>JBBPDC010000129.1:14844528-14857620 GCA_037974485.1 Hemigrammopetersius urotaenia | reverse complement strand
AACTCAGGGCAGGTGAAAACAAAGGACACGTGACACAAGCACAAACCTAGAACACATATCAACTTAAAAGTCCCAAAGACCCAGCGAGAAAACAAAACAGAACAAGCATAACAAAACGAAACGGAAAAACAGCGGCCCCTAATGGCCGTCAGCCGTTACAGGCTCATTTTGGCTCATTAGATATTAAGTTAGTTGGTGTAATGTTTTAACCAACTCTAGGTTTTTGTAGATTGTGTGTAGTTTTGGGTTTTGTGCTTTTTAACAATAGTAATCAATACACAAGCCTACCATTCTAGTTTACATTTTAGTAGTATTTTCTGATTTGATATTATTTGTATTCATTTACTTCAGCACAAAACAGTCCTTATTCTGTTTGTTGCAATGTAAACATCATCCAGTGCCTGTGGAAAATGAATGCCTTCAGCTTAAATAATGGTTATGAAATTATGAGATCGCCATTACAGACTTATTTGTTTGCCTTATAAGCAAATTTCTGTGTACTGAAAAGAGACCTGCTCCTAGAGGACACTTTTTGGAAGCAAACAATGCTTGATTAATGACCTTTAAATAAATACACAGTAACGAATCACCATCTCTTTTCAGCATCTTTCCACGTTTATAATGGACAAGACAGAGTCCATAGCCACAGTAGACGATGCAGTGAAGAAACTGATCCTCCTGGACTCTAAAGATAAAATATGGACCCAAGAGATGCTGCTGCAGGTCAGCGACAAGGCCATCAAGCTTCTGGACTGTGATACTATGGTGAGCACTTTATGTCTTCTGTATTTGTGTTTGTGTGTGTAGACCCCAGAGGTGGAACTGATGCAGTTGCAAATGAGGTGGACATTAACTCATATTAACTGTGGTGGAAAATGTACCTGCTGTACCTAAATGCCTATTAAACCTGTAGATTTGTCAAATATTGTGATTTTATATTGTAAAATTGTCACCAGTTATCTCTGGTCTGTAATCTTCGAAGGCTGAACAGCTGAACCAGCTGAATGAGGTGTTTATTGTGGCCATGATGTTTTATGTTCATGACTCTGTTGTGTGATTAGGACTGCAGCACAGGTTTGTGATTTGATTTGTCACCCAGTGAGTATCAGTGCAATCGGTATCATTATGAAAGAGACCTTTATCCTTGCCTGGAAAGGAACCTGGAGAAGCTGTCTCTAAAGACACTTTTGCTCACCCTGATAAACTCCATGTATTCAGAGCTGTAGTAATTTTTAGTGCTCTGACTCTGTAAAGTGTAATATTTCTTTCATTCTTAGCATTCCTGTTGTTTTTCTATTGCCCTCTTTTCCACCACCCCGCTCTTTCCAGGAGGAGCTGGAGAACTTCCCTCTCTCCACAGTGCAGCACAGTCAGACAGTGCTGAATAAGACACGCTACCCGTCTGTCCTACTTCTGGTCTGCCAGGACAGCGACCAGCACAAACCTGACATACACTTTTTCTGCTGCGATGAGGTGGAGGTGAGACACACACACACACACACACACACACACACACACACACACACACACACACACACGCACGCACGCACACACACTCTCACACATGCATTTAGGCTTGTGACTGAAGTGAAATAAAGTCTGCATTCAAAAGGCTTCCCTATCTAGTGAACGGTGTATGAGTTAACAGGCAAACCGTTCTAAACACAGCATTAGAGTTGGAAAATGTCAAAGCACATTGTTGCATGATAATGACTCAATTGCCTCTAAAAGATGAATTAGTGATATGTCTTTCCTCTTTAATGTGTTTGAACCTTTCCGTTTCAGTTGTAGTGGGTGTAAGTAGACCTATTTCACAGAAGGTCAATATTTCTGATTGCTGTGATTGAAAAATAGGTAATTATGGCATTTGTTGAGAGAATCATCAGTGCTACATGATGAGTAATACCACCATTATTCCAGAAAAGATAAATATATTTTACATGATATATCAGGTGTAAGAATATCCAACATTACGAACTAATATACATCACTTTAGCGCTTTATTCTTTATTTATTTTGTATGTTCACTATTTAGGTAAAACCACAAAAATAAGTGCCCCGGATTGTAAATATAGTATAGTGTAGAGCGCTTGTTTTAAAATATCAATGTAAAGGACTATTCATTATGCATGCAATGTACTCCATGTATATGTGTGATAATCTGTGTTTGTTTCAGGCGGAGATAGTGCACGCTGACATTGACAGTGCTCTGGGTGATAGCAAACAAGGAAAGAAGATGAGGCCTCAGACACTAAAGTGAGTCTTCATTTTGTACTGGAACTGCAATAAAACCTTGCTTGTTTTGCGATGTGCTTTACAGCACACTGCTGGACCAACACATGGTTCTGTATAGTAATTGTGTTTATGTAAGGATGAGGTGGTCTAAGAACATATAGACCAATGGTTCTTAACCTTTTCAACATTAAGGCCCACCTATCTATCATGGCATGTTGCCAAGACTCATTCGGCCAAATTAGATGATTTTAAATAGACAATTGTGGAGAAGTGGCCTGTCTCGATTTTAACCAATTGCGGACCAGTGGCCTGTCTCAATTTTAGATTCACGGCCCAATCAAAAGCCTTTGCGGCCCATCAGCGGTCCACGGCCCAGTGGTTGAGAAACACAGGTATAGACTGTATTAATCCTGCATAATCTGCAAAACCACCTGCCCTCCAGGGTGAATCAGGAGAAGATGAAGCGGCAGCGGGAGACGATCATCCCCCCCTCAGAGTCTAAAGGGTCTGCCCCTGGGGTCAAAGGCCGTGTGGCAGCTGCAGACATACAAAGTAACCATACACAAACATGATCACACTTACACACTTATAAAAATGTATTAGTGCATTGTGTCTTGATCTGAAGGTGTTTTGTCAACTGCAGCTGGAATGGAATAAAATCCAATAAAGCCTGCACTCATGTCCAATACAATTCTGATTTATTGTCTGCTGTTACAAATGCAGGAAAATGAATAAACATATTTATACAACAGGCAATCATCTGCTGAAGTCATGTTGATGTCCTTTGATATGACACATGAATTCTTAAAAAGGGTGTAATTAAAGATTTCATGATATTCTAATCTAATTTGATTTAAAATATAAGGGTCAGAGATTTACAGCCCTATTGTTAATTCAATGTTTTGGAATATGTGTCTGTTAGACATAGAGAGACGAGGTTCAGCTCAGCAAGACGCAGAGTCCCATGAGAAACTTGCCCAGCGCATCGAGAAGGACGTGGTGAGTTCTCCTTTCACTGAGTAACAAACACCCACAGCCAAGACACACACAAACACACACGCAACCATGGACGTGAAACTCACAGGACCACAAATTTCTTTACCTGTATGTGTGTGTGTGTGTGTGTGTGTGTGTGTGTGTTTTATGTGTGTAGCAAATCTTGAATTGTGCTCTGGATGACATAGAGATCTTCGTGGCACGGCTGCAGAAAGCTGCCGAGGCCTTTGCGCAGCTCAACCAGCGCAACAAAAGCAGGAAAAATAAGAAAAGAGGGCCAGCAGGTATTCACTTTCCTTCTTCTCTCCTCTCCATTCATCCGCGTATTCAGTTTGTTCTTTTAGAAGTTGTTCTCCAGTAATTAGTGAGTGATAATGGCACGATCTGTGGTTATGTTTAGAGGGGATGTTAACTCTCAGAGCGAAACCTCCCTCTGAGGCCGAGTTCATCGACAGCCTTCAGAAACTGAAGCTCTCCTTCAATTTGCTGGTGAGTGTCTCGTCAGAACTCCAGTACAGGTCCTGTTTTCATGTCTGACCTCACTGTCACACCCTAAACTTAAACATAGACTCACTGTGGAGCCATCAACAGCTCTCTCTGAAATCACAGCCAGCGGTTTTATGGTGCCACACCAACCAAGACTGCACACCCTGTAATGCAACAGTGCATGTATTTTTCCCTCTACTCTGTTACTGACCTGAAATGCAAGTTTTGTTCCTCCTTTAAACTGTACTATTATTTAGTTCATATGACTAAGTTAACGCCTTAAATAGGCCTTAAATAAACTAAACTGGCTAAACTGGTTATTCTCTGTAACCTAAGAATAACCCAGCCAGTTTAGTTGTAACTATAAGGATGTAGTACATCTGGAGTCAGTCTATAGTTATAGTTATAGTTACAACTATAAAACTAATATACAGTTTTAGCCCTTTTGGGCAGCTGGTGGCCTTGAGGTTAGGGAGTTGCCTCTGCAATCAGAAGGTTGTGGGTTTGAATCCCAGAACTGCTAGTGGCACCACTTGAGCAAGTTTCTGTTCCCACAGCTTCATTGGTAAATGGGTTAAATACAGAGAAAACATTTCACACTTCACACAAGGGGGCACTTGACTTTATTAGTTATGCAGATATACAGGAAAGTGAAGTGTGGACCACCTGTTTGAAGGGTTAATAGTTTGTATATTTGTTTTGTGGCAGAATCAGGTAGCGTGCAACTAAATGCATACAGTACTTTGGGGTGTTTGTCTACCTTTGCTCCACTTTTTCTTGTGTGTGTGTGCACTTGTTGACTCTGTGCTCCCTCTGCAGGCCAAACTAAAAAAGCACATTCAGAACCCCAGTGCTTCAGAACTCGTCCACTTCCTTTTTGGACCCTTGGAGTTGGTAAGGATTAGGAACAAACACACACACACAAACACAAACACACACACACACACACATAAACAGATACTGCATTATCACTGTGCTTATATGATTACTGTAGGTTCTGCAGAGTTGTGGCAGTCCGGATCTGCCTCGCTCAATCATCTCTCCTCACCTGTCTCGAGATGCCGTGGACTTTTTGCGAGGACACCTGACCCCTAAAGAGATGACCATCTTTGAGCTGCTGGGGGATGGCTGGACAAGACCCAGGTAGAGCTGCTGCTGCGATCTAATTTGTTTTGGCCTCTATTTAAGGTTATATGGCTAAAGTACAAAGTAGTGATAATAAATAACCAAGCTGTAGTACATAGACATAGCTAAAAACATATCCCTGTTGCTGGTACAAAACTTTGTATCTCTGCAATAATATCTTTTCCGCATAACACCCTTAACTTATGATGGAAGGTAATGAAAATAAGAGAAGCAGCTGTGGATCACTTCTGTTTGTCTACTCATAATGAATATCCACAAAGAGTAAACAATGATTCAAAGCAACGATTTTATAACTCTAACCTCAGGTAACTCTCTGCTGAAAGGTGGCAAGATGGTGTTTTGAAGTATCTTTTTGTAGGTGAAATTCTGTTACTTTTTGAACTGATAACTAGTGCATCTTCTGATGGAACAATCTGACAACACCAAGCGCTGGATTTTTACCAAGAGTTTAACACATTTTTTTAAATAATTGTGCTAGAATTCCCCACCTGGTTAACTGTATATCTCTCTCTCTCTCTCTCTCTCTCTCTCTCTCCCTCACTCTCTCTTCCCCTTTCTCTCTCCCTCTCTCAATCCCCTCCTCTCTTCCTCTCAGAGCTGATTGGCCAAGGGACCAGTGCGCTCCTCTCTACATTCCCAAATTTCGGAACGGTTGGGAGCCCCCAGTGGAACTGTTCCGCACATCGCCATGGGAGACAGAGAGCTCTGGACCAATGTCCCCCTCATCATCAGTGTACAGGAAAGAAGAAGTGAGAGAGAGATCTATGTAGATCTGTTCGGTTAATAGTGTCAGAATAGTTAATAGTTTCACTGTTTCACAGTCAAAATTTTTTCTTTTCTTCTCCTTAATTTCGTCTACAGTTCTTTGGATCTCAGTCCTCGCTGTCATCAAATGGGTGAGTCTGAACAAGCCAATCAAGAATAATTATGGTTTAAAACAAATATATACATATAATTGTAGCTTCCGTGAAAACTTTTGATATTTAAATACCTTGTTACCTTGTACCTTGTTAAATTAGTTTATTTCTCCAGAAGTGGTGTTGGTGAAAAATGCAGTTTAATGCTGATTTTTTGCATTGGTTAGTTTACAGAAAGGTGGGTTTGCAGAAAAAGCAGAATGTGTGTAAAATGTAGATAAAGGAGGTTACTTCACTGAATGTACATTCCGCTCTCTAACCCTACACAGGTCCTACACAGCACCTTCTCCTGGCCGCAAATATGCCAAGATTCGCTACCACTTTGTGGCCCGCAATGCCAATGAGCTCTCTGTCTTGCAAGATGAGGTTTTAGAGGTGAGACGGAAAGAGAGTGAGAGAGACAGCAGTGGGGACAGTGTTGGATTTGACTTTTACTAATCAGATGCTGTTTGTGTGAAGGTAATTGAGGATGATAAGCAGTGGTGGAAGTTGAGGAACAAGAGTGGCCAAGCTGGATATGTGCCCTACAACATCCTAGATGTAGTTACACTTGAGGAACTTCACAGCATGGATCCAGTATACAGCCAGGTAACACACACTCTAACACCACCCCATATGTGCTTTAACTGCACTGTTAGTACTGTAAAGGTCATGCCCTCTCTCTCTCTCTCTTTTTCTCTTTCTCTCTCTCTTTCTCTCTCTCTCGCTCCCTGTGTAGTCTTATAAGGGTTCACCCTCTGGCTCTTTGAGGATGGGGGACAGTTTTGAAATGCCAAGATCACCACGTGACAAAGACAGTGAGTTTGTCTACAGGCAAATTTTAGCATGTATATGTTGAATGTGTGTATGTTGTATGTGGGTATGTATGTGATGTGAAGTATCAGACATACTCATTAAAGACGATCTTATTTTTCACATTTAATTGAAAGACCACAATCCATATTCTATAAAACAACATATATGTAATTATGCAGTGACAAAAATATTTTTAGGTTTTTTGTATGACAGCCCTACAAAATCGAATTTCATAAGGAACCACCTAAAACGATTATTCCTTATCAAAAATAGGCAGTAAAGACATTAGCTGTTCATGTTCATCTTAAAATTACTATAACTTGTATCAGTGTAAACAAATACAAAAACACTAAAAAGGAAAATCTCTCAATCAGTTTCAAAAATCTTGTGCTGACCTAGAAGCGAGTGCTGGTGTATCAAATACACTTACTCTTAAGAGTCATTTACTTTTTATTTACTTTAGTCATTTACTTTCCTTAACTCTTTCCCTTTTTATTTTTCCTCTCTGTCCCCTTCTCTCTGTCTCTCTCTCTCTCCCTCAGTCCGCACCCAGCAGATGGATGAAGTGAACGATGAGTTGTTGAAACGGATCACTGCAAGTAAGAGCCAGCCACCAGCTCGCAATTTCAAAGTGGAGCGTCACTCCAGTTCTGCCACCCCCGTCACCTTTAACTCTGACGCTGCTGCGGTCACCACCTGGCTCAATGCCAAGGGCTTCTCCAAACCGTAAGCTCATTTCTGTGTCTGTGTTTTGTTTCGTTTATGTAAGAACATGCTATCAGTGTAAAACTAGATTTTCATTTACAGGAACCTGCTCTTTTATGTACAGATGGCTTGATTAGCTGAACTGTTTATTTTTGTGTTTCCCAGGACGGTGGACTGTTTGGGTGTTCTGAGTGGAGCTCAGTTGTTTTCTCTGGAAAAGGAAGAGCTGAGGGCCGTGTGTGGGGATGAAGGGTCACGTGTCTACAGCCAGCTCACAGTGCAGAAATCCCTGCTTGAGGTCAGTTACCCTTTACACTTCATATAGAGACAAACAGCCAACCACAGATAACCCAAAGTAACCTCCGATAACTCATTCAGCCTGCAGGAATGAAATGCCTCATATAGCCTCTCTGCCCACAGTTCAAACTCCAGCAGGCTAAGACCTCATTTATTTTACTGTTGTTTGCAGTTGTGTCTTATATTGGTTTTGAGTATCTGACGCTGTACTTGTTGATAGTTTAATAACATACATTTTTTTCCCAAAATGAGACCATGACCAAAATTCAGTCTTGAGATTTATAAAAGAAAAAGTGAAACTGGTCTCGGTTTCAGCGTAATAGGACAGCGTTTACCAGCCGCAGATTAAGCAGTAATTCTCTCCCATTTCTCCATCAGAAGAGCCGAGGGGACTCTGAGCTGCAGGAGGTCATGAAGAAACAGAAGGAGAAGATAAACTCTGCTTCTAACCTGTCAAATTTTTAAAACCCATAATCAATAACTATAAATGTTGAAGAAGGCAGAATATCAGCAATATCCTAATAACAGCATACAGGCCTTCTTTATTATTATTATTATTATTATTATTATTATTCTATCTCTTGCCATTGTCAAATAATCTACACGCAACCTGAACATATACTAAGATCTTGTATACATTCAAATTGTATATTTATTCCGTTTTTAAAGAGGGTTTTGTTTTAATTCCTCCACATAAATTGCTTCTTAACTTCTGTTTCTGCTGGAAAAAATATGAAGTTCTGCTTTCTGCATATTACTGTATAAAACATGAACAGAGAAAGGGGTATAAATCAACACACAGAGTCTAGGATGAACAGTTTTATAGTGCTTCAAAGGAAAGATTGTACATGTGGATAGGCTGTGTCACAGGCTTTTTGTCACATTCAAATGCCATTTTTTCATTTGGATTTATGAGAATATCTTTGTTTTCAAAAAACAAGGGTTTTATGTAAATAGTGCCCCTAATCCTGTCTTAAAGATGCATGTTCAAGTGCTGATTTTTGTCATGAAAGAATGATGCAGGAACATAATAAAGTCAGTTAATGGTTTCATAATGGAATATGTTTCACCGAGTTCTTTAAGCTTATTGAGTTGTAATGTAAGGTAAGCATATGGGGCATCTCCACATCAGGCCTGGTGTAGTGGTTCTGGTATGCAGCGATCAGTACATACCAAAAGAAGTGATTGGCAACAGGACATGGGACTATTGATGGCTTATCCACAGAAGAACTAGTGTTTCACAAATTGCTGAAAACATTAATGCTGGTCGTGATAGAAAGGTGGCAGAATACACAGTGCAGTTTTTTCTTGGGAGGAGTAGCAAGTCCTGTCTCTTTATGTAAATAAAAATATTTTGATAATATTTGAAGTACATGGTATGTATCATTTTCAATTCAGAGGCATGGGGGAGTATGTAACAACATTTATTTAGCAAAAAAATACCAAAGAAGAACACTTAGTGATCACATGGTAGCTGTGAACCAAATTGTATCAGGGAACACAAAAACAGACAAACAAAAGCATCAAGGCACACAGATACTAAAGCCTACAGTAAAATAATTCAGTTAAAAAATACTGAGGGTATTTTTCTCACTTATACATTACTTGTTCTTTTATCATCTTTAAAGTGTTTTTTTTTTCAATTATTGTAAAAAAAAATCTGAACATTTATAATAAATGATACACTTTTATTACTTTATTACCCACAGACATTCCTGTTAAACATTTTGGAAATCTTCAGCTTATGCACACATTAATGTTAGTAAGTCCGTTCAGGGATTAGCTTATTTACAGTCCCTGTCTGTCTGTGAAGCCATTAAAACAGTCAAGATGCTGCTTCAGCAAACTCAAACTAAGTACACTAGTAGCCTAGCGACTAAAACACTTGTGACTATGAACCTGATGACCACAAATGTTGCAGGTTTGAACCCTCGCTTTTTACCATTGTATCCTTGAGTGAGACACTTAACCCTCAGTTGCTCCAGGGGGACTAATGCTCCCTGTGACTAATGATTGTAAGTTGCTCTGGATAATAATAATAACATTATTATATAATAATAATTATTATTAATATAATATAATATAATATAATAATAACAACAATAATAATACATAAGCCCCAAATATGCTCCCAAAACATTTTAATTTAATTTTAAACTCAATTTAATACATTACACTTAAAGAAAATATTAAGGTAAGACAGAGTAAGAGAGAGCGAGAGAGAGCGAGAGAGGTTTAAATACGGGCAATTTGCACACTCTGGAAAGTGTCTTTTTGTCTTTGTGATCAGTGGATTCTGGGCCTTCGGAAGGTCACACCTCCAGATTTATAGAGCTAGACCGATCTCTATGAATCTGGAGGCGTCCCCAACTGAATTGAACCCTTCCAATTCCGGTTCCATGGAATCGGCTCAAAACGGGCCTCCTTGAGTGCCATGCGGAGTCTACGACCCAGTGTGGTTTTGAGACGGTTCCATGTAGGTCGGTCACTCAAGGAAGGAATCCTGTTTGTAATGCCAAATTAATGCTGTGGAAAAATAAATGGTGTTCCACAACGTTGTGGAAGTGCAGGAACAGAAATGATAGCAGTGCAGTTCTTTACTTATTGTTCTCTGTGGAAACATTGTTCATGCCTTTCTGCAATTCTTTTTGACTCACTGTCTTTTCTCTTACCTTCCTTATGACTGTGAGAAATCTTGCGTGATGCGCCTGTCCAGCTATGAACAGTTGTGTTTTTTTAATCTTCCTACTTGCACGTTATTGAATTAAAAGTACTGGCAGCGTTATTTCAGGGGTTCGCAGAGTTCTGTAGCATTCTATTTGAGTGTTATAAGGACAATAATGTTGTGCTTGAGAACATTAGCAAGTTCACATTTCCATGACTTCTATTTTCCCATCCAGTGGCACAAGGTGCAATTTGCACAGGAATGTTTCTATTTGTATTTTTTCAGCATTAATATATAGAACATACATTTATATTGTAACATAGTTCCCAATACCCTTTCTGTCAATACTTTGTCATTATTGTTTTAAACACATCTCATTTATGCTTTTGAATACATACTTGTTTTATAGTACAAAGTCAAAAGACTTTATGAACGTAAATTGAAAGTGGATTTTTGCACAGGAAATATTGCGTAAAGTAATCTGAATACTTGTCGCATGACTCAGTACTCTGCTTCTATGAGGACTCTGAAAATTAGTGCTTAAAATTAGTATTTGATTTTATGTCAATGTCAGTGTTGTTTAAATGTCATCGTGAGACTGCATTGTGCTGGGAAATCAGTCAGGGAACTATTCAAGCAAAGATTTGTAAATTCTGTTCCATAATTTCTTTCTGTGATTTCCTTCATGTTTAGTGACTAGTCAGAAGAGACAAAAGACAAAAAAGCAGTTCCTTACATACAAACAACACACCCAGACCAAAAAGAGTACAAAAAAATGAAATGGTTAAAAATTTAATTATTAATTCTACTAAAACTCCCAGTATCTGCTACCTCATCCAATCATATTCTGAATAAAACATGTCTTGTTTCAAGGAAAGCAGAATAAGACAGAAAGTCAGAAGTGAAAAACCATGAAAAAACTACAATTAAAACAGTTGTAAAATCCAGCATTCAACCAGCAGTCATGTGTGTCTGATGTTGACTGCAGCATTCAAGAACACTTGTTCAGAGGAGGCCTGTGGTCTCAATTTAGTTACAGCTAAAGCACCATAATTAAACTTTAGTTCCAGCATATATGGACAAAGGAAGACACTGGGGTAATCTGACAACGAATGGCAGGGACACAAAATGAAGACCATTAAAGATATTTTTTCTATGGATATTCTTAAAACTAGAAAATTAGTCTGCTGATTCTAACATTGCCTTGATTGTTGAGTAATGTCTCTGAAAACTATTTTCATTTCCACGTTTACTGAACGAAGCAGGAATGATTATTTGTGCAGGTATGCATCCAGCCACAGCTCTCCAGATTTCTTCAAAGACCTGAGATAGAAATAAAAAGAAAGTGAGTGCTTAGGGATAGCAGAGCCCACAGTGCTACCAGCTACTGAGCATCTACCGCTTTACCATTTCAAAATGAGGCACTGGTTACTTATACTTTTTGCTTTCGCAAAGAAACATGCTTTAATTACAGTTAGGATACAGTGCATCACAAAATATAGTGCAATTCAGAATTATGTTCTAAAATACACTCTTGTCAAAAATGGTTCATGCGATGCCCTAGTACTTGGTTCTCTAAAAATCTTTCAATAGATGGTTGTTTAGTTTATCTGAATGCAATACAAATATGAAGAACCTTTTGAAAGAACCTCCATTATATGCAGTTCTAGGGCCTAGGAAGTACCCTAAATATTACTTGAAGGTTCTTTAAACCTTTTCTTTTTTTGTATAGAAGTTTTTTCTACTGCATAACTCATGGCCCCTTTTTTATAATAGACTGCATTCTTCATTTTTGCTCCTGGAGGGCCAGTGTCTTGCCTGATTTCTCTGCCCAACAAAACAGTAAAATTAACATCTAAGTTAATTAAACTGTGCTAGGTATTGGCCCTCCAAAACCAAGAGAATCTCGCGCCAAGATTACAAACGGCGTTAACGGCATTAAAAAAATGAATCTATGCCCACCTCTAATATGTATATATATATATATATATATATGAACAATAAAAAAAACTTTTCAATTTTTACAATTTTATATTTCAGTACAGTGCAAATGTTTTTTTGAATCAAAAATACTATTTTAAGCCTGTCAAAGTGTCTTATCTTTGGCATACTGAAGAAAAATGTAATAAATAAATACATTTATTTATTTATTTAAATAAATAAATTAAATAAATGGAAACAAATGTTTTACTGCAACACCTAAAAATACATGGTGCATAGATAAAGCAGTTACAACCACTCAGCATTCAGTACCACCAGTATACTGATCACCGCCTGATCATCTGGAATCATCTGCACCTGTTCCTTCATTGCTTCAGGCCTCAAGTTCACTGGCTTTGTTATGCTTGAAAGATTGATAAGTAGGTCACCGTATGGCTCAACAAACATAAAAGATTCCTCTGAAACTGGTCAGGTTCTGTCTCAGGGCTGAAAAAAGAGTCCTTTAAATTCCTTTAAAATAAAATAATATACAAAAATGTCTGCTTCTTTGGAAGCAAAATATCAAGGAATTTGTGGTGACTCAGGACTTTTCCACAGCACTGTATGTTACAATTTAATTTGGGCAAAAAGCCCTTATTGAGTATTGCATGTCTAACATTCAAAAACTGATCCAATGTAATTGTTAGGTATCTGGGAGGTTATGTGAAAGGACGGCCACTAGAGGTCGTCCTGGGGTTATGTGCTTTTGTTATTGTGTGTGTCTTTTAGTTTGACACCCTGAGTACCGCTGGAACCAATTCTCACCCAGGGGTACTCAGGGTGTCAAAATCACAAAGTCTTGGCAATGACTCCTACCACAGAAAAGGCGACGGTAATGCAACGGTGGACCTCAGGGTCGGTCCACCGTTG
>JBBPDC010000129.1:14809478-14822638 GCA_037974485.1 Hemigrammopetersius urotaenia | reverse complement strand
ACACACACACACACACACACACACACACACACACACACACACACACACACACACACACACACACAAACACACACAGTAGATGAGCAGCCTTTGTACAATGAATGGAATGCATGACTGAATAGTTTATCTAAAAGGCTTCCACTGTGGACAAAGGGCTGGTAAGTCAAAGAGGGATTTCATTATTGCACTTGACCTGCAGCTTCAATTAAGCCTTGGCAGTTTCTACGGGAAAAAGAGTCCACACTTTTCACGTACCCTGCGGAAAACTGGTTTATCTTGAGGCCTAGGCCAGAAAGAGAGGAGAGAGACTTCTGTTTACACTGCTAACCCCCACCGCGCCTCTGGCAACCCCATAGCAACGGCCCTCTCCACAGCAACATCACATTTTAGCACCAGTAGCCACACACATAGACACATACACACACACACACACACACACACCTCAGCACCAATGTGGCCTGGGAGACTGCAAGCAGCCTTCATGCATAATTGAGATTCAGCCACTCATTCAAAAGTGGAATTAGTTCATATACAATGATTGGTAGCATCTCATGAAAAAACTTGTTGCGATTCTTCATGTAAGAATGCTAATGCCTTGCTCTCTTTCTTTTCTGAAAATTTTAATTTGCTTTTGTTATCATCTTTGGACTCCTGTCCTTACCAGAAAAGACCAAGACACCAAATCCACCAGTCAATGTTTTTCTCTGGAATATCCCAAGCAAATAAGAAAGTATCACTGAATTTAGAGCTTCTTACGTGAACAAAAAATTAACTAATAGAATATAGTTAAGTCTTAAAGCAATCTAGCTAGATCTATATAGATAAGATAGATAGACAGAGAGACACAGAAAGACAGATCTTATTCATCAGTGGTGTCCTGTCCAGCCCCGCTTCTGTGTATTGCTGCACTCTCCTTAAGGTACCCCTCCCTTAAAATACAAAACATTATTGTTATAACAATTATTACTATATTCATTACACTGTCAAGTGCAGATTAACCACAATTTCCATACAGAGAGAGACAGAGAAAGAGAGAGAGAGAGAGAGAGAGAGAGAGCGAGAGAGGGAGAGAGAGAGAGAGAAAAGGAGTTAATGATGCACTTTGACTGCTTTGTCACATCAGCAATTAAACACACACACATACATACACTCATACACACGTTCAGGTAAAGGCAGTTTTGGGGAGAACTGTTTATCTCAAGGATTCCTGCAGAGATGTGTCCCCATCCGCGAGTGAAATAAAGAGAGAAAGAAAAGCAGGAGCACAGAGCAGCGTACACTACAGAATCCCCAACAGGGCACAGAGCACGGCTCAACAAACTCGCTTTTTGCTTCTATTTTCATAGCAAGTTTGGAAGAACATTTTGATTGGTTTCAAATGTCTATTTTTTTTGGGGGGGGGATGACATCAAGCTTTTTTTGTTTCTGAATTACATCTCCTTTTGGAAGGTTCCAGAGGAACAGAAAGTCAGATTTTTTTCCTTCATCCCAGCTGGGTTCAGAGTTCAGTGAGATAAATAATATTTCTGTTGGAGCTACATCACGTCACCCACGGCACACAGACGACAAAGTGTCCCAGGAAAGGAAGGGAAATTTACTATCATTGTGCCATAGATAGAGAGAGCACAGATAAAAAGGAGGAAAAGAGAAAGGAGGGAAAGTCACATAAAAGGACAAGTTAGTCATCTTTTAGAAGAAGAGAGACAGACAGAGAGAGAAAGAGAGAGAGAGCGGGAGAGAGAGAGAGAGAGAGAGAGAGAGAGAGAGAGAGAGAGAGAGAGAGAGAGAGAGCAACAGACAGAGAAAGGGGAGGAAGGCAGAGACCAAAAAGCAAGATAAAGGAATAATGTAACAAAAATGGAAGTAAAAGAGGATGAAATTAAGTTTAAAAATGGAGAAAGATATTCATAAAAGAATGACAACAAAGGACATCTATCTGAGGGACTGCCATTCACATTTATGGATTAAATTAATATGAACTATAGGTCTTAGATTCAAAAGGGATGTCTGATGTCTGGAAAAAAAAATACAATTCCCAGAATTCATGTTGTGCGTAATTCTGAAAAAGTTCAGAAGATGGCCGATAAATGAGCTCCCATGAGCCTCCCAGGCTCTTGCCTGGAGTTAATGAGAGAGTGTCGACTGACCCATAAAAACAGGAGTGAGGAGAGGAGAATAGAAAACAAGAAAGAGGCAGATAAAACGACAGAAAACAAGAGAAATGGATGCAAACCAGGGAGGAGTAGACAGAAGAATGATATGTGAGCTCTAGAGAATGAGTAAATATATACACACATGCACAGATAAACACAGAGCAGGGCTGGATGGAGGATGAAAGAGAGGTACATGAAAAAAAAAATTGGTAACACATTACATTAAAGTTTGCATACAGCTTTTTTTTAATGGCTTGATTAAATTGATGCTGTTGTTAAAGCGTATCAATAGGCTCTCTGACAAGTCCAGACTTATTATTTGCTTAGAGTTACAAAAGGTGAGCTACTTAGCTAACGTAAGTGAAGGCATAAGATCACTTCATATGCAGACCTTAACAGAACATGTTACCAAAATGACAGCAGATACCAAAAAAGGGACAGAGGGCAAAGGAGGAGCGGAAAAGATAGAGATAGAGGAAGAAAGAGAGAGAGAAGAAAAGAAAGGGCAAGAGGTGGCAAAAAGAAAGAAGCTCAAGGTTGAAAGTTAAAGGTTACAAGAGTGGATGGCTAAAAGTACCCGTGTTTTGCAGTCTGGCAGCGAGTCAGTCTTGTGCATAAGGATGGGGCTGGGGCTCAAGGGTCAAAGATTAGAGGTTGGAGTAAGTTGCAGGGGTCTGCAGGGGGTCAGGGGGATTGGGAACGACTTGAGGGTAATCAGGCTTTGAGGGCGTGCCACTGCGCCACGTTGGTTCGAGGTCTGCTCAACATGTCCTTCCAGTGCTTCACCTCCGCTGGACCACTCTTCCATGACAGATAGATCTGAAATAGGAACAAACACAATCAAACAAACTCATTTTCAGAGTAAGCCATAACTGTTCTGCTCTGTGATAACCATCTACTGACAATATAACTGTATTGTATTGTTTTAAAACTAGCATTTAACAATAAATCACTGCCACACTAAGTTTAACAACAGTCTCACAACAGTGTTTTTAAATCTGTGATCAAAAAGCTTTGCAGAGGTGGAAATGACACTAGCTGATATCACCTTCCTCTGTGTCTTTAATGCGATGTGAAGGCATATTACTACACAACACCTGCGAAACTAAAGCTAGAAGGACTTTTTTCTTAATGTAACATAAGTTAATATGCCAGTGACAGTTAGTTAAAGGTATAATAAAGGTAATTACTAACACATTTTTAAGTGAGGCAATCTGCTTATAGTGAATGTGTGTCTCCACCTTGCCAATGACATCGTTACGGCTCAGCCGGTCCTTGTCCATGACGGTGATGATGATGGTGGTCTCTCGGAGCACATGTGCGGGAATATCAAAGGGGAAGGACTCATTAAAGACAGGGTTCAGACACCGCTTAATGGTCACTGTCTTTTTCTTCTCCACACGCTTGTCTTTGTGCATGAGCCACACCTTCACATAGGGATCTGCGGCCAGTCAGAGAAGAGAATACAGATTATGCAAATACACCTTTCATTAGTCAAACCAGCACGCCTGCCCCGACATTCCAGCAGTTTTTAAATCTCAGCAACATTTTGCCATGAAATCACTGGCCACTTCTTTTATGTTCCCTGACTTTGAAATCACAGCTCGGTGAAAGAGTAAAGGTTATAAAAGCAGGGTTAATACGCAGGACAAAGTAGCTGAGTAAAAGGGGAACAGCAATCTGAGCTACAGTTAAAATCCCAGCGACGAGGAGAGGAGAGTGCCTGCTCTGATTGCTGAGGGATCTGTACAAAGTGTGGCTAAGACTACAGATCAGTTTGGAAAATGTTTGAGGTCAGCAGAGGGGAGATAAGATGGGGGACAGATGGAGAGAGATGAACACAGCATGACAATAGGACAGGTACAGAAAGCCATAAAGACAGTGATAAAGACAGACTGTATAACCACCAAATATAAAAATGTTTTTCAGATTTTTTCAGTTCTAAGTCATTCCTTATTTTCAACCAGTTCTAATCTACAGTTACACACTAATAAAATACAAACACTTAATTGTAAAAACAGTCATTTTTATGACAAACTGACAATATGACCATATTATGACCAAATAATATAATATAATAAATACAAGGTAGAGGAGGTCACTAGTGACCCAAATATGTATTTAAATTGAAAGGTATTCTAAAAGCTAGGATGTACCAATCAGAAGAATCCTTTAAATTTAGCAGAGAAATCAAGAAACAATCCACATTCAACCCACATCCTTCCTCTTTTCTGTAGCCCATTGCACACACGTCTGACCCTAAAGAAAGAGATTCAGCTGCTATATGTTGTTTAAAAAGGCCAGTAAATTGTACAATAAACTATTTCTTTAGTGGCATTTCCTCTGTATATAATTTCTTATTTTCTTTGTAAGTGTTTAAACTAAATGCTGCCTTGATTGAGCTGAACAGATTGTAACTTGTGAGACAGCATTTAATTACAAACAGATTAATGTTCTGTCTGTAACATTACGTTGTGTTTTGCTTGCTAACTTGCTTTCACTCACATCAACTGTGTTTCTATCAGATTTCACACTGACTTATTTGACAAAGAGTTCTTGTTAGATGCAGTTCCATTTTGCAGTAATATATATATGAGGAGACTTCACAAGATAGTCCTACCGAGGAGACGAATATCTCAGCTGCTGCTTAGCTTCCAGAGCACAGCTATAAAAAGACATGCAGGTATGAGTGTCTGTTGTTTATCGACATATGCATGTGTACCTGAAGTGCCTCCAATGTCCATGGCTTTAAGGTTCCGTGCTTTAATAATATTGACAGTAATGGTGTTAGCAGTGGGATTGTAACAGAGAGATAGAAGCAGGTCTCCTCGTCTCCCCTAGAAGTCACACACAAACAAATATTCCTCATTAATAATTAATGCCACACATCACCAGGGATCTAACGCTTCATCTTTATTCTCTTTTTAACACCCCTACTCCCTTGCTACACCAATTTATCAGTATCAAAGCTAGAGGCAAAAATACCGGTTCATAACAACCACATACCATTTCACAGCATTAACAACACCGAGGGTGCTACTAATTATGGTGTGGCAATCTGTTGTTTTTTTACAATAAAAAGCTAAACCGCAGTACAAACAAGCAGCACTGCTCAACAGATAAATCATGCTTTTGGCTTTCATGCATCAGTCTTTTCATGTAAAATAAGGACTGGGGCCTCAATAATTCAGAATTCCTGATCTCATTTTCTTAACTACACAAAAAGTCATTTAAAATGATTCAGCCAAATGGCCTTATAACATCAATATGCTACAATAACTGCAGTCTGTAGTTTAACAGAGTAAGAATAAGCAATTTTATATTAAATAAAAGACCATTATTGGCTGCTAATGCATAAATTATTTAACCTACTAAACTATCTAAGATTTTCCAAACCACAAAAGTTCATGATCAGAAACTTGAGTGTTTATTTTCTCAAGTTTAAGCGGGCTTCTCTCTGTTGTTACTGCATCACCTGCAGTGCTGAAATGGATTACTGGAGGAAGACGCCATGAATATAGATTGAGAGGCCCCTCAGTTTGTATGGTTAGGGTTAGAAGCAGCCTCTTCATTATTATTTTAGGCATTTATGCTGTGTGCGTGTTCTGTGGTGGCATAAAAAAAGAACCTGTTACGGCTGAGGGCCGTTGGAGGCCACTGTTTTTGGTTCTTATTGTTTTTTCTGTTCTGGTGGTTTAGGGCTTTTATTTTGATAGTTCCTCGGGTTTGTTTTTGTCACATGTCTGAGTTTGTCACATGAGTGAGTGTCCACCTGTCCTGTGTTTGTTTTGATTTCGGTTGCTATTTAAAGTGCTGTTTGTGTTTGACTCACTCATGTGCCCATCGCCTCATTTAGTGTCTCATGCCGCGTGTAAGTTTAGCTCTTGTTCTGATTCTCTGACCCTGGTGGCCCGCGTGCCCTTTTGATTTCCCTGTTTGGTTTTTTTCTGTGATTAAACAAATCTGCATGAATCTCTGGCTTCCTGCCCGTTCCTGCGCACACAGAGGTGAGTCCGAGATGGGGCTTAGCAGTTCCACTCGTGACAGAACCATGAATATGCAGATTGCCATTTTTAAAGTGTCGACAAATCGTTGCAGCTCTAAAGAAGTCTGACTTCTAAGCAGTTTGGTTAAACACTCACGCTGCCATCACTGCATGGTTTCAGCTCCTTCCAGAAAGTCTGGTTGTGTCCTAGCTCCACTTTGTTTAGTGGAATGGACACCTCTCCTATGGGGTCGTTCCTGCTGAATCGGTCATAATCTAGCACCTGCAGGTACAACGTTCGCTCTCGCACCTTCTCGTACGGGAAGCCTGGCAGGGGAGGTGGGCAGAAATGCACAAATACATGATATAGACATTTTGAGTGGCCTGTAGTAGTAGCCAGACTAGAATACACTGCATGAGTAAAGACATATAAAATATAAAAGAAGCATCAGCAAATCTAAGGTAGCTGCTATACAGAGTGCAAGTAAAATGTGAACCATGAACTGTGTTTAAAGGATTTGAAAGATGACATTCATCTCTTTTCATCTACATTAATTCTGGCTTGTGAAAAATAGCCATGCCGTGTTCTTTGTTAGTTCAGTCACCATAGATAAAGTCTGTGTGACTCATAAATAAAAATATGGTTCTCTATATTTAATTATGGCTCTCTACATCTATGTCCAAAGACAGTGGTGTTACTGAATGCAGATCAGTGACTGACTGTGACTGGAAAGCTTGATGTATGAACAGACAAACCTTCAAACAGAAATGTTTCATTCCAGTGAGGATTAAGATTCTTCCTCTTCACTTTAGTCTCCAGTTTGTGCTTTTTGTCAGGCAGGAGATATATTTTAACAAAGGGGTCAGAGGTTCCGGAGAAGTCTTTAGCAGGCAGGTCTTGACCTTTCATAATTTTAACTGTAAGAGTGGAATCCTGGAAACTGTAGCCCACGCTGAACTGAATCCTGCCCAGCTTCTCACTTATTGGACCTTCATGATCTTCATCCGAACCAGGAGACAGCTGAACAGTGAGAAAAACATCACACACACACACACACACACACGTCACAGAAGTATAAAAAAGCAATCACGCCTGTGATTGAAGTGAACACCTCAAAATGCAGGTAAAATCAAAGAACTGAAGTATCTGGCCATGGTTTATTTGACTCAAATATTGCTAAATGTGTGTGTGTGTGTGTGTGTGTGTAACACTGTAGGTAATGAGCTGATGTGCCTCACTTTGCAAATGCTGTCAGAGTAGACCGATTAGAACAAATGTTTCAGGTTTACCTGAAACTGTGTGAAATGTCTGAAAAACCTGATGTCTGCGATTATATCAGATACTGCAGTAAAAGTTTGCAGCAGGTTAACCAACTAGTAAGCAGAGATAACACCACTATATTATTATCTGTTGTAACTATTTAAATAACACTGTTATGACCAATAACAGAATTTACAGAACATTGTTCCTCCCGCTGCCTCCTGATTAAACACTTGAAATGCCAGTTCATTTTTTAAAAATAAAACTAAAAGAGTTCAAACTTGACTGTCCGGTTTATGCAGTCTGTCACATATTTATGCCAATAGACAAACAAAAACCCACAGATACACACACACACATTTATCTCCCCTGAGTCTTCTTGGCAGTACAGAGGTAGATAAGAGACTTGGGCTTTAAAGTGAACAAACTTCTGTTCTCACAGATATGACTCAGCATGAGGCCAAGAAACACACACACACACACACACACACACACAAATACAGGGTCTTACCATCACCATGTCTCCAGTGAGCGAGTTAGCAAGGTCGGACACGGAGGAATGTCCGTCAGCATCTGGAGGTTGACCCTTGGGACTGTTGGCTGGCTTATTCCCCATATTCCTACTGCAGACAGACAGACACATAGACACAGAGGGACAGAAACAGAAGGAGTGATTCTTCATAAAAGAAAGTAATCTTTTAGCGCTCATCACGGAACATCCAGATTCTAGTTTATGAAAACATTTTTCAGAGACTTTGTGACCTCTGGCAATTTTCTTTCCCTCTGAGCTGCACACAGTTCGGACAGTAAGCACGTGATGAATCTGAACTCTCCACGAGATTAAACTCTGCATAAAAAAGTGCAATAACAGAAATAATCATAAACCAGCAAACAAGTGAGTAACTAATGTCTGCTCTAGAAATTTAAAGGAGAGAATAACCAACCCAACGTAAAATGCTTTCAAACACTTTAAACAGTCTGACTGCTCCAATACATTCGCAGACCAAACATTACAGGACAAAGCATGATCAAATTCAAAAAACAATAATAAGCCAAAGCATGTTAGCATGGATATTTCAAAAACGGAGCACACACACCACACACACAGTCAAATATACACATAGATTAAAGAACATTTTTTGAGCATGGGTGAAGATAGGAACGCGAAAGCGGACAAATGCCACATATACATGGGCACTATGAAGGAACGAGGCATTCATCTCTTACAGTTTTGCAGGTATAGCACTGCTCGCAGAGCTTGAATATGGAGTGGTGTGTTTCTTACTGGGGAGACGGATGTTATAGAGCTACAATGCAGAGACAAACCCTGCAAAGGACTAACCAGAACTAAAGAAAGTCAACCCTAGGGTCAGAGAGAGAAAAGGAGAGCCAACGAGAGGGTCAGAAAGAGGAGAGACAGACAGAGGAAGAGACAGACAGAGTTTACATTGTACTTCATGAATGTGACACAGGGAGTCATCGTAGACACAGTAAGAGACAATGATAAGGAATTGCTCAACACTAATAAAGACAGACAGAGAGAAAAGTGAGAGTGAAAAAGAGAGAGAGAGAGAGAGAGAGAGGGGACTGATCACAGAAAAAAGACGATGGAGACATACACAAAGACAGTGAGACAGAAATTTGACAACTCAGACAGCAACTGCAGGAAAGAAAGGAAAGAAAGAGTGAGAGATAGTTCTCTGCATCAGAGAAGAGAGGCAGCGTATTATTAGCATGACTACAGACTGAGGCGACAGAGTCAAAAAAAACCATGAGAAAAAAACATCCACTACACCAGCACTGAGTTATCAAAGGAGAAGAGCTGCAAGAGACGTGAGAGAGAAAGCATGAGAGAGAGAGAGAGAGAGAGAAAGAGAGAGAGGGAGGGAGAGAAAGAGTGGGGGAGAGAGAGAGAGTAGCCTGGAAACACAAGAAACACTTAATCTGGTCAGTCAGATAAAAATAAAGAAAGGAAGAGAAAATAAACAAAAACAGTAAACAAAACCAGAGCATACAGAGAGCTTAGCAAGAGAGAGAGAGAGTATATATGCTGGAAAAAAGAAAGAGAGAGAAACAGAATACATTCTAGATTAGTTTGACCAAAAAATAAAGACCTGAATGAAGCAGATTTTTTATAATAAAAAGAGCTGAAAAAGAGAGAGCTAGAGTGAAATCTAGAAGGAAATGAGAGAAGGAAATAGAGACGCAGTGAACGAAATAAACACATCAAAGCCACGGGACGGACAGAGAGACGGACGGACAGACATGAGTGGGGCAGTACAGTCAAGGGATGACATGCATCTTTAGAATGGTGGGGAGAAGAGGAAAGAAGAGAGAAATAAGAATTCTACAGCTGACAATTAAGTATTCACAGCTGAATTTAAAGTTATTGTATGTATCAGGGCTTCATTCATTTAAAGGTTCAACCCCACTAGGTGGACCCCAACAGTCTAAAGAGTGGGAAGGTGCCCAAATCCAGATTCAGGCCGGCTCTGATCCACACAAGTGTTGGATACACAAACAGCAACGTCCAGTAGTGATGGGTTTCACGGCGAAAACCCATAAAACTGTCTGTCTGTCAACATGTTTTAGACACCAATGTGGATATTGAGGGGTTTTTTTCTTTTTGCTATCTTTGCTTATTAAACCAATAGTGTAAGGTTGGTAGTACTGAAGACACACAGACAGACCCAGAAAATCTTAGACACAAATAAAGCAGGCAAAACCAGACAAGCAGACAAACAGACAGAGAAAGAGACAGACAGACAAAAGACAAGAAGACAAACGAGAGGGGTTAGGGTTGTAAAATGTATGTTAATTAGTTACATAATTGGTTAACTGTGCAATTAGATGCACCTCAGTTACTGATTGGTTAGTTGGATCTGTTAATTGGTTAATTCGATAAGTTGTTACTGAAGCTCACATACACCGAGCTGTGAGAAATCTGATGAGAGCATGAACTGACTGAGTGCAGTGGATGACATATGAGGTGAGAGAAAGAGAGATAGTGGAAGAGGGACAGAGAGAATGTATGAAAGGTAGGGGAAAAGTGCTCTTTTTGAACACTGACTTTAAAAGCAAAGTAGTAAGGAAAGTGAAAAGGAAAATAAGAAAACAAGACTGTTTTTTTCCTCCCTTCTTATTGATTGGAAGGCGACAGAGCAAATCCTTGAAATTCACTAAGGGCTGTATAATTCATTGTGACTGAAGCCTTGCTCACAGTGAAGGCTGCTATTATTAAGGAAAGAAAAAGGGAACAGCCGAACCTTTAAAACACAGGACAAAGGCATACAGATGGTAGGAAGCTGAAGGTCGTGGTGACTACATTCATTGATCGAACATTAAAATCACTGACAGGTGAAGTGACTGGCATTGATTATCTTATTACAATTGAACCTGTCAGAGTGTGGGATGTACTAGACGGCACATGGACTGTCAATTCTTGAAACTGGTGTGTTGGAAGCAGGAAAAATGGGCGAGTGTAAGGATCTAAGTGACATTGACAAAAGCCAAATTGTGATGAATAGACAACTGGGTGCGAGCATCTCATAAACCTTGTGGGGTCTACCAGTCATGTAGCTGTCAGTACAGTGTGTTAGCATCTGAACTGTGCCATGAAGTAATGGAAGAAGGTGGCATAGTGTAATGAGTCACATTTTCCTATACATCATTTGGACATTGCTCACTTTGGGAAAAATGCAAGCTGATCGAGGAAGTTTGATGCTCTGGGCAATGCTCTGCTGGGAAACCTTGGGTCTTGGCATTCATGTGGTTGTTACCTAAATGTTGCTGCAGACCAAGTACACCCCATCATTCCAATGGCATGTAGGACTCTTTCAGCAGAATAGTGGCACACCATTAAAATCTTAAGATCTCAGTTTGATTGAACACCTGTGGGATGTACTGGACAATCCTTGGGATTGCCATCTAGCAACTTAAAGGATCTGCTGATACGTTTTGCTGGTAGATACCACAGCACATCTAAAGAGGTGTGGAGTCTATGCTTCAATCGGTTAAAGCTGTTCCAGTGGAATGAGGAGGACACAGTATTAAGCAGTTGGTTATGGCTGTATAGTGAATGGCTGTGATATATGTCTGTAATGCCCAAAATGGAGTATAGTGTGGAAAACAAAAGAGATACAGAAAGAATGTGAAAGAGATCTCATGAACTGTGAGCGATGTCATGGAGTTCAAAATCAAAAATAAATCATGTCTAAAAATCATGTCTAAATCACGTCTAAAAAACATGGATTCCTTTTATTTCTCACAAGCTATGTATAATAACACTGCGATGTCTGTACTCTTATGATACACAGCTACAAAAATACACTGTAACTCTTTCTACATCTTTGTTCAGAATAAATCAGCCTCAATTCTCACCACCAATGCCAGAACAGCGAGAGGGTGGTGGTGGTGCAGATCCACCAGTAGGGGGCAGAGTGATCTCAAATTCCCACCAATACTTCTGCTCATCCCACTCCCGCCTCAAAAGTGGGCTGTTGGCATAGCAACCAACGGGTGTGTGAGAGTGCGTGTTTGTAGAGAGAGGGGTTTAGGAGGACATCAGAGTGGTGTGGGGGGCAGCAAACACAGTTACAGTACAAACACAGCGGACGAGGAAAGGATATATGACAGGTACAGGTGAGAGCCTCTGTAACACGCACACACACACACAGATAAGGTAACACACGCATTCTGAGGCAGGCAGGTGGGCCATTTGTTGTTCACCGTGACCTGTTATACTATCCTGCGGTTACCTGCCCAAGGGGCTGCGTGTGGCACCCCTCACCCATGCCGCAGAAAAGTGGGGGGAACAGCCTCGGTGGCAGGGCTGGAGAGAAACGTGAGAGACACACCATCCCTCCATTCCTTTCCCCCATCCCATCCTCTAACCCTTCATCTGCTCTTTAGAGATTCCCTTAGCAAACCAATGGCAAGAAAACAGAGGAGATGCGCACGCGCACATAAACACACACACACACACACACACATACACACACACGTGTTTATTCCATGCATACATTAATATACTGCCTAGCAGCCCCCCACTGATCAGTCTTTTACACATTCACACTCCCACACTGACAAGTGCTTATTTTTTTAAACACACACATATATATCTATGCTTTTAAACAACATGCACACATGCACCCCCCCACACATGCACCCATACACACACACACACACACACACAAAACACGCCAGCCAGAACTTGCTTGCATAAAAACCCCAGGACTCATATCTAATCACACACAGCGTTTCTGCACCGGGTGTGTCTGGTTAGAAGAGCTCGGCCAAGAACCATCAGAGTGGAGAGAACATACGAGAGGCTATTACATAACCAACCCACTCCACAAAACACTGTGTGTGTGTATGTGTGTGTGTACGTGCATGCATGTGTGTGTCTGTTAAAGTGAGTAAGTAAAAGAGTTACAAGCAGCTCTCCAAGACATAAAAAACACACCAAAAGCCACATACTGCTGGAGACGGCACGTTTCTACATAGTCTCATAATCTCTTACAGATAGAGGAACTCAGAGATTCTTAGAGAGAGAGCGAGGGAGAGAGCAAAAGAGACTCTGTCCCCTATGAATTTCAATAGCTCTTTTTTCACAGACACCAGCAGAACACCTATTAAAATGGCCAATGATCCACAACTGTTCTGGCCCTTTTTAAGTCCCTGTGCTTTATGTGTGTGTGTGTGTGTGTGTGTGTGTGTGTGTGTGTGTGTGTGTGTGTGTGTGTGTGTGTGTGTGTGTGTG
>JBBPDC010000129.1:14791248-14801508 GCA_037974485.1 Hemigrammopetersius urotaenia | reverse complement strand
CCCCCCGTGGATTTTGTCCCACCCCGCCCCCCTCCCTGGTTTCAAAACTGTCCATTTTTAAGTTCTATAAAATAGCAATTTGTAAAATATAAACATCAAGTTAAACTTGTACTGTCAGCAGCAATGACATATTGTGGAAGCACGTCCAACTCTCCATTAAGCTCCTCTAGAGCTGTAGAAAGACACTGCGGTCGTACAGTGTGGGTTGGTTAAGTGTATGTAAAAGCCTCTCAGTTCTTTGCCAGGTGATCTCTTCTACCCTTCAGAATTCATCTAATATACTCCATCTATTTATAGCTTCACACACACCTCCACACCCATATACGCGCAGTTACATGCACACACAAGCCAGTACCTCTTGTCAGGAGGGGTTTCTTGACTGGGTGGTACCTCCTGTAGGTCGGGTAGATTCGCAAAGTCATCTTGTTCAGCCACTCCAATCGCCAGAGAGAGAACCACCATCTTCCCCTCCCTTCACCGCAGGAAAAACAAAGAAAGATAGAGACACAGAGACAAACAGAGAGAGAGAGAAGACAGAGAGAGAGAGACAGACAGACAGAGAGACAAACAGACAGAAAGAGACAGGAGGACAGACAGAGAGAGAGAGAGAGAGAGAGAGAGAGAGAAAAGAGAGAGAGAGACAGACAGACAGACAGACACACACAGGGAGAAAAGACAGGCAGACAGACAGAGAGACAAACAGACAGAAAGAGACAGGAGGACAGACAGGGAGAGAGAGAGAAACAGAGAGAGAGAGAGAGAGAGAGAGTGAGAGAGAGGAGAGAGGGTGGATAAGGAGGGTGAGAGATAAGGAGAAGGGAGAAGAGATTTTGAAAGAAACAAGAAAAGAGAAGAATGAGAAAAGTTAAGAGCGGACCACACAGAAATTGTGAAGGCAGCTAGAAACATAGAAATGCGATTATTACAAAGGAGTCACACAACAGCGAGTTCCAAAAGTAAGGGGACAAGACCACCTCAGTTGTTTTGAAGAGTAAAGTCAAAACAACTCAACAGTGTTAGTCGGCCAATGCTTTTGAAGATCCCTGTACACACACACACACACATACATACATACACACACACAGATATTGCTCCATCCTTCATTGGCAGCACTGTAGCATTTATAATCTATTAGCAGTAAAGTTTTTGAAAAATGCCTGGCAAATACATGTGCACACATGCTTATGCAAACACATGCACAAACACAGACTTAGTTTTAGTTATTCTCTAATCCTCGACACCCCTAGGAATCACCTGTACCCCTACTTTATATCCTCCATCATCCTGCTCTCCCCGCAGAGTGCAGATTTAATTGCGCCTCATTAGAAAGATCTGGACTAATTGTTTCTATTTGAGAGCCAGGCCAGAACGAGGTGCCTAGGGTGTACTATTGCTTTCTGGGTCATCACATTTACTCCTCCTCTTTTGATTTTGCCTTCTCATTTCTCTCATCCTCTCTTTCACTCTGCAATTTCATTCCATCTTCACCTATCATCCTCTCTGAGCTGGCTCTTTACAAAATCCCTCCACTCGCACCTCTTAAACAGCTTTTCCACTTTCTGTCTTCCTTCCTTCTTGTTATCTCCCTCTCTTTCGGTTTCTCTTTTGCTGTCTCTCTCTCTTTACTGATCTTAAGCCCACCGCTTCCCTCCCAAACATTTAAACCCAGATCTCAACCCTCCATATGGCATTTATCCCTTTTTTCTCTCTCTCCTCCCTTTTCTCTCTCTCTCTCTGAAAATCCATCTGTCTCCTTTCTTGTTTCCCTCCCACACTCCTGGGCATCTCTCCGTTTTGACACTCGCTGTCTGCTCTTACCTGACACAAAATAATGCCTCTTACACACACACACACACACACACACACACACACACACACACACACACACACACAAAACAAAGCATTTGGAGTTTTTCAGTGTAAATGTACAGATAGACAGGCCATTGTAATAGGCTGTTAACAACGGCAACACTTCACACTGATTACAGTCCAAGAACCCTCAATAATCTACATTTGTCTCCCCCTCTCTCCATCTCTGTCTCTCTCCATGTCAGTGTCTCAGGCTGTGAATGTGTGTCTCCTCCCTGTTTGGACAGCTATGCTTGGCTATGGAGAGAAAAGCGTTCTGGAAGAAATGAGCTGCTCTCACACAGCAGTCTGAAATCCCACCTACACATAATGCACATGATCAATCTTCTGAACAAGAGCAATTGTTGTAAGACACATGTATTGTCAGTAGGTTTATTTCCTGATTTATGGCTTTCCTCTCAATGACTGTTCCATAAAAAGAAAAAAAGAAAAAATGACGACAGTTACTATTTACCATGCATATTATTACTTAACAAAATAGACCACATAAAGCTTATATTTCCATATTCATCAGATTATTAACATTACATATAATACCTGAAAAACTGTAATTCCCAGTATTATTATGTCCTTATGGACTACAGTGTGAACTGGATGAGTTAATCAGAAGCTGTAGAAATAAAATTCCCAATATTTTTAAACCATTTAAGAGCCTTTCCAACCTGAAACCATTTAAAGAAGGTCCAACAGAATTTCTGTCTCATCTAAAAGCACATAAAACAGGTATTCTCTCTCTATCTCTCTTGCTCTCCTTCTTCCCAACACACCCCTCAATCTTCCCACCCCCCACCAACCCTGCAGTAACAATCTATTGTGGGAGTAATGATGCTGCGGACAGAAGATCAATGGTTCAGGGTTAACCTGAATCTACAACCAGGACCTTAACCTCTGCATCTAGCGCGCATACACACACACACACACACACACAAACACACACACACACACACACACACACACACACACACACACACACACACACACACACACGCACACACACGAGTTATGCATACTCAAACACATACATATACATATGCACAGACAAATATGCATGCAAATGCGTGATCATATATACATGCAGATACATGCATGCATACCTTAACAACTTAAATGAAAAAAGAGATGATTTCAATAAACAAAGATGCTACTGGTAAAAAAATATCTTCCAAATACTGCAGCAATGGAGCAGCACATGTCGCAAGGTATCAGAAAGCATCTAATTTCGAACAGCTGGCAGAATCAAAAGCATCACCCAGGGCTCATGACATCCCCGGTGACATCTATCGAATGAGAAGCAACTATGCCCAAAGGATGGCGCAAGACACTGCACAACATTACAAGCTGACAAACCGTTCACTAAAAGGAATCCTGCGCAAGGCACCGCTATTCGTGTTTTCATGCTTGGTGATTGAGATCATGCAGCCCAAGCCGGAATGGCATGAAGGCTTTCATAGTGTGTTCTACTTAAGTCTTTCTGGAATGGGAATAAAACACAATTTGCCTAGCAGTGTGTGAAAGAGCTCATTCATTTCTCTCAGCACTGTTCTGTTTAAACACAAATTACAATCTTTCTTTGCCATAACATCTTCATTCAAGAGCTAACATCCATAATAATTCAATTAACTACATATCACAACATGACTTTATGTAGAGGGAAGCAAACGGTAAGTGAGGGCTAGAATTTAAACTTCTTTGAATTAAATGCATTGCTTTAATTGATGTGTGTGTGTGTGTGTGTGCGTGTGTGTGTGTGTGTGTCTATACATCTGAGCAAGAGAATTAACGAGTGGCAGAGAGAGGAGAGAGAGAGAAATAGAGAGAAGATAAACAGCTGACAGCTGAATGTACTAAACTTTTTGTGTGCCAGTTTCAGGTGCAAATCAGACACATTCTGTCGGTGCGTTACACATGAAACAGGTCTAAACGCCCAATTTATGGACTCATAAGTACAGAAAATAAGTCTATCTCCCTCATGCATATGAATCTGAGGGAGGGCCAAACAAAACATGGTGGATCATCCATAAAACGATCTATTAATGTTTAACCAACAAACAGGGGATTTTGCATGAAATTTTTTCTGCCCTTTAAAACCATTGAATTTGAATTTGTTCCTCAAATCCAAGCTACATAAACGAATGTTAACAATCAGCATAATATCATTTCAGCTCTCAAGATTAAATGTACATGTGTAAGAGGATGCAGTGCAAAAGGTGCTATGATACAGCTGTAATTTGCACTATGGCCTCGTATCCAGAGTAAAAGTACACCCTCCTACATTGTTTTGGTGGGGAACAATTTCATTTATTAATACAGCTTTGTCACTGCACATTAATTTTCCTTTTCTTGTCTTGGTGTCTTCATTTCACTGTGCCTTTTAACATCTATAATCAAAGAGCAGTATGTAGTTGCATCAGGGCACATCAAGCAATGTGCCTGTGTTTGTATGTACATCTGGCTCAGATTAAAAGAGTGTATGTGTGCACTGTCAGGTAACACTGAAACAGGTTTTCAACAGCAGTCGAAGCACTGTCTTCCCTTTAACTCCCAGATTAGATTCATTTTGTTGTGTGCTGAGAAATCCTATCAGCAAGGCAGACACAAATATGGCAAAAAAGCTCAGGACACTAATATTGATCCACAGTTGAGGAACAGTGGCCTCTGGCATTGACCTTGACTGTATACACTGGTGTTCTTGTGCTGTGTCCATGTCTCACACTGCTAAACCTGTTCTCTGAGCTAATTAAGATATTTTTTCTCAGACTGCATAAAACCAGGTTTCCATTTAGGAATTTAAAACTTAAGAAATCAGAGAAGGTGGTGTTACAAAAACAAATAAATAAAAAAATGCGGATATGGAAAGATTTCCTTGGAAAGAGGACAAAAGAGATGGCATAAACATATAACCAATGCACGGACACACACCCAATAACATATTCCTCTTCATACGGTCCTGCTGGCAGTACACTAAATAGCACCCTTCAACCAGCAGTTGGGGTGAATGATAGGCAATATTCCATCCTTATGAAAACCATATAAAAGGCGTTTCGCAAGACAAAAGATTAAAGTTGGATAGGAAGGTTGTGGGTATGAAGGATGGGAGCAATATTCATACAGTCGGAATGAAGCGCAACAGAAATATTGAAGTCACACACAGCCCTGGCAGGGCCACTGATGAAAAGGTATTCACTGCACATCTACACAGCTGCATGCAGATCTACAGAGTCAGACAGGAGGAAAAGGGAGGGAGAGAGAAAGTGTAATACATGTCTGAAAGTAGCTCAAATCAGATTTTGCATTTCACGTCTTAGCCCTTAGAAGCTGCGACAGAAGCTTGAATAAATAATTTCTTTCTCACTGAAATGTAAGTAAAATTTGCAAATTCTAAAAAAGCATTTATATAAAGGAAACCTAAAAACTATGATGTGTGTAGGTAGTAAATGCACACTCCAATCTGATGATACAAAATCTAAACTGAATCTAAACTGAGTAACCCCAATAAGAATTTGGCCCACTTGATTTTTCTCACATTTCGTAGTGCTTCCCAGAATTTAAAGTTACTTAACTGACATTTTTTAGCATGAATCTACAAAAAATATTCAATCATATTGGAGGGGGGGTGCATTTAATGTAGCTTGCATTTTTTTTTTCATCAGCAAGGACTGGGAAAGCTTTTCTATTCCTCAAACACTGGGGTGGAAGTTCACCTCAGGACTCAACCCTAGGCATACCTACAAAGCTACACTGAAGAGGATCAAAACCTCTTTAGGGCCCAAGCAAGGCTTAGACCTCAGCCTGACTGAGAATCTGTAGCAAGATTTACAAACTGTACTAATTTTGTATTTGGCCAATAAGAAGATGCTGATGCCCAACGCTGACAGAGCCATATCACAGGAAACTTTGTGGCTGCAGGGGTAAATATTTATGCAAGCAAAAGATATTTGCTTTTTTGCTTAATTAACAATATTTTGTACATCTTAGAAATATTGGGTGAATCAAAACCCCCATTTAAGTCAATTTTTATGGCAAACAAATGTTTTCTATTAAATATGAATATAAATTATGTTACACAAAATTATGTAATTACATGAACAGTATAAATCAAATAACATCAGCTGTTCTAGACTTCTAAGAGTTAAGCAATACACCAATGCACTCTTACTCAGGGACACCTTGTACATTCAGACCCAGAACTGTTCAACCGTTCAGTTATCAGTCTCTTATCAGTCTGTAGGCAACTGACAACTTACTTGAGTACTTTTGTGGTTTTATAGTGTAAATCATACTTGAGGAAATGGACCCGTGATTCCTGACCTTGGTTTTAGTTTTAAATCAATGTTTTAGTGTTTTCACAGATTAGTTGATAAGTTGGTTTATATGTGTTAGAGCAGAAAAATACCAAAATATGAAGAGGGAACCAGGGCTCTACAGTGCTAGCTCTATGCTTTTTCAGTCATTTTACTGTCTCTACTGACTGAAAGAGACTGGGCACAAGAACTTCATTGAACAGGCCTCTGTCACTCCAAGACATAAAAGCAAATTAGAGCAAATACACTGACACATGCATGTGTAACAGGAAACTCACAGGAAAGACTTGACATCCAGGCCACGGTTCTTGATCTGGCTCATCATGTAATCCCAGCTGCCCGGGTTTCCACGCAAGGCCCGGGTCCCTGTACCTCCTGACCTATAGTGTGAGGCTCCACCCCCTGTGCCACCTCTGGAGGCTCGAGTCCCTGGTCCTCCATGCTGAGAACCTGATGTTGAGCCACCCCCTCCTCCCCCTGGCCCTGCCCCTCTGCCCCCTGTCCCGGCTACGGCGGGCTGGGGGTGGAGCTGGCCCAGACTCTGGGAGATTGGGGGCCGGTTGGCCAGGCCTGAGGCCAGGGGTTGGTGGACGAGGGGCTGCTGAAGGCTCTGCTGACGCAGCAATGTGCGGGGGCGGGGCATTGCTCCCGACAGTGGGATGGACTCCAGATCAGCAAAACTGTGCGGGCATAGCAGGAGGGAGGGTAAAGAACGAGAGGAGGAGGAGGAAGGTCGGTGAGTGTGACAAAGAGAGGGGCGGGGCAAGAGGAGGAGAGAAGGAGGGATCAGCATGAAGGGGTGTGGTAAAGGAGAAATGGACGAAGAGGAGGAGTGGCGAGAGGTGCCACCAGACGAAGAGGAGGAATGGCGAGTGGGGCGGGGTGGTACAGAAGATGGTGAGGGACATGGAGGGTGAGGGGAGGAGAGGTTGAAAGGAAAGTGATCCAGGAGGAGAGAATCGGTGGAGGTGAGAAGAGGAGAGAGGTTGAAGAAGGCGGAGAGGTTGGAGAGATTGAGAGAGGGATGGGGGAAGAAGGGAAAGGCAAAAGAGGACAGAGAGGTTAAAGAGAACGAAAAGTAATCGTCGGGGGTGGGGCGGGGAGAAGGAGGAAGAGGAGAGGAAGCAGGAGCAGAAGAGGAGGATTGTGAGCGAGGTGAAGGAGGAGAGAGGAGGAGGAGCAGACAAAAAGAGAGAAGAGTTAGGCCCAGGCAATACCCACAGTAACACAGGTAGCAGAAGAAGGTACAGCCGCCATGGTCTGGGTGAGCTAACAGATGCATGTGTGCATGTCCGTTCCCAGTCCGACCTGGACCACCCTGAGCAGATAACCGGCGGTGTGTGTGCGCGTGAGCCTGCGAGGTATGCGCGGGTTGCTTTCGGGCCGCTGCTGTTCGAGGCTGAGGCGCACGTGGAACGTGTCGTGTTTGGCCCGAACGCGTGTGTCGAGGCGTGTGCGGTGTCAAACGTCCACCACTGGTTCGTCCTGGCGACGGCTTTTTGGCATGATGAGATACGCCCATGTCTTTGCCTCCCTCTTCTCTCTCTTCTCTTAGTCTCGGCCCTCTGAACACATTGCTCACTTTCTTCTTTTACTGTTGCTTTGTCTCACTTTCTCTTCTTTTATCTGACTCTTAAATACCACCTCAGCCCCCTGCCATGCTACACCAACCAACCACCTTTCTTCAGCTTTCATCTTTCTAAAACGTCACTCCTTCTTACTCTCCTCCCTTTCTCATTAACTCAACACTTCCTCATTGTCATTAGCCTTATTTTGCTGCTCAGCTCTCAACGAGCTGCATTTTAGAAACTGTGTCAAACCAGCTCGGCTGCAACTTTAAGCGCCAGCTGAGCAAGAGAAAGCTGGCCGGTGGCTGTCTTGGGCGTCGCTCCATCACACAGCCTGCTGCATGCCAGGCTGCCAAACAGCTGAACATCCAACTGCATACCTCAAACTGCGCACAGAAAATAAATATTGACTGGTGCTTTTCTGCATGGCTGACTTTAGTGCAAATTTATGAGTGGGACAGGGAGCCAGGGCACACTAAAAATCTGGATGACATATTTCAAAGCTACATGAGACATTTCCACTACACCTGTGGGTCAGCAGAGCTGCCATAAATGGCAATGGCACAATGCAGGGCAAGACAAGGATGTTAGGAAGAGAAAATGGGGTGTGAGACACAAACACAAGAGACAGACACATATAGCAGCCCGAAAATAGAAACCAATTATGTATGGAAGAGGTTACGGAGAGAGAGAGAGAGAGAAAGAGAGAGTGTGTGAGAGAGAGAGAGAGAGAGAGAGATGGGGGGGGACAGAAAGAGAGAGAGAGAGAATAGCAGAAGGGAGCTGCGTGAGTATGCAGTGAAATCAGAGAAAAGTAAGATGGAGAGAACACATGAAGAAAGGAGCGAGGTGGCAGCAGAGAAGAGGTGTGGGATGGGGGTGAGAAGCAAACTTAAATTAAGCACCTGGTGTGTGACACCTACAGCTCAGATGTCATTCAGCGCAGGTATAAACATAACCAGCACAGAAATACTTTGTCTCCCGCATTGCCGCTCTTCAAAGCAGCACATATCTCAAACTTAGCACACCTACCCTGTGCTGATCCTAGAGCACAAATTAAGCAGGCATCCTGCCTTAAAACTACCATTTATAATAATACGCAGTGCTTTCATCATAGCATAACAACTAGCGCATTAAAATCTAAAATGCATAAAAAGTTTCCTAGACGTAGTTGCAGGGCAGAATTTCGACACAACTATCAGTGAATCAAATGCTCTGGTATGTAGTAGTGCTATGGCAGTCAAGTGAAAGCACAAAACACTATACTGTGCTCCATTAAGCCAAGGATAATACACTGTTATAGATCATAGACCATTATAAGAGCGGACATCGTCGGGAGGCTCGCTGGATGAATCAGATGTGATTAAAAGAGCTGTGCTGCTCTTTGGAACTGCTGCTCTCACTGTTTTGTTTCATAATAGGCTGATATTGAGCTCCGGTAGCCTCCTCAAATGTGTATGTTTGTGTGTGCAGTAAAACAGTGAGTCAGAGAGGTAATGCATCCGCTATTATTAGTCGACAGGGCGGCCCAAATCCTCAGTGCAACAAAGACCCACACACAGGCATTTTTCCTCTCAAAACCTTTACAAATACACAGTGCCACATTTACACACATACACACACACACACAGACTCAAATATGTTGCAAAACCCTCTTCTTCAGCCACAGAGCTAATGAACAGAGTGTGTGGCTCTGGCCTACCCAGCTGATTTGGCCACTTCGACCCATTGACCTTACAGCTTTGACTTCTTGTCCATCATTTTCACTCTGTTCGATTTTTTCTTCTTTTATCTCTTTGGTTAAATGAGAGGTTTTTGAGGTCAACGTCTGTCTTTGTACTTACCTTTCCTCCTCTGTTCTTCTCTTTACTCGTAACCTCTCGCTAATCCTCCTTGTGTTAGGATATATCCTGAAACCCCATCACGCTTACCCTCTCTCTGATTCTCTCTCTGACTCACTTGCCATTCTTCAGGTCTCCGGAGTGCATGTGGCTCTGCACCGTCTGCCATTTGCCGGGCTTGCTGCCCCCCATCACCATGCTCTTCACACTGTCACTGCGTGACGGACCCCCGCCATCCCCCCCACGGCCCCCCAGGGACCCCTTCTGCCCCCCGGGGACCGCACCACTGGGCAGGATATGAAGGGGGGGCAGAAGAACACAGAGGAAGAACAATAAAACAGAGAAAGGGAGAAGATATCAAGAGACGTTAACAGTAATAAAGGAATAAAAGGTTAGGAGACACACAGAATAGCAATGCACTGTGTGAGTGTCTGTGCATTTGAATGTTTTTAAGAACAAAATGTTGAGAAAAGATAAAGAAAATCAGAGCTAATTTATCATGTCAGGGCCAGCAGGTTTTGAAGAGGTTGAGTATTTTTTATACAAGCTGACAGAGCATAAACTGGTTACTCGAGTTAAGTTTAGGATTTGATATACATCCCTTTTATCCTGACAAGGTATTAACGAGTATGTGTGTGTGTGTGTGTGTGTGTGTGTGTGTGTGTGTGTGTGTGTGTGTGT
>JBBPDC010000129.1:14774944-14791148 GCA_037974485.1 Hemigrammopetersius urotaenia | reverse complement strand
GTGTGTGTGTGTGTGTGTGTGTGTGTGTGTGTGTGTGTGTGTGTGTGTGTGTGTGTGTGTGTGTGTGTGAAGAGGTGTGTGACCTAAGCCGGTCCAGTTGGTAGCGTGAGTAGGTGTGGAGTGGGTGAGAGTCAACTATGAGTGCGCAGCTTGGAATGAACCAGTTCCCACAGCGTTCACTGAAAGCCTGGCTGCACTTTACTTACTGCACTAGCTGAGAGCAGAAGTGTGCATGCTGTGGCCAGCATATGGGCCTGAAGTGAAAGAGTACTGGTTTTCGAATTCTTCCAGCTGCTGCTCGTTTCTGAGCATCTCTTATCCTCAGCCTCAGCCTGATTGCTGTGGGCGTCCTCACCACTCAGTAACCTCAGTGGCTCTAGTATGTTACTTTTCCCAACATGCATAAACAGCCAGTTGCGGCAAGAGCAGTTCTCAGGGGCTTTAAAGGCCTGGCGTTATTGTGGAGGTGTCAGCATAAAGTCGGATGAAATGAATATCGGCTCGGACCGCTCTCGTAATGAGGCCTGGGCTTGCGAGCCTTGGGAGCTCCTGTTAGTCGATGCCATTAACGAAAGTGTCAGAGAGCGCAGGCCAGTCACTAGGGGGCCTTACTGAGCCCAGCATCATTAGCTCAGGATATTCTGGCAGTATGAGCTGCAGCTACTCTCACTAATGCAGGAGAGCAATGTGTTCTCAGCTTTGATGGATCTTACAGAAATATGCCACTGACATCTATGATGATGGAAAAGCTAGCACTGCAGCACCCCCTGGTGATTCTAATGACACCCTTCTGTTTAGACACCCCACAACATCCTTAGAATTATAATGTCATTAAAAGCCCACAAGTTCAAAACAAACATTCATCACACTTGGAGAATAACCTCAGTCAGTGTAATTGGCCATTAGTTATTTGACCCTGTGAATATCATCATATGGTCTCCATGAATTTCTGATAAATTGCACAGAAGAAACACCAATAATGCAACGTCACCACAAACAGCAGCAGTTTAATAGCTGATACATTTAGGAGGCTTTGAGAAAATGAGAGTGGCAGCTGCAGACCAGAGCAAAGCCATGCAAGAGCAACTGTCTTACCTTTACTAGTCCTCTGCAAACTACCCAAATCTAGTTTTATGAACTAATCCCAAATGAAAATTTCACTGATTTTACATGTAAAATTGTTCACATATTCACATGTAAAAATAAGTCATTCAGAGTGGTTTGACACAAGATTCTAGAAGACAGAACCAGAGCTGTTTACAGAGGTGGTGGACAAACCTGATAACTATGCCTATAGGATGACTTTTGTATGTAGTCTTTCATACCAAAACCCCCATGATATAAAGGTCTAGAGGACACACATAGGCTCACTGGTAATTGTGTATAGACACTGTAACTATTGGTTCCTATCACCACCCTTGTAAAAATCGGTACATTTCTTTACATTGCACCACTCTAATGATGGTGTTTACACATCAGTGACTGAGTAAAGTCTTTGAAAAATCAGTGGAATTCATTTTAAAAGCTCTAACTGTATGCACTCTGCAAGCAAACTGCACTGCAACCACAGTATACATAAAGTATTGATTTAAAGAACCTGCCAAGACAAATAAAGGGCTATATGAACCTAATGCCTTATAATCTCTCTAGATGGGGTGAGTAATAGTGAAACATACAGACACATTTCCTCTCAAGCATAAACACAAGCGTTCCTACTCCACATCTAATGATGCAGCCAAGATTATAAATTCTAACAAAATGTTAAGCAGCCCAAAAGACACTTTGATGGTCTTATATATCAACTATGCTAGGAGTGTGACAAATGGGCTCTTTGGTGTGGCAAAGTGAATCAGTCGTCTGTCGGTTTTGCTCGAGCCCACAACTCTCACCTCCAACTCGATCCAGATCCACCCCACACCTTTTTAATCCAACCGACTCCACACTGCCTTGGGCCACTTAAAGAACACATTCTAAGCACAACAGAGTTCACTGAAGTCCAATTGTGTAAAAGTAACTTTTGATCCAATGAAATTTTGAGTTTATTGAAATATAATTGGATGAATCTATATTGTCTGTTTTAAGTCCTTAGGACTAATTTATTCCACATTGTTCTATTTATGCCAGTGTTACAGGACATAAACAGACATCTAAAACGTGACGTGAGTTTCAGAAGCTAAAAAGGTGTCTGAATGTCAGATTAAAATACATGTGGAATGTGGAAAATGCACACAGACCAACAGACGATTATAATATCTACAATGTTCTACAATAAAATGTCTACAATAAAATATATGTATAAAAAAGCTGCAAAGTACAAATAAATCACATTAGCCAGGTTCCAATATGTCACACTATGCATACTTTTCTTAAAATAAAAGGATTTTGCTATTGCTTTTAAAGCATTAGGCCGTTAACCACACAGTTGTATGCAAAGATTGTGGTCTTTAATCTAAATGTTGATAAGTACACATCTACAGAGCAAACACTTCTGCATTTAAATCCATAATTTCTATTTATTTGATGAACTTAACATACGGGGAAAAAATTGGCCTGTGTGAAATGTAAGGCATATTTTTTCAGTGTTGACAGACACACATATTAACTATTCGGAATGAATGGTAAAAACATTTGATGGGACCATCCCTACGTAGAACTGGCGAGAGCTGAACTCCTACTCGTTATTTTTTTATATTCCTGGCAGCTCTACTCATCTAAGAAATTTCTTGCTTCTGCAAGTAAATAGGACTTGACAGACAGGTGCTATTGAAGCTTGCTCCACAACACTGGAGCAAACGATCACTTCTCTGGTGTAACAGGCCCTTTAGGAAGCTCAGGACCTGAATGAAATCGGGGTGAATTAAGCAGGTGTGGGTTCACCTCCTCACTGCAGGAAAGGGATGAAGAGGCAGGCTTTAGGGAAACATTCAGTCAGACGTTGGGGAAGAGAGGTGCTCTAGGGGCCGCACAGAAAGGCAAAAACAACAAACACACTATGAGGCCAAACATGGCAAACATGGCACAGCCAGGGTTAACAGTGTTACCACACCACGACTTCACTCCAACGGTCAACCCTCAATGGGACAGAGTGAGGGAAGGAAAGGGAAAGCAACACAAAAATAAACATACAATGTACTAGTGGGGTAGTGCTGATGATGTCAACTCATTTGTTAGAGGGTCACAACAAGGAGGGTTGTCCGTCTCCATGGTAACACCCCATGGGGGAAAGGGGTGACGTTGGAGGCTACGGGTTGAGGAAGACTGGCAGGGCTGTAGGGAGTGAGGGGCATTTACACACAACCCTTCTTCTGTCATCATCTGAGCAAAAACTAAAAGCGCTGTGTTAACCTGGGGGCTTCATGAAGGAAGTGAACCACACTGAATTACAGGACTGCGCTTTGAGAGGAGTCTGAGTAACATGTGTGACATTTAGTCAAAGTTTCAGTGCGTGGGAGGCCGGAACCTGCATGAGTAAGGACTTAAAGCTTTATCAAGCTTGCTTTACTCTGCTGACCGAGCAGAATGTAGCGGAGCTTCTATTTGCTCTGCACACTGTGTTCAGAAATGCCTCACTTCAATGGTCTAAGATGTAATATTGGGCCCTTTTGTATCTTGCATCAAATGTGGCAAAAATTTTGTGCAGGCAGTTTTCAGACAACTTTATAATAGATGCATTTACATGATGCTTTCAAATGCACACATATCGGTGAGTAAATCTCACATTTGCCTTGAATTATGCAAACAAATATTTGCCAAGGTTGTATCAACACCAGCAGTTTCCCAAGATGTAAACATTTTTAGTCAGAGAATTAAAGAACTGCCCCAGTGAATGCATATAAGCTGGCCACACTGAATTTATGCCAAACTGAACACAGCACAAGTCATCCTCCAGAGGTGTTCATGCTGCTCCTTTGCAGCTTGTTTGCACATGGCACAGCTTTAAACCTTATCTGAACAGTATTGGCAGGTGTAAAAGGAGCTGTATATGCTAGCTGATATGAATGCACAAAAGTATAAAACAAACAAGGTAGCTAATCAAATATAAAACAATCCTGCAATACCCCAAATATGACAAAAATGAAAAATGGAAAAAAGAAAATATCTGGCAGCTTAGGCAATTTTTTTCTTATATGGATGGGTTGGAACTTGTCTCATATATGCCCAAAAGTATTTAGACACCGCGTCTAAGTAGTGCATTCAGAGATCATAAAGAAGAATTTAAAATGGCTATATCTGCGTTGTAGACATCATGACCACTGGCTCATATCACCATCACTGTAAAATACAAAACCACTTCACATCAAAGTGCTCTATGTTTACCATTGATCATTTAATTACTAAACATTGACTTTTGATTGAAGTGGCATTTATGAACTAATCATGCATCATACATCCAGCATCAGTAGCTGAACTCAGTAATGCTCTTGCAGCTGAATGCAAAGCCTTACAATAATAGCAGAGGTTGTTACATCAGTAAAAGGGCGACAAGAACCTTATTAATGCACTTAATTTTGGAAAAATCATTGGATGTGCAGATGTCTATGAGCTTTTGGACATACAGAGTATATGTATAGATAACCCTAGTCAAATGTAGCTTAATTGTTGTAGAAAACTAGGTAGCTAATTAAACATCCCTGCAATATAGAAAAGGCAACTCATGAGGGTTTCAAGTTTATGTCCTCATCTGTACGCTACAGACCTGCCAGGGGTCATGTGGGGTAATGTTAGAGAGGTGGGGTGGGGGAACGTTTGGTTATGGGGTTGGGGTCTCTTACCAGCCTGGACAGACACTCACTTGAGAGTGAGGCGAGGGTCTCCATAAGGGGCATAGGGAGAAATGTTTAGTACAAACTCCTTGGGCGGGTAGGAGCTCCACCGCTGCTGCTCTGAATTGCTGTCATTGTTATTCCAAAAGTCTCTGTCTAGATCACTGAAGGCCAGAGAGAGACACACACATCCATGAGACACAGCACAACCATCCACTCATCAGGCATCCAACCGTGCATCCATCCATTAGGCATCATTCAAGTGAACAGTTACCCAGACTGAACAAACTCTGTGTGTGTTTAGAGTAGCAGAAGCTAGTCTAAACTGATGATGTAGAGGTGTAGCCTTGATCTTCCGCTTCCACTTCCAAATGTAAGACTAGTCCAACTGGCTTCATGGAAACACAGATCAAACCATTATGAAAGTGCAAAATTAAATACAAAAATAATGTACAAATAATCTGTTTGACTGAGGGAGAGAGAAGAGAGTTAGTAAGTCAGAGCTGGAGAAAACAATAAATTTGAATGATCTGGAGAAAGTCTGCATCCAGTCTACATGCCCAGAATGCATATTGCCTAAAGACATCAAGGAGAAAAAAGTCAGGCAGATCATTTGAGCAATATCCACAGAGACCACAGCATACAGAAAACAAGCAGCTTTCTCAGAATCAAAAAATGTATAATAAAACAAAAACATCAAGCTGACTACTTGGAAACGAATAACCATGAAATGCAAGAAGAAAAAAAAGCCATTCTGACTTCAGCACCACCTGCAAACAGACAAACACGGATGCCCCATTATTATTCTTAGAGTGCAGCTGCATTACGGAGGCAATTGAACTCCATTTTACATGAGTCATGAGTGAGAGATCAAACGACCTCTCCAGCATCGTGAAAAAAGGAAGCAGCGATTGCCTTCGCCTTTGCCAGCTCGCACCAACAACAGCAGCTGCACACCAACACCATGCATCCACTCCACTTAACTCTCATTTACAGACGACACTTAAGACCGCCAAGCACCTGACACACACGCGTATGCACAAAAGAAAATCCTCCATTAAGAACAGATTCATCTGCTAAGTGCGCCGCTATCCATTGCACATATTCTGCCATCACACACACTTAAGCGCTGCTTGCTGTATTCAGAGATCCTATCAGTCAAAGAAGCGGATACATGCATAATGTAAAGAGTCTCCTCAGTGAAAATGAAAAAGAAAAGAGGCTTTGGTTTGTACAGAGTAAGTTGATCTAGCATTTTTTGTCCCTTTTTTACTTAAGCAGACCAGCTGATTTCGGGACCCTGTAGCAGACAAACTGGAAAACATTCCAAAACAGAAAAGAACGCAGGAGATTAAGGCAAAGAAAAGAAGGAAGTTTCACATCAACAAGTTATTGGTCATCAACTGGAACTGGACACCTGCCCTGCCTTACCATCTTATTCAGAGTGGGCAGATACCACCCCTCGCCAGTCCAGAGAGAAAGAGAGAGACAGAGAGAGAGAGGGAGAGAGGGAGAGAGGGAGACAGAGAGAAACAATGAAAGAGAGAGAGAGTGAGAGAGAAACACAGAGAGAGAGAGAGAGAGAGAGAGAGAGAGAGTGAGAGAGAGAGAGAAAGAGAGAGAGAGAGAGAGAGAGAGGAATGAAAAGAGACAGTGCGTGTGATGCCCTCCACCTACTTGATGGCTTTCTTCTCTCCTCGGCCTCGTGTAGAGTCTGGAGTGCCCACTGACTCGACTCCTGGTTTATTCCTCTTTCCCTAGAGAAAGACAGAATGAGAGAGAGAGGGACATAAAGGTCAGTGCCAGCCTCCTAATTAAGTCTATGAAAGAAACACAGCTTTGGAGTGCCTCCTCTATATGTGTATGTAAGCCATTATCCTCTTCCCCGGCTTCCTCCTCCACCTCCCCGTGCACCTCTCCATTTTCATGCTCTTCTCTCTGATTGCTGAAATCACACTGGCCGTCCCCAGTCATCTCAGCTGTAATTACCGCACACGCATATTTACATGGAAATAGCCAATTTAACTCCATCACCTCACGGCAGTGTCACTGAGATTCATGTTTAATAGAGAGAGCCAGATAGAGAGAGAGAGAGAGAGAGGCAGAGAGAGAGAGAGAGAGCCAGAGAGAGAGAGAGACAGTAAGAGAGTGAGAGAGAGAAAGTGCTTATGTCCTGGTGTCATCACTTCTCAACCATGTCAAAGTCTACATTATGAAAGTGATCCTCTCACAGTCAAGAGGCTTGGGACAAATGTGTACATCTGCAGTCAATAAAAAAAACATTGACTGTCCATAATGAAAAATTCATAACAGTACAAACGCTTCATATATAGAGGACAATTACTTCATATAATATAAGGAATATTAATATAATAAAAATTACATTAAATGTTGGCAATTCTCACACACAAGAGATCACGTGATGCATCTTCTTGCGTTATGCTTATCGCAAATCACATTATGCGTGCTGTAATTATTTTCCATATTTTTCAACAGAACTGATTACGATTTCCGATCCAGTAATTTAGCTCAGGATTGGACCGATACGGATACAGAATATCAGATCAGTGCAATTAACCTCAAGAGGCAACAGTGTTCTACAGTGACGTTGTTAAAGGTAGGCAGGGAAGAGTAATGTCAAAAAAATAATGTGCAAATATGTACAGTGATACTTAGAGTCATGTTCACCAAACATGATACATATTGAGACACAAAAAGTGTGCTATTAGTGCCACATTTGAAAACTGCAATCAAAAGATGGAGGGATAGCAGGATGTATGGGTGAACACAAAAAACAAAACGCTGACTGTAAAGTACAGTCCAATTTCCTGTCAATGAAGTTTCCAGTGGTACAAGCAAAGACACAAACAGGTCTAACAAACAGTAATACTCACAGAGACCTGACAAAGGTAGGAGACATTACAAATAACACATACCTGATAATACTGAAGTTTAAGTGTTAGGGAGAACATACACAAGGCAAAATGTGAACAAAGACAGCGCATGATGTTATGTGAGATGCTCTTTTCACGATAACGAAAACGAAAGAACACAAAATAAATGTTTAATAAGGCACATCGCACCATATAGCTTTTACTCCAACCACAAGAAAGTTGTATGATCATCCTCATTCTCCAGCCCATTGTTTGTGCTTTTTTAGCCCTTGACTCTTCTAGTTTAGTACCTTGCTCATGATCTGGACTGGCAAAGAACCAATCCTCCTACTGAGCGGAGGAAGAAGATTTCTCCCATCGGTTGTGAACTGTAAGTTCTGACCAAGACTGAACACATTACTATAAATCAAATCTCCATTGCCACAAAAATGTAAGCCAAAGAATCCCAAATTGACAGTTCATATTATGCCTGCCTGTTGATTAAGCAAGTTTAATAATGCTAAGTATAATCTTTATGAGATTTATAAGACACTGAGACACTGTGATAAAATGTTAATGAATGCTGTACCTCACATTGTTTTGTTGTCAACAACATATTAGGAATTTAATTTATCACAGAGGTGCAACTTTGGCTCACATTAAGTACCTCAGGTTCCTCTCCTACTGAAATCAAGCAATAAACCATTACCGCTTATTGCAGGAGCTCATCCCATCAGTTAAGCCACCAGCTCCTGCCTGGATGCAGTTTAAAGCAAACACCAGCACACTAATGGCTGCAGCTGTAAAATGACTTGAAAACAAATGAACAAGAGTGAGGATTTTCTAGTCAAACACAGGTATAGCACAACCATGTTTGGTACAAATACTGAAGTAGTTCTCAAAGCAGTCCTCAGTGACACTCAGATAGACCACACTTTTTTTATTCTATCCCTATTCCCCAACAGCTAAAGCAAAAAATGTGCTCTGCCTGGGGAACCCTGAGGGCCTGTTTGATAAGCACTGATATGCAGCTCTGAGACATTATTTCTCTTTAAGAAAACACACTTAAAGTCAACTTGAAATATAAATGGACCATTTTGCATTGGTAGTACCTGTCCCTTGTCATATTAAGAACATTCCATCAAAGACAAAATATTTATTGAAATGTAGTGACTTTTGCCTGTCTCTAAAGTGTCTTTTGATTAGATCACTGTGCACCAGCGGGCAAAGAAAATACTATTAATCAATACTATCAAGATTTGCCTCCAACACTTTCTCCCTCTCCCCGGCCAAATCATTGAGTGAAATGCTCAGCAAGTTCAGAGAACATAAATCAGAAGTTCTGAAAAAGCATCACAGGAGGGGGAAAAAGTGTCAGGGCTTCTGATTCATGTTTTAAAAATAGGTACATGGTGCATCATATATAAAGAATTACAGTCTTACTTCATTTGTGCAACTCTTATCTTACATCCAGAGGTGTGGTGTGGAATATTCAGTGTTAGTAATCAGCCCACAGTATTAGATCTCACCCAAGGCCTTGTGGCTCGTCTGGTTCCCTGAGCCAGTGGGGAACAGTCCAGGAGCTAGAGGACAGCACAGTTTTGACTGTATGAGTGTATGAATGGCTTGGCTAGCCTTGCCTCACTCTGGCCAACAGCTACATGCAGCAAAGGGAAGGCTACACTAACACTCTGAAAAAGACAGCGCTCTGCCATTGGTGGAGCACTGATGTTGCTACAGGAATCTCCTAGAGCAAGGACATTAGAGCTGAATCAGCTCACGTCTGTAAGAGTATGTGAGCATGTGTGTATGTGTGTGTGTGTGTGTGTGTTCATGTGCATGAGCGTGTATAAGGAAATGGGAGTGCTGGAGTTTATTAATAGAGTCAATGCACTTTACATGTCAGTCAGGACCGGTGGTGCTTTCACTCACTGTATACATATATTCATATCTATATATATATATATATGTGTGTGCATGTGTGTATACGGGAAGAGATGTAAAGAAAAAGACCGTGAGATGCAGAGAGAGAGAGAGAGAGAGAGAGAGAACGTATATTACTTTTTATATTATGTGCAAATTATAAAAATTTGATCATGAAGGGGTAATTAAAGGCCTGCAGTGTGTAGGACATTCAATTTCTTGTCATGTTGAGGCTCAGCCAGAGACACACAGCCAAAACATGAAGACACACACAGAGATGACAGTCAGAACGCACACAGCTACACACTAGTGAGTCAATCTCAGCTAGAGGGGATAGCACACACACATACACACGCACCAATAAAGCATGCAACACTAACTACAGCTATCCACCAAGTCCATAGGTCAGTATGATGTGTATGAAATTTGAAAGAATGAGAAAAATGTGTATCAAAAATGTGAATCAAAGAGAAAATGTGAATCAAACCAAGAAGTTTGCAAGTGGATATTTTCCCCAAACCATTTTTAGAAACTGAACTAGATCTTCAAGATTGATTTGTATCCTTCAAGATAAATACTTGTTTGTACTAATATGTACAAAACAAATTCTGTACATTTCTCTTCATTCTGAAAGTACAGCAGCAGAAGATAAGCATCTCTATGCCAGAGACCAGTTTTACGATTTCGTTTGAGAAGATCTAAGCTAGAACAGCTGGTTCTGGGTAGAAGTACATCTTATACTTATAACTGTTTTTGCATGCAGCCCAGTGCTGAGCACCCCACTCATGTCTGTGTATATATCATAACTCTCAGCATTGTCTAACTGGTGATACCAGGAAAGGTCACATACAGAAGGTCTAGTGCAGGAAGTGGAGCGATATGAGCTGCATTTATTGGCCCTGAAATGAGAAATATTATGATATTATTGCCAATATTATTGCCACTGTGAATGATTCCTGTAAAGAGGAGTGGAGCTGAAAGCTTCACCAATTATCCATTATGCCACCAATTATAAATCCCACATTTGGGAAGCTCAGGCTTAGTGAGATCTCTTTCTGCCCTCTCTTTCACTCACAAATCTCTCTCTCTAAAAATCATTTAAATCATCATTTTCAACACTTAACATCCTCATGCAGAGCAGGAAGAAATTTATGTTTTGCTTATGTTCAGCAAATGTCTTGATGACAGATGCGATATGTTTCCCAGCCAGGGGCTTATACCATGACCACAATACGAAACACACGTATTACCCAACATTTTTCACCTTGCACAGTAACAGATTAGACAAACTGTATTGCTGAGGTTTTATAGGAATTTGTTCAAATTTAAAATTATGAATAGCGAAAGTTAGACGTATGAGGAGGGCCAGCAGTCTACTACCATACCTCTAGGAATTCTACTATAATAACCCTCTTAACAAGTGCGACAAGTTTTTGTAGCACAAGACCTATAAGAGAGAACATTTACACTCGATTTTATGCGATGTACATATGAGTATAATCTGCTATGGCATCATGCCTGTGAGCACATACACATACACACACATGAACAAACACACACACACACACACACACACACACACACACACACACACACACACACACACACATATTCCAGCAACATATTTGTTAGCAAGGTAAAAATAACTGCTTAGAATTGAAGCACGAAATGAGGCCTGTTCGCAAACTGCCTACATTGGCACATGTCTACACATACACACATAGATGCAGGCAGTACTTACAAACAGTGAATCCTGGGAATGCAGAGCAGTCTCGGTTTCTGACAGGCAAGAACAAGCTATCAAGGGCAACTCATCTATCATTGAACAGCATCATCAAATTTTTAGAAAGATGGAGAGAGAGAGAAATGGGTAGACAGAGAGAGAGAAAGAGAGAGAAAGAAAATGAGTGGGAGTACAGAGGAGAGGAGGGGTTTAAAATAGCATGTAGAATAACATGAGTAAAAGAGAGGGAGTGAGGGAGGGAGGGGGGGAGGGAGAGAGAGAGAAGAGGGAAAAGACTCACTGTGGCAATGAAAGGGGCAGAGCAAGAGAAGGCAACAGAGTGTCAACCATGTGGCTTGCAGGCGAAGAAAAAGATGAGTGACAGATATTCTCAAAGGGTTTTGAAACATGAAGGGTCTAGTGTGCGTGTGTGTGTGTGTGTGTGCATGCGTGTGTGTGTGTGTGTGTGTGTGTGTGTGCATGCGTGTGTGTGTGTGTGTGTGTGTGTGTGTGTGTGTGTGTGTGTGTGTGTGTGTGCATGCACATATGAGTAAGAGAGAAAGAGAGACTGCAATTTAGTGCCATAATCAGCTGCAAGCAAAGGAGCAGATAAATATATGTATGCACTACACACACACACACACACACACGCACACACACACCTAGCTACAGGCAATGACACCAGACACAGCAGCAAAGAACAGCAGTCTGGTCTCACTCCTGCATTCACTCCTCTCTATGAAACAACCACTGCTTTTAGGAGAATTCTCAGGAGGACAGTGCTGTCAGGAGTGAATCTCTTCATTTATTCCCTCTCTCCACTCACCCACCCCACACTTTCCAGCACTGTTTGTCCCTTTCCAGCTTGGACTTCAAAGGTGTCCCTCTTTCATTTGGTCATCTGTCTGTTCTTCTGCCTCTCTCTCTCTCTCTCCATCTCTCTCTCTGCCTTTTCTCTCTTTCTCTCTGCTGTCTTGGTATATTACCCCTTCATGCCACAATGACCCAAAAAAGCATGCATGTATAAATATATACCAAATTACAAATGTCCAGTTCTGTCTACGGTCTTTGTTTACTAATTGTTTGTTATTATGCGATACACTGATCCAAGAAAAAGAGGACAATGAGCATTACAATTAGATTCAGACTCTTGTGCATTGTCACAGTAACACTGAGCTGACTGTTTTGGGCATTTATTTGAAGATGGCATAACAAAATTCCCAGCAGCTAACTGACTCATCGGCTCTCCCAAATGTACCCAGGCCCAGACGAAGCTGACAAATGAGCCGAATGTGATGTCAGCTTGGTGCGCCAGCCAATTAGCATAGCTACACTGCTTGTCATATTGTAAAAACTCTACTATGTTCAGCACATTCTTCATAGTGAATAACTAAAATGAGAAGGAGAGAAAGAGAGAGGGGGGCTGAGAGAGAGAGAGAGAGAGAGAGAGGGAGAGAGAGAAAGTGGCTTGGATGAATGTCACCACTTTTCAAGTGTGAAACCGTTCAAGTGAACTTCCCTAAAGCTGCACCCAGAACAGTACCATGTGAATAAAAAAGAAAAATAGAATGGAATAGAATGGAATAGAATAGAACAGAATAGATAAATACAGTCATTTCAATTTCACTGGCATGAACTGAAATTAACAAATCAATGAAAGAAGTGTTTAAAAACATACATACAACATTACAATCAATTTGTGTAACAGGTAATTTACATTACCCATATATTATTTTAGATGGAAAGTAGTATAGGATTAGAAATTAATTCTACAGAGAACATAAAAATGATTTCTAAAGTAGGTACAGCTGAGACGTATTTGGCCGCGAGTGCTGTTGTCTGAGACTCTGCTCCAAGCACAGTATACAGTTTATACAGTCTGACAGATGCCCTTATTTTTTTTTGAAGAATATTTCTCTATTGGATTGATATTCTGGACTATAAAGAAGAAAATGTGTCTCATCTTTTATCTCCATCAGGCTGCAGTACTTGTAGCTCCTCTCTTTATGAACAGTCAGGTTCTGTGATGTTTCCTCCTCTCCTCAAGGTTGTGTTCATTAATCTGTATTTAGTGTGTTTGGAGTATTTTTCTTGTGGATTAGTTTAATATTTTTGTAATGTACCAGTGGTATGGTTTGTGAATCTGCAATATATATATATTATACCATTCGTCCGATTTTTCCAATTTGTTTGATACTGTTAAAGGAGGGGAAGAGGGTCAGTGAGGTTTTGGCTGAGCAGACAGAGAGAGTGTTGTTCTGGTGACAGGTGATTAGCCAAAAGAAATTTATATTTTATTGAGCGGTAGCCAGTCTTTTCATCATCTTTTTAGGATGTCAATATATTAAGGATAAAGGGCTAGTTCTTTATATTTTGAGGCATTTCTTAGAATTATTAGAATACATTATTGTCATTATAAAATGACATCAGAAGAGATTCAGTGACTATGGCACAAGAGATAGGAGCAAATTGAAAAAATTACTATTGAAGCCCCTTTGACAGAATACAGCTAAAGCTACACCCGGAGCAGTGCCATCTGGAGAACGGGCTGAACTGGGTTGGAATAGACTACATTAGAAGACGTCCAGTGACTATGGCAGGAGAGATAAGAGCAAATGGGAAGATGGGACAATATTATTCTACAGAATAGAACAGAATAGAATAGAATAGAAGAGAAGAGAAGAGAAGAGAAGAGAAGAGAAGAGAAGAGAAGAGAAGAGAATAGACTAGTTCCATTAACAATGGCAGGAGAGATAAGAGTAAATGAGCAGATAGAACAATTTTATTATGATTTGTGATGAAGACTTGCAGATAAAGACCAACTGAGACTTGAAGCCAGTGATAAGCAGACAGACAGACAAACAAATGGGAAGCAGATTCCGCTCTTTCTTCCAAACTGCTCAAAAATGATGGATTTTTCAGGCAGCAGGAGGGAGTGAGAGAGAGAAAGAGAGAGAGAAGCCACTTTGCTCATTCCCAGCTGCTCCCAGCTGTGTTTGCTTGCAGTGCATGAGCTAATATCCCACTCACCTTGTTACTGGCCCCCCAGCCCTAGACAAATATGCACAAATTAAACACACCGAATTGCATACTAATTAAGGCAACTTCATTCGCTTAAGCACACCTCATGCACATGGCCTCATATACACCTTTCCCTACAATTTGATCATTTACTTAATTTTGTGGAGTAGATAGGGTAAGATTTAATCCCTTAAACTCTAAAGATGCAGGCCTACACTTTCATTTCTCACTCTCATCACTGCACACTTATATATTTATTTCATAGTAGCTCCAAAGTAATTCATAACAGTCATTAAACAAATCTTAAAAGGCCCATATCACAGAACTATTTTCTTCAATAATTCTGATTAAATTATGTAAACTTTTCTCTCACTCCACCAATACGATCCTTTACCAGCTTTGTGTAGTGCCTGCATTCAGATACAGAAACCCTGATGCTTGCCTGAAAGGCAAAAATGGATCACCCTCGCCGTACATGATGGCAATGATCAAAGTCAGATCTATGGAATAACTTGAACCCTTTGAGTGTCTTGTACGGCTCAGTTTGATCCACTGTCTTTTACCCAACAGGAACCCGTTGCTGAAACGGCCGGATTTTAACGATGTGGAATTTTACAGGTGGGTATGCAGGCATGTATGCGGACGGATCAGTCATTACATACGGGCGGGTAACAGATCAACTGTATTGTAGAAAAGCGAAAATGTTCCCAAAAAACACAGGAAAAAAAGGCCAGTCGGCCATTTACTCCACTCGCAAAGCCTCTTGGGAGGCCAGTCCTGCCATGCACTTGTAATTTGTGTGTAATTTATCAGAGGTACAGCCGGGTAACGGGCGGAATGTTAACGGGTGGGTGCGGATCCCGGTGAACAGTGAATCCGTGCAGGACGCTGAAATCAGCATGTCTAAGAGTATGACAACTATTCCATGCCAGTGTCTATTAAATTCCTACACAAGCACCTCATTCAGCTTAATGAGGTACTGATTAATGAGCACCCGATGACCACATCTTATAAAAAATAAAAAAAAAATATAAAAACACTCTTGTAATAAACACTATCCTTCTGCCATGTAAACACTGCTTCATGTCTCTTATTGTGATGTTTTAAAAAAACAAGGCAAAACAATTCAGTTCAATACTTATAGATAAAACCTGGGAACTGAAGATTTTTGCAGTGGCCTCTTTTTTTTTTTTAGAGCTGTAGCTGCCTTGGAGCAACTCATGGTTACAACCTTTGCTTAGTGGTCAATGTCAGAGGAAGGACAGTTGATCCTTCTTGCATCATATCAACATCCCTGCTGCTCATCCTGGGATCAACCCCCAAAGCCCACAGCTCTATCATGTTTTGGCTTCTGGTGTGGAGTCCTAATCCACTCAGTCACCTCTGCCAAACAGTCTTCACAATCCCCCCCTAATTGATGCTGAGCCCATTAGAACATTAACCAATCAGACTAGAGCCCCAGTCAATGAGCTTAACAAGTGTAATGTGTGGGGAAGGTGGAATCAGAGCCAGGAGTAATGCACAGCCTTTACTGACAGTATAGGTCAGCGGTCACCAGCCTGGAGGGACGTAGTTTAGCAGTTTATGTATTTGTGTTAGAGATCAGCAAAAGTAACACACAATTTCAGCATCAAGATCCATTACTTGATCTGAACCAATTAATTAATTATGATATCTGAGACAGATATCATATCTGATTAATCCTGTGTGCACTGCAGTCATGTCCTATATCACCTATCACTGATCCTGCCAGTGAGACAAAGGCCTGTACACATATACTGCTTTTGCATGTGTGTGTGTGTGTGTGTGTGTGTGTGTATGTGTGTGTGTGTGTGTTGCTTCTAAAGCATTACCAAATCACTCATTTGACTGACTGTTTATTACTTTAACATTCTGTTGTG
>JBBPDC010000129.1:14754613-14766503 GCA_037974485.1 Hemigrammopetersius urotaenia | reverse complement strand
AAGAAAATGTAAATATAAATACGGAAAAGTCAGGAACGAGAGAGAGACAGAGAGAGTAAGAGAGAGCGAGAGAGAGATACAGAGAGAAAGAGTAAGGGAGAGCAAGAGAGAGAGTAAAAGAGAGAGAGAGAGAGAGAAAGAGATACAGAGACAGAGCGAGAGAGAGACGATCCGCACGCTCCGGAAAAGTCACGAACGAGAGAGAGAGACAGAGAGAGAGAGAGCGCGAGAGAGAGACAGAGAGAGAGAGAGCGTGAGAGAGAGACAGAGAGAGAGCGAGACAGGTTTAAAACGGGCACGATCCGGAAAAGTCACGAACGAAAGAGAGAGACAGACAGACAGACAGACAGAGAGAAAGAGTAAATCCGCGCTAAAATATCAAGGTGAAAGTCATCATAGCTTGCGTAGTATAGACCCAGCTCCCAGCCCAACTTTGTGAATAGATTAACGGCAATATTTTTTTTTATCACGCGATAAGAGTCTCACATTAACGCAGCACGTTAAAGCCGATATATATATATATATTTATCTGAACACATTCCTGTCAAATTTCTGCAATTTCTCTCTCTCTCTCTCTCTCTCTTTCTTTCTCTCTCTCTTTCTTTCTCTCTCTCTGTCCTATTTGTCCTTGGCTGAGCTGAGTTTGCTCTGTAGCCCTGAGCTGTTCCAGTTGTTTAGCCAGTGGTCTGATCTTCTCTCTCACATGTTCATCTTCAGTCTGAGAGGATGAAACCAGACTATGCAACAATTCAATACCCCCTCTGGGCCTGGGGGAACGCTGCAGCATGTTTTCAAGTATCCATCAAGGCTTTCCTGTCCTGGGAGCAGGATATTAGTAAAACTAGGTGGAGCTCCAGAGAAGGTCACACATCTTCTCAAAATGCCAATTCTTTTCCTTGACAGACATGCAAGAAAGTCATCAAAGATAGTTATTGAGGCGCAGCGGTTCTCTCCCCACAGTCAGGCCTGCAGAGACAGCCAAGCTGTGCAGTTCTGCTCAAACATGTAGAGCTATTTATATATCAACAGTAAAGTTTTTTGAACTATAATAATTAGATTTGGGACAAAAAATGAGCACATTTTTTATTGACTGTTATACCGTAATATAATAGGAGTGCACAAATTTCATATTAAAATTGGAATTATGATCAACAGACAAATGCTTTGATTCTGTAGCAGGAATGAAATAACCACAATTACAGCATGTAAGTGGCACACAGGATACAGGGTCGCCATGCACAGAGCTTCAAGTTTACTCAAAATACTCCCACATGCTACTCCCACTTTACTGCCATGCTTCGGGTATAAAACAAGCTGCTGTTAGCCTAATTTGTGCTGTTGATATTTTATGTTCAGTGATTCAGTGCAGAACACTAAATAAAGTTTCAGCAAGTTAACCTTGTGCCAAGATGTAGACTTAGTCTTTTGATAATGTCAAGTTTGATTCAAATACACAAAGTACGAATCACAAACTGCTGGAACTAAAACCACCAAAAACTCTACATCTGACTCTCTGTGATGCTATAAGGAAAGCTAAATGAACCACTGCTGAAGAGTACACATGAATATATCTCTCTCTTTCTCACTCTCTCTCTCTCTCTCTCTCTCTCTCACATGCACACACATTTTGAGCAGTCTGCATTCTGAAGAGCATACTTGGAAAGAGAAGTGTCTCTTTTATAAAGGCCTGCTATTAAAAAGTCTATGATACATCTTTACAGATTAGACTGAATATTTTCCATTCATAGTGCTGGACTGAAATGCTTTCAGCTTAAATTGTTAACAAAGTTGTCGTTCTTACTTTAAATGTAGTTAATCTGCCTAGACATGTCTGGTGTCTAAAGTCTGGTACTTAAATTTAGCACTGGAGCTCTGGGGCTAATGCCACAACCAATGCAAGCTTGTCCTTATTTATCAGCATCATGCAACTACTGTAATGTAACTATACAACACATTATGACAGATATTATTGTATTGTAACTAGACATCTAGTCTATTAGCATGAGATTAACGTATTAAAACTGAAATTGGGAACCCTTTGACTAGAGCATTATTCCAGACACTATAAAGCATAGTTTCAGTTTAAAATATTGTACTTTTCATGTTGAGTTTCGAAAATATAAATACAATTGTATAAACATCAGGCATATATTCAGCCACTCTATTTTTGCGGTATCAAAGAAATCTAGTGAACTGAGATGTCACATTCCATATCAAACAATAATACACAAACTAGCACACTGTGTGACTAACTGTGTGACTTCAAACCCTATCAGTGATTAGTCATATTATCCCTGCTCACCTAATATTATGTAGGATTTCTCCTTAGCTCATCTGTACCTGGCTTCAAGACCCTGGCAGCAGATTGTTTATGTCAAGTTGTGTGGTGGCATCTCCATGGATTGAACTATATTGCCCAATACATCCCACAGATGCTCGATCAGATCCAGTGAATTTGGATCATCAACTCGAGCTCTCAAACCATTTCTGACCATTTCTGAGCAATTCTGAGCAACATGATGTAAAAGAAAATGTGATTAATCAAACCAGACCACCTTATCTATTGCTTTATTGTCCAGTTGTGATGGTGACATGCCATGTCATAGTAATTTTTCAGAAAGGGATCAGCAGGGGTTCTCTGACTGGTGTGCAACTACACAATCACAAAAGTGAAACTGACCATTCTGTCAAAAGTGAACAGCACGATATTCCTTCTCTGCATTTAATCCATTCACTAAGAGAGGCAGCAGCCAGCCAGGAAGCCCGGGGAGCTGTCTGTGGGGATGGTACCTTGCTCAGGGTACCTCAGTGGTGCTTAGCGGTATTGGGAAGCAAACTCACTACTTCCTGATCGCGAACGTCCTAACTACTAGCCTACCAGCTGCCCCACTAAGTGTGTGGGGACAGCACCTTCCTCGAGAGTCACTCAGAGGTGTTACTAGCAGTCTTGGAATTCAAACTCATGACCTTCTGATCGCGGGGACAAAGCCCTAACCCCTAGGACACCAGTTGCCCACATACACAGCAACCTGCAATATTTCCGTAATAGACAGCATCGGTTGTCTTTAACAGATTCTACAGAAGCTCCACTTTGGAGTTAGACCAGATGGACAAGCCTTCACTTCCCATGCGCATCAACGAGATCATGAACTTGTCTTGAGGTCACCAGTTGCCCTTCTCTGGACCATTTTTGGAAGGTGCTGACCGCTGCATATGAGTAATAGCCCACAAGACTGGCTGCTTAGAAATGCTCTGACTCAATCGGCTAGAATCTGGTTCTTCTCAAAGTTTCTCAGGTAGCAAGAGAATGGATGTTACTCACTTTACTTTTCAGTGTTTTGTTTTGTTATTGCTGATTGATATGTTGGTAGTACATGGCTAGTTTTCACCAGAGTCTCAGAGATGAAACAGAACAAATTTAGCATGCCAACAGCCACAGTCCTTTTGCCAATATCTCACTTGCTTATTCTGAAACACACGCTCCTACTTGGGCTTCCCACACACACACACACACACACACACACACACACAGACACACACAGACACACACACACACACACACACTCACACACACACACAAGCACACACACCTATCCGAATGATTGACCCGCTTTTCCAACTTGCAGTACAAGCATGGAATGAAGCAGGAATCAATTAGCTTAGAACGAAGTGAGCGACTCCAAACGTGAGTGAAGATGCTCCACTCGATCTGCCTAACGAGCAGTCGCCTCTTTTTAATCAATCACATTTCATACTGCCTAATTAGCACCGACAGAGGCTGAGCAGAGAGTAGTCAAACAGTATGCATGCACACACACACACACACACACACACACACACACACACACACACAGAGCAAGCTAGGGTTATATTAAAAATCTTGTCAACTATAAACATCATGCATATGGGGATAAGCTGTACTAAAAACACATTCTCCACCCGCTAGTGCAGTACATTGAACCTATCAATGCTTCACCCACATTCTTTCATAGCAACTGTTGCCAGGTTTGATAGGTTTATGGGATGTTGGCAACAACACTGGATCTGAAAAGAAATTCAATTCAATTTATTTATATTAGAAACAGCAAAGCACAAGTTTTTCTCAAAATACAGAAATCTAGAGGGTGTTTTTAATTTCTAAATGCAATTGCCAAATTATAAAACCAAACATCAATATCAACAAATAGTTCTGGTCTAGCCCCGGGCTAGTTCTGGTCTAGAAACGTTGAAATGTGAACAAATATGAACTTTATAAACATTAGAAAAAGTGTCATACAGTTCATATTTCTCCACCTTGTGGATTAGTTTATTCTTTCCCATTTTTGGGGAACCTTGTTTAACCATGTTTTAAATGCCTGGCTTAATTGCAGTATTTAAGATGTGTGATAAAATACATTTGGGTCAAAGACGAAACTGGGGTATTCTAGTATTCTAGTATGTAAAAAAGTATTCTACATTTTTTTTAGGTAAATTGTCTATTGTTTAACTCTAATATTTTCTTTGCAAAGATAGTAACCAACATACATTTTTACTCTTGTTTCTAAAAAGCGATCCATAAAATGTCATTCAGCGTAATGAAATAGATCATTAAAAGATCGTGTTTGGCATTCGAAAATTGAAATATTATTAAATACTATATTTAGGCTCCTCATTAAAACTCCAATTATCTTATTAATGGCAATGCGAAATATTTAAACATTGCTCATATTCTTCCAAACATTCACCCTCAATAAGTTTTTGCACCAAAGAGAAATCAGCTTAAAATACATTACTGCATATACTTATATACTTATATATACTAAATAAAAATCATTGTTAGACTTTTACTTCATTTCTATTTCAGTATATGCATTACACTGAATGACCACAATTTCTTACACTGAATGATGCTTTGTTAAAAAGCAGATAGGAAATGCTACCATCACACTATACAGCTATATTATTATTATCATTAGGCTACAATAGCCACAGTCCTGAATACATGAAAGCTGCGGAAATATTGCCAAATAATTTTATTGAACATTGAACATGGTACATAGTACCTCCTCAAAGAAGTGCTTCCTTTGATTTTCACATCACTGTTTTTTGTCTTTGAAATGTCAGGATCTGACAGAGACCTGATTGGTGGATGATCAGGGTTTGCACCCAAGGCTGCTTCCTTTCTCCTCTTAAAAATTTCTCTTCTCTTTGCCAGGAGTAGTGCATGAGCTATTGCTTTTTTTTTTTTTTACGTATCTACAAAAATCAATAAAAGTGATTTAATATAACATCAAAATACTTTGATTATTAATGTAGAACATGTAAGATACACTAGTAAATTCAAAGAAAAATGTTTTAAAAATGGCGTCTTGATCTCATTTGTCTTTGACCCATTTGTCAAAAGCGTAGCTCTGCTACTCATGGCTGGTGTAGGTGGTTTAGAACAGTAGTTCCCAACCTGTGGTCCAGGGGGTGCTAAACATCGCAGGGGGTGCGCAGGGGGTTACCAAAATTATATTTGTACTCATAAACTCCCAATGTCTAAGAGACATAAGTGTGTGTGTGCGTGTGTGTGTGTGTGTGTGTGTGTGTGTATAGGAACACAAATCTACAACCGATGTTTATTTTTTGCAAATAAAAATAAATTAATCACTTTATTCTATCTGTGCGTCTATGCAGGTAGGAGTTGGGGTTGGGGGGGGGCTGAGCTAAGTTCCAGAGCTAAGTGACTCTTGTCTTGTTGTATTGCCCAAGAACTCTTAGCAAAGTAGTTGGCATGGTTCCTTGGCCAACAAACTGAGCTTTAGTCTGCTGTTTGGAGATACAAGGAGATACAAGTGTATCTGCGTATTTTTGATATGCAAATTCAATGACTTTTAAGACCTTTTCAAGACCTCTAATAAGAAAAATTAAGGCAAAAAAACGCAAGAAATGAGATAATTTCAAGGCGCAAACTGTTTGTTGGAGCAACAGCCCTAACATAAAACATCTTTTTCAACCAGCCATGGTACTTCTCATCCTCCAATCTCTCACTGAATTTACCCTTTATTTCGGTTTTAAGGGGAAACCAGTATCGCTGCTGCGAACCAGCTACGCACATGCAAAACTATTTCTATTATTTTATTTAATGCCACCCCTTACAAAATTCCAGACTTTTCTATACTTTTCAAGGCTTTAGAAGTAAAGACTTTTTAATACTTTTCAAGAATCCACAGGGACCTTGGTTACCCACTACTCTGATTACTCACTATCACCACCAAGGGAGATTTGGGTTACTATTCTGTGTAGCTTCTCTGATATTTCAGTTATTGCAATATAACAGCCCATCTGTGAGCAGGACATGCATAAGTAAAAAGGTATAAATCATTTTTTTATGAAGCATGCAATTGACCAGTGATCCATTGGGCATAACTGAAGTCCAGAAAGAAGTTTGCCCACTTGAGTGCAGAAGCCTGATAGTGCACATGCTACACCAAAAAGGGTTACATAAGCCTTGGACTGCAATGCAACTCCAAGCCTTTCAATGTAATCCATAGTGACAGTGTTCGCCTGTGCAGAAGAAAGGCTCAGTGTGTGTGTGTGTGTGTGTGTGTATGTCATTTGTGTGTGTGTGTGTGTGTGTGTATGTCATTTGTGTGTGTGTGTGTGTGTGTGTGTGGTTTGTAAGAAAAGGAGAAAGTCGTATGTGTGGCGACAGTTTGGAGTACATGGACGATCTGTCCTGTAACACCCATTGTGTGTGTGTGTGTGTGTGTGTGTGTGTGTGTGTGTGTGTGTGTGTGTGTGTGTGTGTGTGTGTGTGTGTGTGCATGTGTTCTGTGTGAGCTTTATAATGCTACAGCTGTTCCATTCACACATCATATGAGTGAATGTATATGTGCTGTGGTCAGTGTGGGTGTGCATGTACATGAAGTTTAAGTATGCGTTAGTGTGTGTGTGTGTGTGTGTGTGTGTGTGTGTGTATGTAGGTGTGTGTATGTGAGTGTGTTACGGTGTATGTAACTCACCAGCTTGCGTTGACACCAACCACAGACGCCACAAAGAGCCACAAGCCAAACGGCACACACTGTTACTGCCAAGGACACCAGGAACACACTCAGTGCCACCGAGCCTGTGAAACACACATCATTTTAAAGAAAATTAGTTTTAAGAAATGTTTATGAACAATTGATAATAAACACACAAGTCTTTACAAATGTGTGATTGGTCACCAACACAAGAGAGAGAGAGACAGCACGAGAGAGGGGGGGGTATGAGTGAGAGAGAGGCAGAGGGACTGATTTCTTGCACTTTTACAAGCTGTGAAAATAAATGAGTTGCGACTTGTTTAAAAAGCTGAATACATATTAAAGTTACTGATGTTGAAAATAAGTGAATAAAACAATAACAACAAATTAAATAATAATAATAACAACAACAACAACAACAACAACAACAACAACAATAATCATTATTACTAGTAGGAGGAGTAGTAGTAGTAATTGTTATTATTATTATTGTTGTTGTTATTATTATCATTATTATAAAAAGAAAATGACTAAAAAGGAAAGAAACTTAACATAATGCTACATCTGATCCTTACTAACACTCGTTCACTAATCAGCCATTTCCATTACAGCATATAGTACACATCCACGAACACAACCAATACATCGTCAGCGTGTTTGCATATTTACTCACTTTATGAAGAGAGACAGAAACAGAAAAAGAGAGTGAGAGAGAAAGAAAGAGAGATATGTTAAGAGAGATAGGGAGAGAGAGAGGGAGAGAGTAAGTGTGTGTGTGTGTGTGTGTGAGAGAGAGAGAGACAGAGAGAGAGAGATAGAATGCCTGACAAACTATGATTAATGGATACATCAGGAGGCTGAGGGGATGGCTGGATACAGAGGGAGGGATGAGAGGAAAAAGTGATAAATGTGCAAGATTTATTTCTCCAGTAAACACAGGGGAAAGTGTGATGCCCTCCCGTACTCAAAGCAGACTCTTTATTTATGTGTGTGTTAACTTACAAAACCAACAAAATGTCTGTTTAATTGAGTACAACATATATTTTTGGCTACACATATTAAGATAACTTTATGATCACATTTAGTTATAAGAACATTCTGTTTATATATAGTTACTTAAATCTGAACAAATTATAAAAAGAACTGTGAGTTCGCACAGTTTGCATTCATGCAGATCACGGCTCCTTTGATTTGCAATTCTAGCACAACCTTGAGAAATGGAAGAAAAACTGGACCTTGACTTTCAGAGAAAGAGAGAGATGTGTGTATGTGGGAGGAGAATTCCACCAGTATTCTTCTTCCGTCCTTCCTTCCTCCTGTTTTCTCCACCTACTTCCTCTGTGTCTAAATCTGGTCAACAGCAGTACTTGAAAAGAGAAACCCCTCAGTAGACCACCCTAAATCTCCTCCCCCCTACACACTCTGCATTATCTCACACAACATCCATTTTCTCCTCACATTCTTTCTCTCACTCTCTCTCTTTCTCTCTCCCTTCTGTCTCCCGTTGGGTAAGAGAGAGATGCAGGATGCTTTTGAGTGGGTGGGGTTGAGGTTATTATTAGGTATTGGATAAAGATTTCCGATTTCTCTGAAAGAGCATATAGCTGCTCCTCTCTCCTTCTCGCTCACAAACAAACATTCACACGCGCCCACACACACACACACACACACACACACACACACACACACACACACACACACAAACATAATATTCCCCACAGGGGTAATATGATGGTCTATAGCTACTGACACATAGTGTACACCCTTTTAACAGCAGAAATAGTGCATTACTAATGTCTGGATGGTGGGCAAAGACTGATATTTTGTGACTAATGTAAAAGAAATAAACTAAAATAAAATAACTTAAAAAAGGAATCTATATATATCACTCTGGCTGACACACTTTAAGGTGGTCATAAATTAAACAGACTACATCCTATCTGTCTTTAAATTTCATATAGGCAAAACCAAAGTATCACATTGTTTGGACACTTTGTAAATGCACAGACTAGCTGAGTAATTAACCAGTCAACTAATAAAGGTCTAGTAAAGGCCTTAAGCACAGCGGCAGAAGAAACAGCCGAGTCTACCCAGGACACTTGCACTACATCCCAGATAGTTGCACGTAACCTGACTCTGTTCCGTAAATCCAAAGACCCTTGTTGAGCAGATCTAGTTCACGTGAGTTTTAGACACACGATTGACGTACATTTACATGATTACTTGATTTACATATACATGATTCTGGCACTATCAGTACAAATACCTCTCCGTATGCACGTCACCCATCTGTAACAGGTTTAGCGAAGGTAAATGGGGGCTCTGCCTCACCTGAGTACTGACACTCATTTTCTCCCTCAGCTAGAACGGTAAGTTATTGTTAGTCCACATTTCTCGGTCACACTTCAGGCAATGTGCTCTTGCTTTTTTTTCTTGTCCACGTTTACACCTTTTTTACTCTTAGTTTACATTTAGAGTAGTCTTTGGTTGCTTATGATTTTCCTGTGTTAGCTGTAGCTATTAGCCTACTGCAAGATTGTTTTAAGCATTAGGGACTTTGACTACTAGCTGCAAGAGTTAAATCAGATGTAAGATATTAATTTATTGTGAGGGAACTTCAAAAGGAACTTTGTAATCAGAATGACAGCCAAAGACTGAATTGTTGATATATCTCATACCTCCACTTGTAGTATCTGCCACTAGGGCTAATAGGTTTTCACCAACGCCCAAAACACAATCATTTTTTTCTACTAATGACTTACTAGTTGGCTAATAACTGATGGTACAATCTCTAATATGGACTCTGTGAACAGCTTGGGGTACAACAGTGCGTCATGACATGATATCCCAACGCAAAAATGTGCCTGGCGGATATGTACATTCTGTCAATCACGTTACAGTTGCACTGTTCTCCAGCACTTCTCCCTGTTTCTCAGCTCTAATGCAGTTAGTGCAACAACGTGATTAGTCATGATTTTCCTTCATTCAGATTAGAGGTCGACCAATATATCGGTCATCCGATATTTAGCATTTTTTAAGATATCAGCATCGACTTTGGTATGCTGATATTCAGGCATCTCTGCAGACATCCATTCTGCCACTTCTGCAGAAGCTTTCATGAGAGCTTTCACCAAAGTAATGCAAGCGTTACTATTTACTATTGTGGCTCTTTTTTTGCACATCCTGCAGCTAAGATTCTGGAGGAGGGTGAATGGTGAGAAGGACTCAGACTAATTAACAACACAAACATATATATTTAACACATAATAAATCCCTACTGCTACTAACACAAACCAATCCCCCCTCTAATATTACCCAAAAACAACAGAAAAGGTCAGTCGGCTGCCTACCCCTCAACCGCAAAGCCTCATGGGAGGTAAAGTGCCATGCTGCTCGCTACAATATGGACAAAAGTAATGGGACACCTGACCCCCCCCACCCCTCCCCCCCGCAAAAACAAGTCAACACATACAGTGCTCCCATTACTTTTTGACCATTACACCAAATGTGACTTTAATAAGACTGAAAACTGAAAACATAGGACACCTGACACAAACATACACTCAATTCAAAATAAGAGTCTCAGAAAATGAAAACCCCAGTTGCAGCCTCTAGCGGCCACTCTGTGGATGTCACAGCTTTATATTAATTTATTGTTTAGACATTTACAGTTTTATTAATGTTATTTATGTTAAGTCAGTGTTAAATAAATGCTGAAAATTTTCATGTATGCTTTGTTATTATTAGTGTGATATTTTACACCACACACACAGGGGGAAATGTTGGCCAAAAATATATAGGCAGCATATATCGGCCACAGCTGACCCTGACTTTCAAATATCGGCATCGGCTTTAGAAAAACACATATAGGTTGACCTCAGATACCGTCCAAAACATTGGGTAATTACTGAATCGTGAACCTACTATCATTAATCATCAACTGAGTGTATTATTACTTTAAAAAAGTAAGGCTACAAAACACTACAGCTGACTGAGAGTGAAAACTAATTCAATTTGGCTCATCATACAGAGTACTGTAAGAAACCCTGCTTCAATTTCTTCAGGTTTGAAATGTGTTGAGAGAATTTTACTTTTCCTCCATCAACCAAAGCCAGGAAAGGGCAGCTCCAGCATGCTTTCAGATGCGAGAAGCAAAGTGCCACCATTCTGAGCTCTGATGCGAGAGGGGCCGTCAGAAGCCCTTTATATCTTTGGAGGGAAGAGTTGAAGACTGCTCTCCTTCTGTCACATAACTGTGCAATCCATTCTATATATACATATATACAAATATGTGTGTGTGTGGGTGTGTGTGTGTGTGTGTGTGTGTGTGTGTGTCTGTGTGTGTGTAAACCCTCCCTCCCTCCTTTATTTCCGAATTCATCATACAATTGAAACGAAGAAGAAGGGGAAGGAGGGAAATGGAGAGACATAAACAGACCATTAAAAATCACCTTTATTGTCACAGCACACAACAAACAAAAGACAGTAAGTGTACCTAAAACATCACCAAAACAGTTACCTATGACATTACTCCAATTATAATAGTATGATCAAATATTTGTCATAATAACAGAGAGAGAGAGATAGAGAGACATTTGATGGAGACAGAAGGAAAGAGAGAGAGAAAGAGAGAGACAGATAGAGAGAGAAAATCGAGACCGATAGTGAGAGAGATAGAGAGAAAGATAGGAATAGACAGATGGAGAAAAACAGAGGGGCAGAGAGAGAGAGAGGTGCTAGAGGTTTAGAGGATGGTTCAAAGCAGATACAGACTAGAAAAATAACCCACTGCCCTTTCTTTGACACATACACACGCACACACACGCGCACACACACACACACACACACACACACACACACACACACACACACACACACACACACGCACACACGTTCCCGCTCTG
>JBBPDC010000129.1:14738851-14754513 GCA_037974485.1 Hemigrammopetersius urotaenia | reverse complement strand
TATATATCTTATATATTAAAATTCAAACATCAAACCCATCCGTTATTTTCACATTTCTTTTATTTGTGGTGTTACTTATGAACCCACAACCAGTCTCAACAATCAACACTATATAAAAACAAATAAATGGCTCTTCGATGTGTGTTTCTAGAAGAAAAACTTTTAATTGGAATGAATAGTAATTCTTATGTTGACTAAACTTTAAAACTCTAAACTTTAAACAGGATTGCACATCTTATTTAAAAAAAGGTTTCTTCTATCACCCCAAATAACCCCTTTTGGCACCTTTTTTGAGAGTGTAGTTTCTATGTACTTCATGTAAAACAAGCAATTTAATTTGAATTCTTTGAAACAAGCCAGAACAAAATGATAAACACAGTACTTTTATACAAATCTGGCTTCTTACTTTTCCTCTCTTTTGGTCATACACAATCACACAAAGCTTCCATGCTTCTTCTGGGATTGTGTTGGCATTAGCTACGTCGATAACAACTAAAAAATAATGCTTTCACTGCCCTGTTATAGCACCAAGTTTTAAGGATCGGTCTCACTGAACGTGTTTCTTGATTTCCTTAATGAATTTGCCTCAGCCCAACTGATGAACAAATGTGCTAAATCCACATTTGTGAAATCTAATGAAAATAGTTTTTACATGAATATAATTAGATATGCTTATAAAATTGTAACCATCTCAGATACAACAGTGACAGGCCTATCGATCTGCACTGAATCGGTTTTACACAGCACAAACACACTGGAAAGAAAGGTATCCAAACTCATGCTGCCATTAAACAAGCAACATCATTAAAGTGTTTTCTTGTTGAGGAGAAGCTGAAGCTACACTGTGTTTTGTTACTCATTTCATGCTCATTCTCCTGGAAAATAAACATATTATTTTCAGATTAGTCTGGCACCCAGATGAGTTTTATTTATTAAGCTCTTCTCCACCTTTCCCCAGTATTTAATTTCATCTAGATATACTTTACAGTAAGACTAGCTTTGAGTGTTAACATAGAATCCTCAAAACCCTTAAGATATACACTGATAAACTCTTTATTATCACTGTGAAGAACTATACACTTCAAGACCAGACAGCTACAGAAATAGCAGCAACACTGTGGACAAGGCATGTTCTGCTGGCCTCCCTTCTCTGTGGTTACACCATGGCTACAAGAAAATCTTCAGATTAAAAACTTTCAGTATCGTTTACATGTAGGGCTTGTTTCCAGGAAGTTGCCATGGATACTGCTTATAACTCCAGCAACGCTTGTGTGTGTGTGCTTTGATTGGCAGCCGTAGGCAGAGCTGTTTGTGTGTGTGTGTGTGTGTGTGTGCGTGTGGAAGGGGTTCTGCTTGTGAGACTAGACTGCAGCTTATGATAGCAAGACTGGGTTTCACAAAATAAGATATATTTATTCACATGTGCGATTTATAAAACTGATATGGTACGTAACAACTGTTCCCTCCCTGTTCCATTTCACCAAATACACTGATCAGCTTTTGCCTAAAAGTGTGCTGTGGTCGCTGGCACTAAGACATAAGCAGCAGATCCATCAAGTGCTTTAAGTCGTGTGGTCGGACCTCCATGGATTGAACTCCATGTATTAACTGCATTCCAAACTCTCTAAAGGTTTTGGAGATCAACTGCCTAAGCTTCCTAATTGGATTCTTGTCCAAGTTGCTCTGATCCTTACATTTGCTCATTTTTCTTGTTTACAGCACAGCAGCTTCAAGAACGGACTGTTTCTTGCGGCCTAATATATGACAGGTGCCATTATAACAAGATAATCAATGTTATTCACTGTTAAAGTTGTGGCTGATCAGTTTATGTAGATTAATCTGCAGAAACAGCTGTTTTGAATCCACAGTTCTTGTGATTGTATATTGTACATCTTGTAATTGTTCTCGTGCATATCCTCCTAATCAGCCTAAACAATCTGTGTTAATGTTATAAGAAGTAATTCAGCTAGGACTGTTTTACTGTCCAATACAAGGCAGTCAAAATCCAGCGCCTTCACATATTTTAGTCTTAAAGGCACAGTATGAAAAACAGGAGTTTATTTATTATAGAGAGGTAAAAGATATACCCAAGTTTTATAATTGGATCTCATGGAAATAAACACATATACTTTAAAAAGCATATTTAGAAAAAAATCATTTTATAAAAGAAATCTAGCTAAGTGTATCTACAGAAGCAGCCTACTTGAAACTCCCCTCATACTTAAAAGAAATTGTATTATCCTTCCCTTTCATTGAATTATGTCAAAGCCACGAATAACCTGTCACCGCTATGTCAACTGCCACATGCAGTACTGCTTGAAAGGTTGTGAACCCTTTAGGATTTTCTATATTTCTGCATAAATGTGTTGTAAATGTGATTATAAAGAAACCAATCAAACAAATGAAACAAATATGATATACGTACCTTAATAATGAATCATTAAAATGATTCAATATTACATATCTGTGAGAGGTAAAAGTATGTGAACCTTTGATTTCAGTATCTGGTGTGACACTCCTTGTGCAGCAAAATCTGCAACTAAATGTTTCCTGTTGGTCAGTCCTGTACATCCACTCTGAAGTTTTGCCCATTTCTGCACAGAACAACTCTTCCCTGTTCACTTCAGATCCTTCTAACAACGTTTCTGTTAGGTCAAGGTCAGCACTTTGACTTTTTTATTTATTTGCCAAAATTCACTTTTTTCTTCTTTACTCATTCTTCGGTAGAACATATGAGCTTAGAGCTGTTGTCTTGATCCATGTCCTGACATTTAACCTTAGAGTTCACTTGTAAAAATTAGAATTCATTATTTAATTACGGATCACAAGCATGCTGGCCCAAATGCAGCAAAACAGGCACAAAATATTATACCACCACTATGTTTCACAGATGGATTAAACTTCTTATGCTGAAATGCAGTGTTTTCCTTTATTCAAACATAACACTGATGAAACATATTTCCAGTAGCCTTCTCACATGCCCATCTGATCTTTAGTAAACTGTGGACAGGCAGCAATGTTCTTTTTGGAGAACAGTGGCTTTCTTTCAGCAATCCTGCTATGTATTCTCCTGATGTTAGACTCATAAACATTAAAAATAGCAAATCTGAGAGAGGCCTATTACACATCTTGCTCTTGTTATGATCTCTGCTGGTCGACGACTGGGGAGGGTAACGGTGATCTTGAATTGCCTCATTATACACAACTGTACACAATCTGTCTGACTGTTGATCGGTAGAGTCTGTTGATTGGTACACTGTTGATCGGTAGAATCGAAGCTCTTTAGATGTAGTTTTGTAGCCTTTACGAGTCTGATGAGCATCAGAAACACTTTTTATCCACAGAAATCTCCTTTATTTGTGTCATGACATGCTTCCACACACGTGTGTTATGAAGATCAGACCGAAATAGACAATTTACAAGGGGCCGACTCATGCCAGATTTTCAACCCATTGATTAAAAAATGTACTTTAATTTCACCTTCAAGTTAACTGCTCATTTTAGACATCTGCATACTTTTACCCCTTACAGATGCAAGGAATAAAATGTATTTATTTATTTTTCATTTCTTATTAATTTAGTTCACATTATCTACTTCTAGGACTGGTGATGTTTTAGGAATAGAGACAATTATAAATGGTTTACAAAATTTCAAACAGCACTGAAATTATATAATTTCACAATCAAATAAACACATGAAGGCTTATTCATTAATCTGCAATCTGCAAAAGAAACTACCTACAACCCCTTATTTCCTAACTTGCTCAAATTTAAATGCTAATTTATGCAGCAGTAAAGTCTGTGTTACTGCCCTGTCGCTGTAAATGCACATCTGTGTATATTGCTCTCACCAACATCTAAATGATCCTGACCAGACATTTTACTTGTTACTGAGTAGCTGACAAAAGTATCAGGATTACTGTTTTTGCATTTTTACCCTTTTTCTCTTTTTACCTTAGGACTTTTTACCATAGAACCTTATTCCTCAGGTCAGTTACTTTAGCAGGTCTGTTTATTCTCACTGATCTTGAATGGGGCACTTAATGCTGAGTCACCCTTTAAAAGCATTAATACTCCCTGTTTCAGCAATTACTAACTACCTATCCATGTGTTGCTTTTTGGTCATACAAACAGCATAACTGAAGCCACTAAGACCGTGTGTGTGTGTGTGTGTGTGTGTGTGTGTGTGTGTGTGTGTGTGTGTGTGTGCTTGTGTGTGTGCTTGTGTGTGTGTGTGTGTGTGTGTGTGTGTGTGTTTGTGCTTGTGTGTGTGTGTGTGTATCTACATAGAAGAGCCTTTCTATAGGAGATGTTTCCACGCTGTCACACCTCATCACAAAATAACAGAAATGAAGTTGGGAAGTTTTTTGTTCTGCCCTCTAGCTGTCTCTCTCCATTCTTGTTAATTCACATACGGCCGTTAGCACTTTAATTAATGGAGGCTTAAAGGTCATGTCTCTCTCTCTTTCTCTCTCAATCTCTTTCCTTCTCTTTCAGTTGCAAAAAGTCATAATGAGCATTCATCACCACTCCTTCTTCCTCTCTCTCTCTCTCTCTCTCTCTCTCTCTCTCTTTCTCACACTTACTGTCTTTAGTCTTTGCCTACAGAATCTCATTCTCAATCTCCCCTCCTCTCTTTCCATGCCCTCTCCAAATCTTTCCTTCCTTCACCAATGCAGAAATTGGATGAAAGAGTGGAACGCCACTCCTGCACCCTGTAGGGATGCGGGGAACAAGAGCGAAGCGGAGGAGAGATAAAAGAAGCAGTGAGTGGGAACAGCAATGGCTCTAACGCTACTGAAGAGTGATTTGTCAAGCAGGCAAACCTGAAGATGCACACGTGTCATCAACCCACGCTGCCTCTAGCCAGAAACATGACCACATTTAAGATCCACTGAAAGAAAGAAAATGCTCAGCATTTACGCTTTATGTTCCTCAAGAAATAGAGCTGCTGTTAAAAGAGGGCTACAACTGCTTTATTTCTAAAATTGAAAAAAGATTAACTGAATTCACATGATTCAAAGGTTTAGCACCTGTACATAAAAACACATATTACATCAACAAAGATAATGCTTAAAGTTAATGTAGTATGTTTTGAACATTAATGGAATTATTTGCATCTAGAAGTGGGCAATATGTTTTGTCGTTGTCTCGATAAAATTATGTTCTGGTGATACACAATCAGCTTTTCTGAGCACCAGTAGGATATTATTGGTGCTTGATTGATTGGGCCATGCTTCTGCTTAGGTCAATAAAGAGAGTCACATAGACACACACATACACACAAAAGCATATCACGCTGAGATCTTGTCTTCCGTCTCTGATCAGCAAACAGTTGGTCTCTGATGTCATTATGCAAGCTGACAGCTCAATCAAAACTAGCAGTCTCCATTTTGTCCTTATTTCACTAAATAAGAAAAACAATTATCCCAGGAGTAATTAAAGCATTGAAGGCATGAATGATAGTTTAATTGAATGATTTAAGTTTTAATGAACATTTAGAATCTTAATCTCGCAACCTGGCAGTACTTGTCTATCCGCAGCCGGCGTGAAAAGAAAGCACACGATTTTGGCCTAAATGGTAGGAAATGTTGAACACAGAGTGTTGCCCTGCCTCATTTTCCAGGCGACCCCTCAAAGTCAAATAAAAGGCCATCGCCACATGTGGGTCCAGAATCCTATTTGCTCCTGAAACAGCGACATTTAGAGGTCCATGTCCTAGTTTCCTCAAGTACACACACACATACACACATACATACACACACACACACACACACACACACACACACACACACACACACCCCACCCACAGTGGCCACCTCTGAAGCCAGCCAGACTCCCTTGCCATAAACAAATTACCCAAGATTTATGAGCACCTGGAGGCTTCTGTTTTGTTTTTCTCCACCCATAACCCCCCCTTACTTTCTCTGCATTCACCTAACCTACCTCTTTTTTTACCACCATGTCCCTCATTCCCTCTCTCCTCCCCTGCCCTTTGCTCATTGAATTAAAGTGTCCCTGTAAAAAACGCTTTATTACTGTTCAAGACGCCATTCTGCGTAAAGGCCCAGAGCAAGCTGTTAACCCTGCAGCTCTGTCCCACAGACACGGTATTGACTGGGGCAAGCGCTTTAGCTCTGCCACTCTGGTCCTGCACTCCATAAAACACACGCTAACAGACAAGACACTGGCCACTTATCATAATATTGCTGCTCTATGTCCGCCCGCAGGTCAGCAGGGCTGTCTGCCTGTGTATATTTAACGTCATGTGCTCGTATTTCATGTTGTGTGTGTGTCTCTATGTGTCATTCAGTTACGAGACTGCGTATGTTTTTTGTCTCAATGTCAGTCTGTCTGCTTCATCATCAATGTCAGCCTCTTTGCTGAGAAACCATCTCAGTCTGGCTCGCTATCAGCTGTCTAAGGATACACTTAAACAGCAAATGTTCAAATCTGATTTGCTTATCTGCTGAGGACGAGAGTCTGGGCCACAGTATGGGGCAATGTGATGTGATAGTTTTAGATCTGTGCAACCTTGCCTTGAGGCTTAGCATTTTATGCATCAAAAAGGTTAGGGACACCTGGTGTTTCACAATGTTGTAATAAATGATATTTTTTTCTCAGTTTGTAACACCCAAATATATTAAAGCTTAACCAGGTATCTGTGGTGGTTGTGCACTCATCGGCATGTATGGATGTTTAAATCCTTAGTAGTTCGGAAAAGAAACTTGTCAAATCATTATTTTAAAGCAAAACCTGTTATTAATATTAATACCAAAGAAGACATGGATAAGAATAAGAAGCGGAATGTTGCCCAGTATACCCAAATTATTAACAATTCACTGTTTTATAATAACATGACATTTGCAGAGCCCCTTTCACATATGCTCTTTTACACATTCATTCACGGGTAATTAAACAGGAAATGGTGAACAAGTGTATATAATTGTATATAATTCCTGAAGCAAATGGCAAAAATGTACTCTGCATGCATGTACAGATGCTTCTGTGCAAAAGCAAAAGTGGCTCAGCATGACCAGCAAAGCACATGTTCATGCTGAAGATGTGACATCCTGTTTACTAGGAATTACCAGTCCAGACGACTGGGTCAGAGCATTTATAAAAACACCAGCTGGAATGTGGGGCAGATGGCATGTGGGGTGTTCCCAGTTTGCAGAGAACAGCACCTACTCCAAAGAGGTATGACCAGTGAACTGGTGACCATGGGCACATGGGAATCAGAGCTGGACCACGAAGCAATGAAAGAATGTGGTCTGATCTGATGAATTGTGTTTTCTTTTTCATTTTGAGGATTGCCAGCTGATCTGGGGAAGAGATGACACTAAGATGCACTTTGGGAAGAAGGCAAAAAGGTGGAGCTAGTGTGAAACTGCTGGGAACCCTTGGATCCTGGCATTCATCTGAATGTTAATTTACATTTACATTTACGGCATTTAGCAGACGCTCTTGTCCAGAGCGACGTACATCAGTGCTTAAGAATTCCGCAACTGTTTCTTACCTGAAAACAGCTTAAATCGGAGTCAGCTATTTAACCGAGATACTGCAGTCAGAGCATCTATACAACAACTGTCCATCACCTACCTAAGCATTGTTGTATACCCCTTCATGGCAACGGTATTCCCTAATGGCAGTGACCTCTTTCAGCAGGTCAAGGTGTCCTGCCACACATCAAAATTTGTTTAGAAATGGTTTCATGAATATGTCATGGTCATAGATCTCAATCTGATCATCTGTGGGATGTTCTGGACAAGCTAGTCTGAGGCCCCACTTCACAGCTCACAGGACTTTAAGGATTTGCTGCTAACAGCTTGTTGCCAGATACCACAACACACTTTTACCTGAAACCAACGAAAACTGAAACCAAAGCTTGGTCAGCAGAGCACATGTTCACACTGAGGATGTGTGCTGTGCAGGTAGTCAGGAGGATTTGAGGCAGACGTAGGAAATTTATTTAACAAAACAAATGTATAAACTAGATGAAATACGCACTAGCGTAATGGGAATCAGTCTAGGTAATGGGAAGGAGTTGTCAGGACATGACACAGTGAAATCAAAGTGAGGTTCTGGTGAACTAACAAACAATGGAGCAAAGACTGGAACACTTCTAAAGGTGATAGACACGGAGCAGTTATGAGAAGCGGGGTAACAAATGGATAGGTGAAAACACTAAACAGGAGGGCAGGACATGGTACAGCTAGTATTCACAACAAAAACTACACTGCACAAAGCAAAAATAAAGGCCAGGCACAACAGAAGGGGCAAAACAGGTGGGGCTGTTACAGGATGTGACATCTTGTTTACCAGGAATGTCATAATATATATGAACTGTATGTTCTGTGCTGCATGTGTATGATGCAAAGCCCCAATATTATTGATAAAAGTATCCTGGTGATATTCTTTGTTTTACTTGTCAGCTTCAACACGGATTGGTGAAGTGAATAGTATTGATTATCTACAATGCCACCTGTCAAGGAGTGGGTTTATATTAGACAGCAAGTGACCAGTCAGTTCTTAAAACTGATGTGATAGATATGAGAACAAGGGCTAAATTGTAATGGCTACATCAGGGCCAAATTGTGCTGGATAGATTTTAATCTTGTAGCTGATCAGTGTGTGTGTGTGTGCGTGTGTGTGTGTGTGTGTGTGTGTGCGTGTGTGTGTGTGTGTGTGTGTGTGTGTGTGTGTGTGTGTGTGTGTGAAAAGGGCTCAAGTCTCCGTCAATTTAAATGCAACAATAAGACAATGGCAAAGTGTCTTTCCATATTTTTGCCCCGTTGTGTACTTTGTAAATATTCTAGACAATAGTACTAGAAATGCAGAAATATGAATGTTGGCCCAGTTGTCCAGAGACTGCAACTTTGATCCTTGGCAAAGCCATAACTCCAAGAGAGCATAGTCAACCTCGCTCTCTCTGGGAGTGTGTGATAACAGAATTGACGGTTAGCATCCTTCTCCAAGAACAATGATGTTTCATCAGTAGGAGCTCAAAAAATTGTGGCGGCAATTCATGTAACTCTGAGTAAGCACGTGCTAACAAGGAAAAATGCAAACCGGAGGTTCATATTTGTCAAAAGGCCTTACATGTAGTCTTGATCTTGGAAAAACATTTTTTAGTGAAACAACATTTTTGCAGAAAACAGATCTAACCAGATTAAAGAAAATCTTGCACTAAATGGTATTACCTGTATTTTCCTCCAGCCAAATTCCATATGGCCTTAAGCAGGGACAAGGTAATACGCATGTCATTGCCATTCGTTATTAGACTTGGTATGTACTGGATGGCATGGACAACAGGGACTCAAAACTCGTTTTTAGTTTAAGAGTGAGCAAGCACTCTTAATGATCTGACTTCTCTTCCTTCTGTCTCCTTCTCTCTCTATAAGGGTCTGCTTGAGAGGGCAGGAGACGGATAGTGGCATTTTCTCCACAGTAAGTCCTGTGTCTCTCTCTTGAGCTCTGGTTTCTTAACCCTGGCATTTGCCAGTAATTGGGCTGCTATGTGTCTGCACCCTGCTTCTCTGTAGGTGTCATGTCAGAAGATGACTAAAACACACTCTTAGAAAAAACTGTCCATCTCTAAGAATGTTCTTCAAAAACAAAACTTTTCCCAAGGTATTTTCAGTTTTAGCAAAAGGTCCTTCAAATAGCCTTTCCAATAGCGATGTTGCAGGCAGAGAGAAAAGACTTAAAAAGTCCTCCTTTCGCAGAAACAAGAATAAGGTGTTAACAGTTTGTGTGCACAGATGGGCATGGACGGTTTGTGCGCTTTCTGAACTGCAAATAAGAGCTTTATGCAAATCAGTGTAAAAGTCTTCATAGTCATAACACTAATGGATTTCAAATGTCTTTTTATTCCACAGCTGCTATTGCATTGCAGATTTGCTGAATTTAATGCTGCATGAAAATGTTACAGATGTTCATAATAATGGTTGGGTGTTATGCAAACAAATATACATAACATTCATTGGGTTAAAAAAAAAAAAAAAAATTAAATGAATAAATAACTGTCCCAAAAACGCTGTGCCTTTACTCTTAGCTTCAAAGGGATACTGAACATCTCTAGTACAATGCAAAGAGAAAGACAGTGAAGGAGGGGGAGAGTGAGAGAGATAAAAATGGGTGAGAGTGGGTCAGACAGACAGAGCGACAGTCAGAAAGACAGATCGATGTGGTGTGCCCTCTCAGAAACAGCTTGAGTAGGGGCTGAATAAGCCTCATTTGGGCCATATTGCATCACTTAGAGCAAGCTAGTTTAAAAAGGTCGCGAGAGGTTATGGGCATGTTTCATCATTCCACATTTAGCAGCCTGCTGGTACAACTGTCTGTGGAAGATGGTGCTTTACTTTTGGTTTTATTTCAAGTGCCAAATGCCTCTCATCTGCAGTTACATCTCACTGAAAATGTAATAAAATCTTTACTGTCACTAGGAGAAAAAAGTTTGGAGTGGAGCACAGCAGTGGACGTCAAACAAAGGTATAAAAATAGTAGCACCAGACGTTTCTAAAAATGCCCATCTGCTTCTGGCTCAGAAATACTGCAGTGACTTGGAATGTTTGCACTAAAATTCTACCAGGTACTTAAATGATGTACAGCCGCATATGGTTTGCGGTTCGCATAGAAAACTCATATGTGCTTCAGGGTATCTGCAGTAATTTATGACCAGCCACACTCACTTTAATTTCAGACAAAGAGAAATGGTCAAAGGTGAAAGACTGGTGTCATGGGTTCTACTGGAACTACTAAGATAAAAGTGATCCTTCATGTCATAGACGTCACAGGTTATCTCTAATTTTTACAGACTGAAAAAAGGCCACACAGTGACACCTGCAGCACAACCTGCTGATTCAGAAGGTTAAATCCACAATCAAATATTTAACCTCAAATATGTCACCGCAGGTGAGTGATGGCCTACCAATAGCAGTGGTCACACACACTGTTGTTCAGCTTAGCTGTGTGAGAACGTTTCAACGCCTTGAACCTTAGGTTCATTATACAGTTATTAACCATAAAACTTAGTGTGTACACAGATAAGTCATAATATTAATATTAATATTAAAACCACCATTAAAAGACAGGTTAAATGAATAACATTTATTATCTCGTTACAATGGCCTCTGTCAAGCACTGCGATATATTAGTCAGTTCTTTACGTTGCTGTGTTGGAAACAGGAATAAAGGTTAAGGGCATCTCCAAAACGGCAAGTTAGGTGTTCCCGGTATGAAGCGGTCAGTATCTAAAAGTGGTGAAAGAAAGGACAGCCAGTGAACTGGCAGCAGGATCAATGGATTCCTAAGGCTTACTGTCGCACGTGGGGAGCAAATGCTAGACTGTCTGGGATGACCACACAGAAGAGCTACTGTAGCACAAAGTGCTGAAAAAGTTAATGGTAGCAATGATGAAAGGTGAGAGAACAGCACTTTAAAGCTAGCCAAGTGCCAACACAGACCCCATCCACCACAAAAAGCACTTTCATTGGACACGTGAGCATCAGAACTAGACCACAGAATAATGGAATAGCATGTGCACAGCTTGGTATGGGGTATGTTGTTTATCTGGGGAGAAGATGGCACTGGGATGTACTATGGAAAGAAGGCAAGCCTGTAGAGACAGTGTGATGCTCTGGGCAATGCTCTGCTGGGAAATCTTGTGTGCTGGGATTTGTGTGGATGTTAATCTGATATGTACCATTTACCTAAACATTGTTGCAGATTAAGTACATCCTTTCATGGCAAATGTATTGCCTAAAGTCAGTGGCCTCTTTCAGCAGGATAAAGTGCCCAGCCACACTGCAAAAATTGTTCAGCTGTTACTGAACTTCAGCTGTCCAGAATCACACAGCTGCAGGCGACAAAGCATTTACAAAGGAGTGTAAAGGAGACGTATTCACAAACAATAGTGGGAAGAGAACACAAAGAGAGTGAGTAAAGTGAGCAAGATAATATGCGAATAAGTGTTGCCAGGAGCCAGTGAGAAAGATGATGTGTTGAATTCAACAAGGTTGCAAACGACACTAAATATGATCACTGAAACAATACAATTCATTCTGTTTCAATCCCTTCCATAAGTAACAGAGACAAGAAAAATCTGATTAAAACTGAGTGACCTCTTGTTTCTAAATAAGTGATACTATCATAAGTACAGTAGCTAAAAGCATCACGGCACCTACTCTGACCTCGCGTCTCTAGAGCTCAGCCCTCTTGTCTTGTGTCCAGTCTCTCACAATAACACAATGGCCCTAAACACCAGACCGAACATGATTTGTTTGTAGTTTGACCTTTTGTGTGGGTTGGTCCGAAACAGAGAGCTATGTGGGTTGAGTTACGATGCTGTGTGCAGTCCTGTTCCTGAGCTATCTGGATCAGATAAAAGTCCTCCATATTCAGAGCTGAGCTGCCAGGGGAGGGAGAGAGAGACAGTTACGGGGCAAAAGAGACTCGGCTGGAAGAGAGCTCTAAATAAGTCATTCATTAGGCCACAAAGTAAAGAGATACAAGACAATGGCTCACAGGAGAATGTGTATTAGCACAAACACCAGACAGGAGCACGCTCTCTCACTCATACGCATATACCTAACAAGCAAGCGAGTACATACTTCCACACACACAGCAGTATGTCATGCCCATACACATGAACTCACAATGATGTCAGTAAAGCCACACAAAGAAGATTCATACTATATATACACACGCGCCTATACAATCACTCACCGGGTAGGAACAAAGGATGAACTCTACGAAGCTACTGGTGCATGATACTGAAAAAAGGCCACGCCGGTAGCCTTGTGTGTGCACGTGTGCGCGTTTGCCTAATTGCCAGCTTGCTCAGTCAGTTGGGATGCTGGGTAAATCGGGTGCCTGTTCTAGAGGATTCCTGTGTGGGCTGGAGGCAGAGTGAAAAGATCAGTGGGGGGACAGGAGAAAAGGGGGACGAAAGAAAAATGAGGATAGACAAGAGATGGCGAAAGGAACTAGAAGAGAAAAGAACAGAAATGAAGCTGGTGTCATCCAAAAATAGTAAACCCAGTGTTGGATTAACTTCAGATTTCCATGGTGATTCTCTACTGTCAAGGCTTTTTATAAGTCTAGCTCTGGGTTAAGCAGTGTGCAGGAACCTGGCACACTCACAGCAGACACATTGGCAGTGCAGTCATTCGTATAGAAAGTGTCGGTTAGGGGTAGTGCACTCACGAAGAGTGTAAAGAGCAGCTAAAATAGCACAGACTTCACACAGTTCTGCATGTCTTGATTCCAACAATTCAATCACCATTTTCCTTTAATGGGACAGAATCTGCATCTGCACCGTATCACTTTTAGTGTATGGGCACTCGGTGCTGGTGTTGGTGATGTCACTGAGGTCTGAAGATGTTTTGATTTTAGCAACCTTATCATAGTAGGATGGTCTTATATTGCCTCTCAGAGGGAAGTAATTGAAAGAGATGTTAAGCTAGATGAGGGGAATCAGAATTTATCCTCTGCTTGCTTAGGAGAGGGCTCAATATAACCAGAATCAGTTGAATGAAGAGGTATTCAAATGATCTCTGAAGCTTTACATACAATGCCTTCATAACATCTCTGTGAATTTCAATATCGCCATTTCAGCGCTGTGACAGCTGGGACGGGTTCCATCATAATGCACCCCCCCTCACCCACCCAGGTTAGGATAAACGGCTCAGATAATGGATGGATGGATGGAAGTTGAATATCGGTTTTCCTGCACCAAAATGTAAGAGAAGTAAAAACACTCTAAAACACTCTAAAAATTTGACTCATCACCCTATTCTTAGTTTGTATTTAATTGTACATTTAATGTAGTCACATGTGCTCCACCTCAATGACAAAAAAAATTTTTACAAAACCTGTTTCAAAATCTGTACTTGAGATTTATGTTTATTACTATTATCCAAACTGATCCAAACTGATCCCTGTTATCTCAGCTACCCAAGACATATAAGTGTAAAACTGCAATCTGTGTTGCCCAGTATAGGCACTATGCGCAAAAGCCTAGTGGGGCCTGTCTGCCCTGATGGAGAATATTCTGCTGTATTTCAGTGAGTGCAAGCAGTGCAGTCGTGCTGAGTGATAATGAGTACGATGTCAGTAACATGAATGGTGCTAATGTCATAGAGAATAGGTGTTACAGCCATACAGTGTTAGTGGGTTTAGCTGTTAGTGACGTTTTAGTGACGTACTGAATGGTGCTATATTCATGCTGAGTGTTAGAGAGCGTTCCTGGACTGCGTGCAGCGATTCGCCTCACTGAGCATCATACACACTCTTTAGAGAGGGGGGCTGAGCCTGGCTTTACCACTCTCCATCCTTCCTTTCCCTCAGCTCAGATCACAAGGTCACACAGACCCTGTGTGGATAAATCCAACTCTACAATAGGCTTAGCTTTGAGTCTTGCCCAACCCAAACGGCAAGAGGCATGCAAACATGGCCTGCTCACAGGTCTCACACAATAGCCATAGTTCCGCTTCAGCTACACCACTTAGCGCTCACTGGCTCGCCACGCTGCATTATGCCACACACACACACACACATACAAAAAGGCATTCTCGGCCTCCATGCTTGCTAGCTGTTTTCTCTTGAGTCCTCGTGTTTGCCAGCAATTTCTAATTAACATCACTGAAATCGCTCCTCTTGTATTTCAAGAGTAACTTTAGACAATTGTTCTGTTAATGGATGGGCATGTACTGGCCTTGTTCTCTATGTAAAACAACTTTGATGTTGAAATAATTTTGAATTAAACAGACTAAATAAGAAATTAGAGCACTTTTCAAAAGTAAATGCTACTTGGAGCCTTCTACAACACTGAAGAGAGAATTAGATGCTAAGATGGACTGTTTTATAGACTAGCTGTTGAAAGATCGGACAGTTTCAGACCTATTGTGCTTCCACTGAGCAATAAAATCCAGCTACAATTGATTTAGTTAATGATTTGGCTCATGCTAAAACTATTTTGGCTGTTGTTTTACTGGTGCTTAGCTGTTCCAGGGTTGTGTGTGTGTTCATGTGTGTACGTTTGGCTCTTTTTAGCCCTATGAACAGTGCCAGAGATGTCTTCCTTTAATGAAAGCCGTATCAGAAAGACACCAGCCGGCTAGCCTCTCTATCCTTCTCTCACACTCTCGTCTTTGTCCAACCATCCATACCTCCATCTGTTCTCAACATCTCTCCATCACTCTGCCGTCCTCTCTTAGTCACGCTGGCTTCCCAACGGGATCTCGCCCGTGCAAAATTAGTAGGAATTTAAATAAACCCACTGAGAAAGTATAAAACCTTTCAAACCATTAAGGTATGGATTAGGAGCAGATTTAACAGCTGAAGGATCTCTTCTTTAAATTCTATGTTAGGAAAAGTAGTTTGATAAGCCTCTTTCTTTTTTTTCATTCAGTATTTACCCTGTTCACCTGCATACCTGTGTGTCTAAGGTACACTTTTCTTACTCTCTGTCTGCCTCATCATTTTCCATTGTTGCCATCTGTCTCCTTGTCATCTTCATCTCTCTTCGTTCTTCTTTATTCCTCTGGGCAATCTCTCATACTGAAGTGGCTGTCTTTCACTTAATCCCCCTCTCAATACCTCTCTCTCTCTCTCTCTCTCTCTCTCTCTCTCTCTCACACACACACACACACACAAAC
>JBBPDC010000129.1:14697589-14721537 GCA_037974485.1 Hemigrammopetersius urotaenia | reverse complement strand
ATTTCGTGCTGTTCACACTGTGTGCAGTGGTGTGTTCACGTATGACAAATGGTCACTTTCACTTCACTTTCACTTTCTTTCTTATTCAGCTTATGGCTGTATCTCACTTACTACTGAATGTGTCTCAGATGAGAGTGAGGCTCTTTCTGAACACACACACACACACATATGCATCTCTGTTTCCCAACACTAACACACCCCAAGCACATGAAACCATTCTAAACTGTGGATACAGCAGATGATGGCAGTAGCTCAGTGGCTCTATTGTCAGAGTAATGTGGCCTTTCCTTCAACAGCTGTCCACAGTGTCTCTCTCTACATTATCATCATTTGACTATAATGTGTTTGTAATAATGTCATGACATTGAAAAAATGCGTTGTTGTGTTTTGGTTAAAAAAATGCCTAAAAATGTCTATTTTTACAGTGTAAACCCTAAATATGCCCCCAAATCTGCTCCCAGAACACTTTAATTTTCATTTTAAATTTCATTTAAATTTTTTTTTTTGCTTAAAAAAATGTTAGCATTAGCGGTTAGCATCGGTAGCGTACAAAGACTCCTACACAAAAGAGACAGCTCTCTCTACTCTCTCCACTCTCTCTATGTTTAGACAGGGCACAACTTACTAATAATAAATAAACTGAGATAACTTGAAAATTTGGTGGGGGGGGGGGGGTTTAAAACACTAAAATATGAGGACAAGACACAGAGCAGGCAGACTGCAGCAGGCTTCTTCTTCTTTTTGTGGTGGTTGACAACTTTTCAGTGTATTACTGCCATTGCGGTGCTGGTGGCAGTAATACAATTTGGTTCTCTCAAAAAAAAAGGCGAGGATCTTTGCAGTTTCTGCGTTATTGTGGGGATTTCCGCATAAAATAATGAGTTTGGTTCTTTAAAAAAATCTGCGTGTGACTGAATCCGCGACACCTGATCTGCGGGGGATTACTGTACTGTATTAAGTGTAACTAAGTGGTTTACAACAGATGCAAAATGCTGCATTATTCTTTTTAGAGCAAATTCTAACATCTATAAAAAAGTCCCTGTTCAATGTCTTCAAGCAAACTGCAGTCTCTACTGAAAAGCTTTTTGACTCCACCCTTTTTAAGTGTAGAGCTGAGGTCAAGATCAATATCTTCAAGAGTTTAAATGCTAATCTTTACTATCACCGAGATCACGACCCATGTCTATTTTTTTCTGTTCAGCATCACAAACTTCCCTTTAAGTGTCACACTTGTGTCTTCCTCATCTTCTGCATATTATTTTTGCATATGTATTGCATCCATTTGTTTCTGTCTCTACTTTTGCTGGTATCTTTGCTTGTGCTGTCATTTTTCCCACCTTTTGTGTCTCCCTTTGTTTCTCATCCATTAAATTTCCCTGACTGCATAGCCATGCGTATTAAGGTACAACAATTTGCCATTAGATACACTTCAACTCCAGCCAAAGACAAGCAGGAAGTATGCACAATATGCAATCTGCTACTAGAGGATAACAAAGGGTCCGCAAACCAGCCTTGAAATTCAGTATATTAAAAGTTCAAAGTAACCGGTAGAGTGCCTTTTAGAGCACCTAGACCATCATTTAATTCCTTTTTAAATTCTAATCATAAACAATGAAAGACTGTTTGAACAAACCATATGTATAACATGGCCAATTATTCATATGCATATATTCAATTACACTGTACATGATGTCACCCTTTGAGGAGCCTGACCTTTACGTCAGATTGTAATCACTACCAGTAACAATAATATCTATGATCAGACATTCATGCTAGAATGGTCAGTGCTATTACTAGATCATATACATGGAAAACCAGTTGTCATTTAGACCGGTGCGTTTGCCTGGAGTCAGTATTAGCATTAATCAATACCTAAGCAAACCACTTAATCGCTCATCACAGAGGTGCATCTGATAGAGCTTGTAACAGTGTTTTATTGGTCTTCAGCAACTGTGGGAAAATTCTTAATCTTAGTTCTAGCCTGTAACAGTCTGAGAATCTTTCCTGATGACTCATGCAAATTAGTTCAGAATCAATTAAAACTGTGGCCCAAATACTTTAACCGCTGACAGCTCAAAGCCTCAGCAGGAAAAGAACACACGAAGGCTAAAATGACAAAAACTCTGTAATGACAATGAGAACCAGAGCGTGCAGACATCTGCTTCAAAGTTGCCAAGTTTCCTCTGTCTACGCCAAGTCTTTCCGGCAATCAAATAAACTGCCTCATAAGAGTGATTGTGACTCAAGCAGCATGACAATGCGCTGGTGGGGACTCTGCATTTTGTCCAAGGTCAACTCTTTGCTCATGTGGACCAATAAAAATCAATCATATTAAGAAAATGGTACTTGCGTTGGGCCAATGGATGATACCATCATCCATTGCTGGCAGCCGACAGACATCACGATGCTAAGCCCAATTTAAGGCCTAAGCTAGTTGAAACAATTATAACAACACAATAACTAGGATTTTACATTTTAATAATCAGATTATCTGCGTGATGGAGTAGATTAGGAATAGGCTATAGGGAAAGTAAGGAAAGACTAGGTAAGCAAGTATGCTGTGAATGGGCTCAAAATAAGAAATAGTAATAACAATGACTGAATTAAAAAGTGAAAAAGAATATATATAAAAAGTTATAGTATTATAGTAACCGACAAGCACCATTAAGACCTCCACAGAAACGTATATTATTATGATTCACCAAAGACATTGTCATATGTTAATATGATAGACATCGTCCAAGCCTAAACAGGACAAGACAGCCTTAAGGATGAAGGAAATAGTATGAGAATTTTTTAATTGCTGTATCTATAACACAAAGCCAAAAGAGGAGTGTGAAGCAGTTCTTTAGCTACCAATATCTAATATTCATGATTAAAAGGCTTAAGTTGAGAATCAGTTTACTATAATTGTGCCTCATTCCATAGTGGCAAGGCAGGATCAAATAGAGTTTAAAATCAATGTCTCTCCTTGGTTATCCTCAGTATAATAGCTTTCTGCAGGTTTCCAATTACTGTGAGATGTAAGTCAGACTTTAGGTAATATTCTTCAGGTCGAAATGTCAATGAAACGAACTCTCTGGGCTTCTCTGGGTCATTCTGAATTGTGGTGTATTAAAAATAATATGGACAGTTATTATAGCATTTAGCATCTGGCCAAACTGAACAGTGCTCTATGTCATGGTAATATATAAAGAGTTTAAGAATAGTCCATGGTGACATTGCAAGTAACATTTTCATTCTTCTCTGTTTGGCTGTTTCTCTATTTTCCTCTTTCCATTTGTCTGTCTGTCTTTCTCACCAGCACCCCACCACCCCCACCCTCAACCCCAAATCAACAGGACAACATGAATAATACATGAACTGTCAATCATTCCCTACATTACACTCCTGCCATCTCTGCTGTGAAACGACACCACACATACACACAGGCACACACACCCACACACGCGCAAACACACACACGCACACACACTTCTACCTTCTGTTCCATTCTGAACCAGTGCGTTTGCAATCTGTCCCTCCCTCACACAAAATTAGTCAATATAGCGACACACAAGCTCCTTACTTGACACATGCACACACACATACACACACCTGGATTAACGCATCACTACTTTGTCATGTATATGGAAGTCAGTAACTGAGCAACCTCCCTCTTCTTTCAGTACATGCAGGTGTGGATAGCTAAGTTAAAATTTTGTGTGCGTGTGTTTGTTTAAGAATGATTAACTTTAGTTCCTCAACAAAGACCCCCCCCCGAAAGGCACACCCAGTAAAAACATTAACTCCGCCTGATTAACCTTAAGGTAGTGGTTGCCTAGTGGGTAGGATACTTGGGTTCCATGGGTTCGAATCTTACCTTCAGTATACCACCACTGGGTCCCTGAGCAAGACCCTTAAGCCAAAGTTGCTCCAGGGAGACTGTCCCCTGTAGTTAGGGAATGGATGTCACTTTGGAAAAAAGCCTACACTAAACGCCATAAATGTAAATTTCCTTCTTCCTTTTTTGCAACTTGAAAGTTTTCATAATCACTACCAAATTGAATTTCGAATGCAAAATAAACAAATAATTAATTAAAAGATTAATGTTTCAATGATTGCAATAAACCTGGTTTAGTGTGAAACCACATATCTGCCAAAGTGTCTACAACAGATTGTCTTCATGACTCACAGCCCTTTCAGTGATAACATGTGGGTCTAAGTTTATGGAATAAATTAGCTTGAGTACATTAGAGACTGATAAAAATAAGGCATTCAATCTATGCCTCCTCCTCGTTATTTGATTTCCGTATTTTTGTATTCTGTAAGCAGTAGCCACAAGTTCTAACTCGCTGTAGTTTTATCGCTGTACGTGAGGCCTGGCCAGACACTGTTTGTTCTAATTTCCTGTTTCAGGTCTCTGTGTTTGTTTTGTCCCTGTTTCATTTACCTCATTTTACACACTGGGATTGTGTTTGTTTTATGTTGGTGCAGTTTGTTTTACGGTACTCTATAGCCGTTTTGCAATGTTTTGCAATATTGTGCATATTATGTCTTTATGTGCATACACTACAAGTTAGACGTTTTTGCACACCACAGGTTTTTACCACTTATTCAAGGATTTCATTAACTGGCTATTGTGATGATGCAGACTGATGATTCTAGACTGTTCTTTAAATGCACTAACTGTTTCATTCCGTTGGCTGTCATTTAATTGCAGTTGTCTGGTGATCCATACTATATTTATATTAGGTGGCTTTTTATAGGTCAGTAGTGATGAATACAAAATATGACACTTTTAAAAGTACTCAGAAGGTGAACATACTGTAGATTTATTTGTTGGAAAATGCTGAGTGTATTTTTAATAAATATTAAGTGAATAACAGGCAAATATAGAAAATCTCAGCATGTGCCAATACTTTTGACAGGGTACTGTTTACTCATTGACAATATCATTCAGCACTGTTGTTTTAATGTGCTTTAGAAATAAACTTGAACTTAAACTGGGAATGTGAACATCCATGATTTAAGGTAGAGGAATATAATATAGGGAAGACTATTGCTGTTGCTGTGAAAAAGATAAGTCACATAAATGTGACTGCAAGATTTACTAAGAGATTAACCTCCACCTTTAACAGGCAGTTTCAGATTAAAATCACAAAATTTCAGCTTCACTGCTTCACAAAGCTACAGTGTGATCATACATTGTTTAGGGTCAAATCTCAAGTTATTTATTATACGATAAGGGTCAGGATTTTGAACAAAGAATCAACAACAGGATTTATATACTAAAACTGCATTAACAGAGCAGTAATAAAGTGTGAACTGTGAGTGGTATTGCTTGTATTTCAGTAACTTAGACTGCACCACAAGCAACAAAGCAACTACAACAAAGTGATGTGGAGGTGATGTAGCCTACAGTAAGGTTTAGGTCCCTATTGTGCCATGTGACATGTGGATGCAGGGGGACTGCGCTTTGAATCAGAAAGAGATGAAATTCTTGTTAAAATGACATTAGCTAACTTGGCGAGTGCACAGTCTCAAAGGCAGAGGCAGAGGGGAGCAGCAGGTATCCGACAACTTGGTGGGTCCCGAAGGACTGGGTTAGAAACACTGGAGTGGAGCACACTGAGCCGACAGGATCAAGATGCATCAGTAGAGCAGGTTTTGTGCACTGAAGGAAGAACGTATTGGTCTTTCCCTGTGTCTTTTATGTTATCACCAGGCAGTGGAGAGCCATGCTACATTAGCAAAACCCACTATTGAATCCTTTCAAAAAGGAAGGATGCTCACCGTTTGCTAACAATAACATTCAGGTCCATTTGTAAATAATGAATAATAAAATTTATCTAAAATATTAATAAAATATATATTAATAAAAATATTAATATTATTTTTAAAATATGCAACCCAATAATCTGAAGAAGTGCAGAACAATGTTGGGGGGGTCACTATGAACAAAACCATTCCAAACCATTTAAATAAACAAGGGGCAAATTTACGAAAGCCCTTAAGAGCTATATAAAAGTTTTTATGTAAAAAGCAATGATTTTGCTTTTAATAAGCAAGCTAATAAGTTTTAAATAGTACAGAACAGGGGTTGGACGCTATGGGGGGGTACTATGGACACTGTAGACTGGACGGACTGGACAGAAGGCGTTTTTCAGGTCACCTTCTGCCAAAGTTGGTCAATTAAGAGAAATTGTCTTTTTACTTAATTTATGAGTTAAAAACTAAATCAGCCCCGGTCCAGGAGCGTATTATGTGACGTCACTGGGTGTGAGAGATGAGAGTGTGTGTGGAGAGTATCCGCTGTGTGTGGAGTCTTTGCTGTGTGTGGAGAGTATGCTGGAGTTTCTGTGTTGTGTACAGATGTGATGCGCGCGTGATCACTGCCTGGCTCCGCCCACAGCGTGCGCGCGGGTCTCCAGGCGCGCAGCGAATTCAGAGCGCGAAACACTCAACGGTTCAACCGGCACCTGTCAATCAAGCACGCTGCGCGCGTCGAGTCGGTCCAGTCTGTTCGCGCGCACAGGATGAGGACGATTAGTTCATTACTTCATTATTAACAGTCTCGCTCGTGTCACTGATCTCACAGACACAAACCACTGTCTCTGTGGTGATGTACACCTAATACACACACACTACTCCCATCCACGCCTCCTTATCTTATCAGTGACCCAACATAGAGCGATTACCTCACATCAGAGGGAATCTAGTGCGCGCGCACTCACACACACACACACACACACACACGCTCCCTGCTCTCTCTGTTCGCTCTCTATCTCTCTCTCTCTCTCTATCTCTATCTCTCTATCCCCGCTCTCCTGCTCTACCTCTCTCTCTCTCTCTCTCTCTCTCACCCTGTTCTCTCTCTCTCTCTCTCTCTCACACACACACACACACACACACACACTGTTCTGTCCCCTTGTTTCCTCTCTCTCGCACTCACTCTCTCTGGCAGCAGGTGCTGGTAGTCTAAACCTGCCGAAGGTTTCTCTCCTAATTGCCGTCTCATCCTCCTCCTCTCCCGGCTGACTGATCCCCGGGGAGGCCGGAGGAAACTGTACCAGACGGACAAACACCCCGCGCTGGGGGAAAAGAGGCCGGATCACGCCTCGGAAACACGTGCTGGGGGGTAAAATTAACCACCACAAACAGCCTGCACCTCTCATACAGGGGTTATTCTGTCCTCCTCTGCCCCCCTAGGGAGGGTCTCCCAGCCCCCCGGTCGGAGGGGAGACTCCGTCCTGTAGCCATGACTGCTTTGACCTTGTGTTTTCTCCCAACACGTACATCGGAACAGCAGCACAGAGGAGCCCTACAAGTCTCCTCGCCGTGTCCTCGGACACCGTCTCCTCCAGATACACCCGGACTGACTGACTGACCGGGGGCACAGCCTCTGCTCGGCTGTCCGGACAGAACGGGGATGACAATGTCACACATATACGCACACTCAGTGTGTGTCCAGTTGACAATGGTCCTCTCCAGTAGAGGAGAGTGGAAACAGCCCGAGGCGGTGACCCTCACACTGCTAACGGTTGAACCTGTCAGCCTCCAACCGCCGCTCGAGCAGAAGAACACGGAGAGCAAACACACACACACACACACACATACACACTCATTCTCATACCTTTGTTATTGTCTTCTTGCCTGTTCAGATACATGGCTGTTGATTCACTCCTCGACGGCGTCGACGCGTCCTCGCTGGTCTGAGTGAGTGAGTGTGAGGCTAAGGCTACTCCTCAGGCGGGGGAAACTCTCAGCACTTACAAGGCTTTTCCCTCTTTCACCCCACACACTGTTTACCGTCTTGTTGCTCTGCACGAGAGCGCGCGCGCTTACGCTCGAGCAGGTAGTCTCTCTCTCTCTCTCTCTCACACACACACACACTCTGTCTCTCTCACTCACTCACTCACTCACTCTCTCTCTCTCTCTCTGTCTCTCTCTCTCTCTTACACACTCTGTATCTCTCTATCGCTCTCTCTGTATTTCATTCTCTCACTCTCTCTCTCTCTGAGAGTGTGTTAGGTACTGTGAGACCCTCCTGAAGTTTACCAGGGTCGTGGTGGTTTCTCCTCTGTTCTTTAACAGAGTTTCTAATGCGTGTCTCACTTCTATATGATGAAACTAATAGAGCTTGTGAAGGTGGTCTTTCTCGCCCCCTCATGTGTCCAGTGTGTGACGGTGCTGAAGCTCCTCTCGCATCAAACCACCATCACAGCCCGGTGAACACGGAGCCTCCAGTGAACGGGCTCACCAGGTGTGTCCACACATACACACTCACAGACTCACTCACACATATATACACACAGACTCTTTCTCTCTCTTTCAAACACACACACACACACACACACACACACACACACACACACACACACACACACACACACACACACACACACACAAAGAAGGGCTCATTGTGAACGCGGTTCACGAATCTCTGTTCTGTGTCAGACCGGTGACCTCTAGCGGAGTATTTCTACAATTGCAGCTGCAATTAGCGACCGTTTATGTCATTAATTTCTCTCCGGGATTATTTTTATGCGGTTTTGTAAAACAGAAACTGATACAGGATTTTTTGTTGTTGGGCTCCAAATACAGCGCAACCTCTGATGGTCCTTCGAACCCGGGAAATGTCATCGCGCGGACGGCTAATTCTGGCCATCAGTAATCTTAGATTTGTGCAGCCGTAACCTTGAGGGCTTTAATGTAGAACTAATGACATCCATCAGAGATCTCTGGCGATACCCCCCGGGCCGTCCGCCCTTCACTCACTAAACTGAGACACGCATGGAGAGGAGATAGCGGTTAAGTTCCCACCGCCCTTCTCTCCCTCTCTCTCTCTCTCTCTCTCTCTCTCACTCTCTCTTTCTCCCCCCTCTCTGTCTCTCTCTCTCGTCTCTCCTTCTCCCTCTCCTCTCTCTCTCTCTCTCTCTCTCTCTCTCTGTCTGTCTGTCTCTCTCTCCCTAAAGTGGCTCTAGTACGGTGATCTCGCTCTGTATAAATGAGAACAATTTTTAAACAACAAAATAACTGCAATACAAAACAAGGGAAAATGGATAACATGCTTGATGTTAATAAGATAATGTTTCTTTTCTCAGGAGAATGCAGAGGGGTGTTGTGGATGGGCTGTTAATTTTGGACACTTTAATGACGTTGCATTCAAATACTTTAATGTGGAGATGAGCCACCCTTTACAGCTATAACAGCTTCCACTCTTCTTGAAAGGCTTTCCACAAGGTTTTGAAGTTTCTGAGGGAATTGGTGCTCATTCATTCTGTAGAGCATTTATGAGGTCAGACATGAGAAGGTGTTGGATGAGAAGGTCTGGCTCGCAATCTCTGTTCCAGTTCATCCAAAAGGTGTTGGATGGGGTTGAGGTCAGGGCTCTGTGGGGACCAGTCTTTATGGACCTTTATGAACTGGAGATGAACTGGAACGAAGATTATGAGCCAGGCCTTTTTTTCCAACATCAGTGCCTGAGCTCATACGTGCTCTACAGAATGAACAGGCACAAATTCCCACAGAAACTCCACAATCTTGTGGAAAGCCCTCTGAGAAGAGTGGAAGCTCTAATAGCTGTGGGGAAAGGGGATCCAACTATACAATAAAGTCCATAATGTCTAAATAGTGCAAGTGCTTGCATTACATTTTGGACAGCAGAATCATCACAACATATAAAACAGGGATGTCACACCTCCAGTCACGCCTCCCCGAAGAAGGTGACGGATTCACCTGACTTCTAAAGTTGCTCCTCCATGGTCAAAGCTGTAATAAATTCAGACTGCCTTTATACATTGATCAGAGTCTGATAATGGTTGCAAAGCTTCTTGTGTGTTTCCCAAGTGCCTATAAGCAGTATTTAGCCTGTATTCTTTTGCCTGCTTTTGAACTTCTTGTCCTTACCTTTATTTGATATACGCCCTGTATGCCTTTTGAATGTTTTGGACAGTTTGTGCTTCTGACTGCCCTTTGGAACCATCAATAAAATCTTTCTTCCCTTACATGTACCTGTGTACAATCACACAGGTGCCTGGTGCCCTGCAGGGTTTGGTCCTCACCTCAAACAAACTCACTAAACCTGGCAGTTAACAGGTGAGTTGAACCAGGAGTGCTGGAGCAGGGAGACCACCAAACTGTGCTCAATTGATCATATAAAGTCAGTTGATGAGTGTCTTTGCTCTCTGTCTTCACATCAGAATCAAACTAAGTACAGCTAACGATGCATTATTTGCCAGCTTCAATATATGCTATATGGACGAAAGTATTGGGACACACCTGTTTTTCAGGGTCTGGGCTAGACTTTAGAATGAGATGTCATGTTGGGTTATTTCATTGACTAGTTATTTATACAGTGTGGATTAAAACCTGTTGAAACGGAAATATATCATCAACACATTCAACAGTGAAGGTATTATGTGTTTTGCACAGGCATCTATTGAAATAGTTTATCCAGACACCATTGCACCACTGGTCATGCCCCAAGTATAATAAATCCATGCACTGTCAAAGCAGGCCAAGATAACCTTTTCAGCTATGTATTGCAGAAGGGCAACTTTCCATAAAAGAGAAACATTCATCTTTTGAAATGCCTTACCTTAAATAATGTAATGTGCTGTTTGTCTATGGGTTAATGAGTGTCTAGGGTTGCATCCACTTACTTTGAAGTTGGGTTGTGTGTTAGCTGTCAAGTTGCTAAGATAGATGGAGCAGCGATTAAATGAAAGGGCCAAAAGGGCAAAGTAACAATCACTTCAAAACGTGTCCCTCTTGGGAGCTGAACTTTTTGTTATTAGATATCAGGTGGGAAGCTAGTAGAATTGCAGGCAGTTGCGGTTCAAGTATGTCATGGTGAACCCGAGTATGGTACCACAGCAGTCCTAAACAACCACCCAGTGTCTTCTATTGTAAGCGTGATTTGGGTCAGCTGGGGTATGTAGACATTTTTGTCTGCAGCAAATGCTCTTATGCCACAGATGCAACAGACAGGGATTAAGTTTAGTTTCCCAACAATTTATAGTTCTTAAGATTAATGGCCAAGTTTTAGGGGTTAACAATAGGGTCAGTCTGCTTATGCGTCTTTAGCACAGCTTACCGTGGCATAAAGCTGTTATATGGATGGCTCCACAGCCACTGATGTGTGTAATAATGTCACCTGGCCTCTGACTCTACATCTGCGATATAACATTCCTAATGTGCAGACAACGGTTCAGTAGGTCTGCGGCCTAAAAGCTTCTCAGTCATGCTCAGTGCAGCTATCCTTCAGGGTCAGAGGCAGAACCGTGCTGACTTATTTGAGTTAGATATCACCTGAAGCCTTTTTGGCAGAAAGTTCCAATCAATTCAGTTTAATAAAAGTACAATGAATGACAGTTATGTAAGGCAGTTGGGCTCCTGCTAAACACTGAGCAGCTGATCTCCTCCTGGGTTGATCTGTAGGTGAGTCAGAGAGCTTTCTGCGTTCATCACGGGAGTTCCACCCTTGATACATGCACACACACACACACACACACACACACACACAGAGCGCTTTGCTAATTCCCTATCTGCTAGCCGCCAGCGGAAGAGTTCAGAGAGAACCCCCTCCTACTGCACCCTGAGTAATCTCATGTCTTTAAGCATGTTCCCCTCAGTATCACACAGTAAATTATTTTCTGCTCAGTAAATTGCACGCTGTGCTGAGCTGGGCATGTTTTACTTGGGAGCTGGTTTGGGAGCAATGCTAGCTACTGCATTAATGTTTGTAATACTGACTGGCTGAGCCATGTTTGAGGTTGTTATAAACTACGCAGTATACATAGCTGAATTCTGTATTAATGCAACAGGTCATTATAAACCAGTGTTCTATTCATGGAAGAATAACCTACTTGACACCAATAGTCTACTATTTTGCATGGCAGAAAAATGTGTACTGCAATTATGTTTACTGATAAGTTTAAAAATGACTCGAACTTTACGTTTGAACTCTAAGCTTGTGTTATAACTAGTGCTGGGCCGTTAACGCCGTTAACGCCGTTAATGCCAAGATTCCAATGAGATTAACAGCGTTAAAAAAATTAATCTATGCCCACCTCTAGTTATAACCATATAATCTTGCATCTAGTAGTATCATGTCTGCACGTGTCTTTCTCTTCTCAATTTCAGTTTTGAATGTGGCTAATAGTAGTTATTTTTGTATCTTTTCAGGCAAGCTAAATTGTTGTCATTAGAGGAGTTATTCGCTATTCTGAATGTCTTCTGTGAGGAGAATGAATAAAGATTATTTGCAGGATGGTAATGTAATAAATAGATAATTCTGCCATGACTGCTAGTTCATTAAGCAGAGTGTGTTATAATATTACTAGTACGGCTTACTATGCATTGCTAAATGTATGCAGAAAATTTCAGCCAGAGAAAGCATAATGTTCTTGGTGCTGCAGTGCTTTCAATGAACAACACAGGTAGAGAACCTTCCAGCAGTTCAGGCAGAAGATGAACCGAAAAGACAGAAGGACCTACATGATGAGGTTAGTCAATCAGACTTATGTGGTAAGAAAGAGCAGTGCTGTATTTAAACAGCTGTAATACAGTTGTCAAGAGTGGAGAATATGAATCTCTGCAGGCCTTTCTAAGGACTAGGAATCTTTATCATCAGTTGTGGTACTCCAAACTTTGCTTAGAATCTATGTTCTTGTCAGTGTCTGAAATATTCTTATTGATACACTAAATGGACAAAAGTATTGGGATGATTGAGTTCAGCCCCCTACTTCCAGTGAAGGGCAATCTTGATGTTTCAGCAAACCATGATATTCTGGACAGCACAATGCATACAACTATAGACACACTTTGGGGAAGACCATTTTCTGTTTCAAAACTTTCACATGACTGTGTCCCAGTGCACATAAAGACATGGCTGGATGAGTTCAGTGTGGAAGAACTTGACTGGCCTGCAGAGAGACCTGAACTCAACCTCATCCAAGACCTTTGGGATGAACTTGAACAGAGATTGAGAGCTAGGCCTCCTTCATTTTGCAGTGAACAACAAGCAGGTCATCATACAAGTACTTGAGTGTGGCTACACTCAGTATAAAGGAGAGAGCTGAGGAATCTGAGGAATTAGGTTTCAGTGATCGATCTGCTACACTCAATTCAGACTCCTATGGAAATAAAAGAATCCCAAAAGATTAGCTTCTCTTTGGAACACTCGATTTTTTATGCATGTTAATATTTTAGTATTAGCTGCGAACATCCTTATTGTTGCTGTTTAGTAACTCATTGCATGTCGGATAGTTATATAGTTTTTCATTTTGACATACCTACTCCTAAAGCCTCATCAGAAGGTGAAAAACACTTGTTATGTGGTCAAGTAGAAAAACAACTCAGTTGTAGTTTTGATATCAAGGTCAGTTTCTCACACTTAGATTGAACTTGGGTCTAGGCCTAAAATGATCTGTAATGGTAAAGCACCATCGCTGCTCCAACTATTCTCAGTCAATGTCTGAAAATATTTTTTATATCAGTTTTAAAACTGACACAGCTCACATGGAATGAAAGAAGCTACAGTGGTGCTGATCAAATGCAAAGCCATCCAGTTCTCAAATCGGAAACTTGTATCTTGAAATTAAGATGTTTTAAAAAGTAAACAAATATATATAAAAAAAAGTGTATTTATATGTATATATAAGTTTTTGTTTTGAAGATATAACATTTTCATCTGACAGCAACGATATTTCTTTACATATCCTATATCCTGTAAATACAGCCATAATTAAAGATATGGAAGTAGGTTCTGAAAAAAACGTTTTGTTAGTTGATCATACGGTTTCTCTCAAAACAAATATAGTCTAAGGATTGGCCTGATCATCAGGGCACTCATCCATAACTGGGAGTCCAGAAGATCCCAAATTGCTTTGCTCTCTCTGGGTTGGTAGGATGCCCTCCCTCTCTGCACAGCACAGGTGACTGACTGTTAGCTGACAGAAGTAGCTCTAAGCATTCTCCTCCAAGTACGTCGAGTTGTTTAATGATGTCAGTGGCAGTTCAAAAATATGTGATGTCTGGAGCCCCTCACTCTCTCAGTGTTGGTGGTATCAAGTGATAGGGGCAGTCATAGCTAGTGGAAGGGAGCATGACTAAATTTGGGCTGGGATTGGAACCCACCGATTATTTATTAACATGTTAACATGTCCCCATTTATATTTCACTCTTTTAAAGTCAGTGCCTAAGCATTCATAAACTCTTAAGCACTGACTTCCTCTTCCACTCTGATATATGATATGACATAGAGACCAAATTCCCTTAATCATTCATCAAAAGGAGAAGATTAGAGAATACATGAATGAAATGAGACTTAAGTGCATTGACCTTTATAAATCAGACAATGGTTATAAAAATAGCTGAAAGCTTGAAAATGGCTAGGAATGTTAGAACGGATTAAACCAGTGGAGCTGTAGTGAACCTGCCTGAAAGACAGTGCATGTTTATTCATGCACAGCGAGGAAAGTATTCAGAGAGACAAGAAATTCTCCAAGGATTACGATTGTAGATTAGCAGAAGATGAAACCATTTCCGTGCCAACAAATTATTTGGATAGCATGTCAGAAGAAAGCCATTTCTTTCATCTAATCTGAAATGTAAGCATCTTGAGTTCCCTAGACACTACTGGAACTTTGACTGGAACCAGGTTATTTGATCAGAGGAGACGAAAATAGAGCTTTTGAGAACAGCCAAGGTGGCTTTGGCGTAAAAAGAAAGATGATTATACAGAAGAAGTTTTCAGGCAGTTTTTCTCCAAAGTAGCTGGTATTGGACTAAATGGCATCAAGTACTAGGATATTTAAATTAAAAAAGCTCTGCCAGACTATTTGCCAGACAACCAGAAATACTGTTATATTTTTCCTTATTTTTTACAGGTGGTGCCAATAATTATGGAGCCGTGTCATTTTACTGTGTCATCTGAAGTCACTCTCCTGTGTGTTTTATGTAGTTTGTTCAGAATTCATTTGCATTCAGTCCTACAGAAACATTGCAAAGAACATATTAATAAAACATCCTTTTGACAGAGAGTAATCCATCAGCCTTATGTTATATATGCGTTCATGTATGTGGCTGTTTTCCAGGCAGCGTGTGCAGCCTGCATCTTTGTTCCTGTCACAGATGTATTTCTCTCACTCTCTCTCTCACTCTCCCTCTCAATATCCCCCACCCCATCTTCGCCTCTCAAAAAACCTGATTTCCATTGATTTAGTGACCTATATACACATCACCACTCTCTCTTGCCCCCCACCTCCCCCTCCATGCTTCGGTGGTCATTCTACTGTTTTCACCTCTTTATAGACACCCCCTCTATTTTCCTCCTGCTGCCAGCTCCACTTACCCTGCCTGTGCTCTCTCTCTCTCTCTCTCTCTCTCTCTCTCTGTCTTTCTTTCTCTCTCAGGCTTGAGTGGAAGAAGCTAATAATAGTTCAGGGTGGAGGCTCAAAACGGCTACAAGAAGCAAGGAGGGATATGTTCAATATACATCACAGGCACACAGACATTCACACACACACACACACACACACACACACACACATACAGACAGTTCTGTATAGATATTTAATTAACTCTGCATTATCAAGGACATTACAAAGGCAGCACGGTGCTCGGAGTGAGATGATGTGATTATGTTATATAGTTTTGCATTATGATGAAGGGGTTCGTGTCAATATTGCCAAGGACAGCACAATGACACGCCGCAATAATGGAGATGTATGACATGTACAGGCCTGACATGATGAGAGAACAGAGCAAGAGGTCAGTTCATATTTCACTGCTTGAAAACCAGATCAAATCTGTATGAACTCTGAGAAAGCCTAAGAAGGATGACTGGAATATAGTGCACAGTAAACAAAGTGGACGATGCCACTTACAAACAGAAAATATGTGCAAATAAGCTGCATTTCATGCTGAGGTAATAAAGTCTGTGTATATCCCACTCTGTTTGATCAAAATGGACACGTGTGACCTAAATGAAGTTATATTTTGTGTTTTGTGCATAATTATGCATTTTGTACTTGAGGCTGTACACCAATGTCTGTGGGTGACATTACTCTAACCATGTCTATTGCATCCTGGAGTGTTAGCATATCCAAGCTCTGTATACATGCTGTCTGTGCTCCAATATGATATCGTATTTGTCAGCAGCAGGCTTATACTGAGAGTGGTAGTAAACAGTAGCCTGAGAAAGAGCTCGGTGTGATGAGACGGTTCTAGTGGAGTGAATTACACCAGTCAATATGAAACCTGACCATGAAATAATACCTCATTTCAGGAACCTCCTGGAGCCTGTCTTAGTGTGTATGTGCACGTGTGCCTACATGGACAAAAGTATTGGGACACGCCTGTTTTTCAGGGTTTGGACTAAGCCTCTTACTTCCAGTAAAGGGTCATGTTAATGCTTCAGCATACCAAGATATAGTTGGTCACAGTTTAGGGAAGGTCATTTTCTATTCCAGGGTGACTGTGCCCCAGTGCAAAAAACGAAGCAAGCTCCCTAAAGACATGGTTGGATGAGTTTGATGTGGAAGAACTTGTCTGTCCCGTTGAGTCCTGATCTCAACCCCATCCAACACCTTTGAAATGAACTGGAACAGAGATTGTGAGCCAGGGCTTCTCGTCCAACAACAGTGTCTGAAACTTCTGTAAATGCTCCACAGAAACATCCTGTGGAAAGGCTTCCAAGAAGAGCGGAAGCAGTTCTACTTGCAAAGGGTGGACCAACTCCATATTAAAGTCTATGTATTTGAATGCAAGGTCATTGGTGGAATTGTCAGGTGTCCCAAAACCTTTGTCCGTATACTGTAGCAAAATGATTCAAAATGTAATATTGCATTATTTTGTCGATCTGGAGCCTTGTGTTTACTGGAGTCTGTCCCCAGTCCACATATGATTTAGGACATGAGAGGCTTAGATGGTTAATGAGCTAATTTAGGTGTATTATGTAGACTGGCATGCACCATTAGCTACAATGGTGTAGCATTAATGTAACTGTCGCGTCCATATACTAATTAATTACACCTGTGAATAGAAGCGGTGAAAAGAACACCTCAACGCATGTAGTAATTTTTGTATATGCTGTGCTTCACATCCTCTTGACCGCGTCCTTAAGGACAACACTGTAGTTCTGGAGCGACATCTAGTGGGCAAACATGAAAACTACACAACAACAATGACCTTGAAAGCCTTACATTAGCCATTCCTTATTTAAAAACCGTCTCTCCCACCACTTTGCATGTCTTTTGACCAAAATGTTTTAACAGTGAACAGATATAATACATGAGTTTTAAATACAAATAAAAAAGCACAAGTAGACAAAGGTCAATAAACTTTTTTTTTTATTGAACAACAATCTGTGTGACAAGGAATGCAACATTTGGACGGTCTTCACGTTTTGCATGGTAAACAAGGACTAAGACGACTGCAGTATTTCAGTTTCATAGCTTTCACACTCAAGTGTTTTCACACACATCTTCCCATCACAGAGAGACGTGTACTTCAATAAGAAGGATGTTGGACCTTGTGTGTATGTACACGTGTGCATCTACATGTTTTAAAGTGCTTCACTGTACTGTTCCTCTTGGAGGAAGAGAACAAAGGCGCTATGAGTCGAGGGGGTTCTACGGCCTGTGAGAATCAGTAAAAGCTCTGTTATACCATTGTGTTGCAGAAAGGGGAGGGGTTTCTGTTGTGCATCCTCTTTATTGCATCTAGATAAGCTGGTTATCATATATTCTATAAATATTACTCTTACAGACATAAAGTCAATTCTTACAGCTATCAACTAAACTACTCAATGAGAAATGTTTCCTATCTTTTAACAATTGTCATAGTATTCAAAGGTACATTCTGTGGTTAACATTTAAAAGAAGTAAGCAATACATTTATAGGCTGTGCGATTGTGTTCCTGTGAGGGGAAAATCTTATTTTTTAAACAAATTTGATCCACACCACAGTAATCTAGACAATTATTGTAAAGATTATATGCTCTATATGTTGCTCTATAAGAGGCTATTAAGAGTGCATGTGTGTATTACTAGTGTCGTGGTTGTGCCTGATCCTTCTTTGTGCTTGTTGCTTCGTTTGGATTGTAAATAAATATTATTTTTGGTGTTTATGCCTCCGTCTCCTCCACCTCTCCACTCCAGAATAAGAGAGGGCAGACAGAAGACAGAATAGAGGGAGATGATGAGATAGTGAGGGGGGGCTTATGATTCAGCACTACAGTGAAAAAAAAAAAGCACAACAAAGTCACACACACACACACACACACGCATGTGCGCTTAAAGACCATACACACAGACCATACACAACCCCACACAATATACCACCATTTTCCACAACACAGTCAAAGTTCACAGCTGATAAAACAATCTGACATTGTCACAATTTAAACCAGAGTTCTCCATATAGCACGATTTGGAAACAGATAGCAGTAAAATAAAATGCAAAAATATGAGCATTAACAAAGCAAATGACAATAAAACAATAAGCGCAAACACAATTCAGTCAACAATGACAGACCAAAAAAGAGCAAATGGAATGTGCAGAAAAGGAAACAAGAAACACAGCTGGGAGAAGCAGCAAAAGGCAAACATGGAGGGCAAGAGCAGTCACAGAGACAAGGTTACGGAGCCACTAGAGTGAGATTTGTAACGTGTGTGGAGCCCAGACTGTGAAGAAACACGTGATAAAAGCTCAGTGAAAGGAGACAGATGTAAACAGTCCTTTTTCCAACTATCGGCCCAACTATGCAGCTGTTAAAACTTTGGGAAATTGGATCCTGGATCTGCAGTCAATAAATAAACATGTTTGTTATCAAAATACAAAAGCTGATTCTCATCTAAAGAAGTGTTAGGTCTCGTGATCCAATACTAATGGCTCTAACATCCAGATGCTCCTGAAGGCCATCATTAACTGGATCAGGTGCGTTAGATTAGGGTCGGAGCTAACCTGCAAAGCATTAGGCCCAGGGTTTTGGCACCCCTGTCTTAAGGGTTGTCTAAAAGCATGTGGCTAAGGCTAACAGGGTGGCTAATGCTAGCAAGCAATGTTTCCCAGCTAGCTAACTTTGGGGAATCAGGTCCTCGTAAACAAATCACTGGTTTCCAATCTGAACTTCCTGCAGCAGAAACCTTTTGCTAAAAATGGCTTTTTCCTGTACATCTACAAGCATGCTGAGGCTAATCGGCTAATCTCTAGAGAGGTAGGCTGGCCTCAGGAGCGAAGGTCATTCTAGCAGGGATTTGGTCAAGTTTTGTTTGGCAGTTACGAACTGGGCTCCCGCCAGGCGAGAAAGTCGAGCAAAGCCTCACTGTCTTGTTTGAGCTACAGATGCTTCTCATTACATATATGCCTAATCTCATGCTAGCCACCGTGCAGATATCCTAACACGGCATAATGCTGGTCAGCACATAATCAGTGCTTTTTTTTAACCACCAGGAGGGCTCTTTAACTTCAGATTCCTGTGCTGCGACTGCACAGCATGGAAGAAAGTGAGATGGAAAGGAGTTTCATAGAGGAAGTCTGAGAATTTCCTCAGGAGAAGACAGAATGTTCTGTTTCACAGACGACATCATGCTGCAGCTCCATAGGAGGTAAGTATTACATTGTAAACTTCACAAAACTCTCCTTTACACGCCCTCTTTTAGATTTTGTGTGTCTGAATTCAAATGCCACTGAAAATAATAATAATAATAATAATAATAATAATAATAATAATAATAACAGAGCATGAGGACGGGGAGGTAAGTGTGCAAATTAAGCCATATATATAACATAATGAGAAAAAAAAAATCAAACCAAGATTCACATAATCTGCAAATGTACATTACACAATAATCAACAATGAACATACAGGGACACCATTCAAACAACTTATACAAATATATAGATATATGTATATGTATTTATGTATATATATATAGTGTATATGTAATAAGAATCTTGATAAATACGCTTTGACTCTCGACAAATAAGAGTGTCTTGGAACATCACTCAGCATGTGCTTTTGCCCTTTCACTACACAGCATTGAAAAGGGAGCAGGTGACTGGACATCATTCTTCAAAGTCACCTCCATCTCTCACCACGGTCTACCACATACATGCAAGGCGTTATGGGAACTTAGAAATGAACAAATTCCCAAAGGAAAAACACAAAGGCAATTAATGACCATGATCCTTACTTCTACATCGATCTCTCACTAAAGAAGAGCTGCCTGAAAATCACCATTGCATTTGGCTCTCATCAGAATTTGTACTGTCATCTATCCGCTGAGACAAAGTGCAACTAAACTGAATGGCAGTTTCAGTTCTGTCCATGGACTCTGGGGCCGGAGACAGATACAGAGAACATCCCGCATTCCAACCATTCTCTACAGCAGGGGTTTTTGATTCAGCCCTCGGGGAGCTCCTGCCAGCTTCAAACACACCTCAGCCAGGTCACTGAGGCTGTAGAAGGCTCATTACCTGGCTCAGGTGTGTTGGGAAATGGAACATAACAAAATGTGGACTGGTGGGGGTCCCCTAGGATTGGATTGCACCCACCTGCTCGTCTGCAGCTTCTGTCAGAAATAGCAGAAAGCCATATTCACCCCCAGGAGGCACTGCTTTTATTTGAAAGCCTTTGTTGCTGCAGTATTAAAACTGCCCTGCTGGCTGGAGCGACTCCTGACTGAGGCTTTAAACCACCGCCAATAGCCACCACTGATGAAGAGTGGAAAGATCATATTATTTTAGTGACAAGCTTAACAGCTTATATGTTGGAAGCAGATCGGTGGGCTGGCTTGTTTAAAGTAAAGGAGCAATTAGTTACAGTTTCTATTTAAAAAGAAAGAAAAAATATATAACTGACTGTTACATAAGCGTGTCAGGAAGAGATAGTATTGTATTCTGCTACTCAGCATTCAGCATCTTTTTGCAGGCTTTGTCAAAAGCCTGCTGGCAGCAACTGAATTTACTGTAATAAGACTTATCACACGGAGAAAATAAACATGCTTGTAAAGATTACTCACTCGTGGGCTGAGATCAGTTGACAATTCAAGCAAGAACAACTTTCACAAACATGAATTCCTCACTTGTTTAGAGACTATGGGCCAATTTCGTATGAGCCCAAGGCAACCATCTCTGCAAGTAGCCCAGGATGAAAGATCATTAAATCATTTGTGCATCATAGAGATGACTCTCCAGTAATCAGGACTGATCCAGGTGCAGTGAAGCATAGGTTACTTTTGATGAGGTCTCAAGGGTGGAAGCACCTGGATCTAGAATACACAACAGAAGAAAGCAAGTCTCCAAAACGATATGGAATAATAGCCTATAAATGCAGCAGAGTTACAAGAGAAATGAAACTGGAAACTGCCACTTATTGCTCCTTCACTAACATAGGAAGTGTCACAATGCCACAATCACAGCCAGCTTTTAGGTTATTCAAACTGTGCTCTTCTCTATGATATGTAGTCTGTACTAAACGCTGAGGTGGCCGTAGCTGGTGTGTGTAGTAGTGCTACCACCGTCAGACACTGACCTCAGTGTGTTTACCCAGACATGTAGTCAGACCGGGACTGTAAACAGCTTTTGTACTGCACACCAACTTGCATGCACACACAAATACAACCTCAGCCATTTAGGGCCAAAAAGACATTCCGACTGGGCTTGTGAAAATTCATTTCATAAATAATATTGGGGACAACTAACCCAGTCATGGTCCTCAAAACCATTTGATAATTAACACTTTACTTAAATCTTGCTACACAGCAGTACTATAACCATGCCATAAACATGACATGACAGATTATGTTCACAGTTTTTGACAGTTAATGTCCATTTTTATTTTATTGTAATGACCTCAAATGTTGTGGCATCTGTCTATAATAATGGACATAATCTGTCATGACAGCATATGGTGTGGTTATATGAGTGTTATATAGCAGGCTTCTTATAAAGTGTTACACACAACAATGTCACAACTTTCAGATTGTCATAACTGACAGTGTGATCAACAGCACAATAAATATCTTGATTTAAAAGCAACTTGATATGAATCTCATATAATCATATAATCAGTCACTAAAACTACAATGATGTGCTCAATTAAAAGATCATGAATGAAAACATTTTGTGGCCTGAGTCTCAGCTGAGGACTTACTGAATACCTCAGGAAATTTTGCAAACACTCATTCTGAATCTCCTCTCAACTCCACATGACCACCACATTCATCTAGAAATATACAGACCCACTTTAACAAAATCCCACAAACACAAACAAATGAGAACACCTGACGTATAGTCTCCACTTCACATGGTCTTCCAGACAACGCAAGCAGTGGAGATGTGGCGCTGGGGAGGGACGAGGTCTGGCCCGGTGCAGTGTGCATGTAGATGGGAAGGCAGAAAGCGGAGCTGACTGGTTAGTTGTTCCGTTTGGGCAAGAAGCTGAGGATGTATTCACCCACACCCAGGAAGTAGACCACCTGGGCAATGCCGAAGAGGGGGGCAATGACGAGAGCGCGGCAGTACGCCCCCTTCAGGAAAGCAGTCGGACCCTCATTCTGCAGAATCTTCCTGTAGTGCAGGAGGGAGAACAGGTCCAACATTAAAAGAACTTTACATTGAAATCTTTCAAACTTGGAATCACTTTTCATCCTGTTTATTGGTATAAAACATTTTTGGGATGGTGGTATTCTACATAATCCCTTATGTTTAAAACTAGTTATAGAAACTGAATGTCAAGTATGCACTGTATTTGAAAATGGTAATCAAATTAAAAATGTATGGTGTATACAGTATATTATAGATACACAGCGATAAACACTTAAACTGTTTGTTTTCTTCAATAACTAATGTCTAAACATCAGAAAGACTTCTGTTTGACCCTTCGAACCATTCGTAGAGATGAAGGCTGAAGCACAGCTGCTTGAATGCTGCTGCTATAACTCAGTGACTAAAGTTATTTTCAGCTCCTGCCATGATGAGAAATAATATATAAACGAATTTGTTGGAACAGGCAGCTACTGTTACTGTCGTAGGTTGGAAGCTATAATGACTGTGGGCAAATCAAATGATTTTCATTTTATATTAAGTTTATATAAACTTTAGAACAATCAGCTATTAAATCCAGCTGTCTAATATTGTGTAGAACACCCCGACCCTTGGCTGCACGTGACCCAGTCACCGATTCACTGGTTGCTCTTCCTTGGACCACTTTTTGTAAAAGGGGCATTTGGCTGACGCTCTTAACCAGAGTGACTTACAATCATTAGTTACAGGGACAGTCGCCCAGAGGGTAAAGGCTCTTGCTCAAGGACACAATGGCAGGAAATGGAGTGGGGGGGTTGAAGGGGGCGAACAGCGACCTTGAGGCTCATAGGCAAGTGTTTTACACATTAGGCTACTACCACTCTGGCAGCTACTCACCCCTGTGGCCTTGTCAAGGTCACTCAGATCATTACATGTGCCCATTTTTCTTGATTCCAACACATCACCTGTTCACATGCTGCCCAATAAATCCCACCCTTGACAGACACCTTGACCCTTCTAATAAGATAATGAATGGCTCTTAATGTTATAGCTGATCAGTTTATGTTCACACGATTTGCTTTGAATGATTGAAGGTAGTGAATATATTTTGAAGCTTATTTTGGAGAGCACAAATAAGATACATCTTTGAGTAAATAAAACAAATGAGATTAATCACGATTAACTACACATTTATTGTGGTTAATTATTTTAATCACTTGACAGTCCTAGTATCTATATCAAACTACACTGTACACACAAACTAAGTCATTTAGTTGTTTGTAAATAAAATAACCATTTGAAACTGGCAAATGAGTCCACACTAATGTATACTGCTCAAAAAAATAAAGGGAACACTTAAACAACACAATGTAACTTCAGGTCAATCACACGTCTGTGAAATCAAACTGTCCACTTAGGAGGCAACACTG
>JBBPDC010000129.1:14665026-14682276 GCA_037974485.1 Hemigrammopetersius urotaenia | reverse complement strand
TGTGACCCAATTCCGATTTTTTGCTCATATGTGACACAGATCGGATCTGTTCCATGACCGTGTAAACAGGAAAAAAACGCATGCATTCTGATATTATGAGATCGGTTTCAGGCCTTGTTCATATGTGGAAATAAACCAGATACAAATCAGATATGTGCCGATGCGACTGTCATGTAAACAGGCAGATCGGATTTTCCTAGGCATTGCGTTCTGTTCGTCATTAACATTAAGTCACTGACACTGACACACTGATGCGCTGCTGATCCCAAACAGATGCGCCAATGTGCGATAGCCCGCACCTGTTGCAAGCCACCAGAGAGCGAAATGTTGTGTCGTTGTAAGAGAGGAATGCGGACAAACGTTGACACAGCAAATCGAAAGTTGGCTCATTCTAAAATTTCGGACCCATTGCTCCCATTGCTAAAGCCCGCCACAGTATTCTCCCACCAATCCTGAGATCTCTCACGCACCCAGACGCTCCTGTGAATGGTCGAGGCCATAATAACTGAAGCATTTGCACAGGCTGAAATAAGCACCCTTTTCCTTCTTCTCCGCCTCAAAATCATGTTATTTGGCGAATTTTGCAAATATATCGCAGAGCCAGCATTGAGCATATTTCGCGTTCGTCCATCTTGGCTACTGTGTGGTGGAACAACCCCCCTTTGCTATAGCAAGTGTAAACAAGCGAATCGGATATGGGTCACAATTTAAAAAATGTGCAAACAGAAGGTAAAATAAAATTGGATATAGGCAACAAATCAGAATTGAGCATCAAGACCTGCAGTGTAAACGAGGCCCTTGTCAAATGTCAAGTGTATATTGTCTTGTGTATATTGTTGGTATTTTGATTAGCTTAACTGCTCTGGATCCAATTGTCTTTAGAAATCTTTAGAATTGTTTATATTTGAAGTGAGAGACATTAGCAGTAAGTGAAGAGGCAGAGATGTTTTGAGTTAATCATATATAGTTAAGACCAGGCAGCATGGACTATTAGAAATTCTAGAAGTTGGTCAAATCTAATTATTGCAGTTTTATTTTCTCTCAATGATTAAAGTCTGTAAACACCATCATTTCTCTTATTTTGATGTTTTGTCATTTCCTTTAAAATGATGCTTTAAAAACAATGTTTATTTGGAGATGAGGAGAAAGGAGAAGTCTTGCACTTCTGAAAGGTAAACTGAGAAACTGAACATTTTTGCAATGGTCTCTTTTTTTTCCCCCAGAGCTGTAGATAAACGGTAATTACTACTTGATGAGAGACAAACAGTTCCAAACCTTGCCACGGGTATAAAGTCATTCAAACAGAGAACATACACACGTTGCTGTTGATCATGTGTTTCTGTTTCTCCGGGGCTTGTCCTCATAGCTCTCACTCTCATACATACACATGTTCTACTTCACGCAGTGCACTCTGTTCTTTTTTTACTTGTATTTTAAAGAAAGGTGCTTCCATACTGATAGAATAGATGAGTTTGATTCTGACATAGCAGCAACAAATCAGTAATGAACCAAGGAATCAGTAATGAAATTTGCTGCCAACTATTTTTGAAATCGATTCTTATTGATTGAATTGGGTTGTTGCTGCTGTCCAAGTTCATAATGTTCCTAGCATTTCCTTTTTCCAAATACAACTCTTCTCAGTAAACCAGAAAGTTCTATTTTGGTCTCATCTGTCCCAAAAACATTTTTCCAATAGCCTTCTGGCTTGTCCACCTGTAAACGGGCTGCAATGTTCTTTTTGGAGATCAGAACACATGCCCTAATTTTACATTCAGGGGGATTAGGGATTAAATGGATAAATAAATGGTAAGTTTTTTTTTTGTCTTCCTTTTAGGACTTGGGAGTGTGACATTATAATATTTAATATTCACATTTAATATGCAGAAATAATAAATAAATAAAATAATGAAATAAAATAATAAAGAAAATTAGTAACTACTGTTAAAAGGCTTCTGATAAAACAGAAGCTGTCACTATACAATTATTAATGGGCTGCACTGTGTGTGCACATATAGAAACACGTGATTGTGAGGCCACTTGATGGTTGAATTTGCCTTTGTGCCTTTGGGTGTTTATGTAGTTGAGTGGCTGTGCATGTGTGTGTGTGCGTGCGAGAGAGAGCGTGAAGTGTAATGTGGTACTTTGTCACCCACTTTTTCTTACTGTCCATCTCTCTGCCCTGTTGTTTTTTTTTGTTGCCCAGCAACAAGGATTAAATATAGGACTATGCTCTCCAAACTTTCCATGTCTTTCATCCAAAGAGATCTCTCTCTCTCTTTTGTTCTTTTTCTCTTTCTATATTTCTCTCCCTCTTTCTTTCTCTCCCTCTCTCTGTCCCCACCCCTCCGTCTTTTTTTGCCAGTCCCCTATGGAACTGGAGCTGGAAGAGTATTTTGAAAGGATGGAAAAGAGGTCCTGGAAGTGCCCCCTGCTCTGGTGGGATTTTCAGTGAGAGGATGGAAAACATTCTTCAGGCAGCACAAGCGCCTGTTGTCAGAGCCAAAGGCCAGCCACTCTGAGTCACGCACTCACACACAAAACGCTCACACATGCATACTGAGTGACCCACTCAGGCCCTTGTAGAGAAATTCACACCTTCACAATAAAGAAGTGCCCACTGTTCTCCCTACAGAGAGAAAGAAAGAGGCCGTTATGGCGTAGAGTTTTCTATAGGAGCTGTGTCCTCGAGGAATAGCTCCTCTGGGTGTAGTTTACTTTATTCCCCTTGCCACTGTAAATATTTTAAAACACATGCTGTTAAAGCTGTGTGCTACAAAACTGGATAGTTGTCTTTTTCAAATGAGCACCAGTTAAGTAAGCTTGACAAGTTTTCTGTAACCTACTGAAATTTTGTGGTGGTTGGAGTGGACACATGGAGTGGGAGGCATTACCACTCGGTGAAAAGAGAGAGATGTTGTTTTGAGTTAATCATGTATAATTAAGGCTAGGCGATATTAGTTACAGGGACGGTCCCCCTGGACCAACTCTGGGTCTTGCTCAAGGACACAATAGTAGAAAGTTGGGAGTTTGAAGCTGCAACTTTGTGGTCATCGGACTCACTGGCCAGTGTTTCACCCACTAGGCTACTACCACCCTGTATCTATATAATCCTTCAATGTTGAAATCTCTTAAGCACTTCTTAAATGCTCAGTTATTTAACTGATACTTAAAATCATACACATATAATTATTCTAGTAATCCCTACAACATTATTGTTGGTGGTTTCTGGAACAATAAAAACAAAACATGAACAGTTTGTTCTAAAAATTCAGAATACAATCATTTACTCTGTCTTATGTAGAACAAGCTGTGGTACATTTGCGTACATTTGATATATCGTCTCCCCCCAATGTGAGTAGTGGTAGTGTTTGTGTGGGCGGGTGTTTATTCATTCATTCGTTTTGTCATTCATCTAAGCTGTTTAGCCTTAACTGGGGTTGCGAGGGGTGGTGGAGCCTGTCCCAGTGGTCATATGGAAAAAGAGTGGGTGGTCAGGCAATCAAAATCTTCCCCTTTAAAATCATAAAGTACCAAAACAGGGCAGCCACTCAAATATTTAGTACATATTGCTGTAATGTGTTAGCATGGGAAATCTTGTAGCATTTTTGTTCAGAAAGCCTTTTTTCTCAAAACCTTCTGAAGGTTTCCTTATTGGGGTTTTAAATCATTGTCGCTGACTAATTACTTTTCATGCTGCTGAGCGCTAGCTGAAGCATTCGGTCATTTGAGAAGTTGAGTCCTCTTGAGAGTAGAGTCGAGGAAGTGTGGACTTCCCATGCTGCAGAGGTTTACTGTCTCTGAAGACGCTGTTGTGGTGATATCATCATGGAGGTCATGATTAGTGTATATGGACTTAATCCAGGCCAGAGTCTATCCACAGCTGATAAGGACAGTGTTATTGCTGTGTGTGTGTGTGTGTGTGTGTGTGTGTGTGTGTGTGTGTACACGAAAGGGCAAAGACTGAGGACACAGGCTGTGTGTATGTTTATTTAACCTCCGTCAGACCTGGGATGTTGTACTGCTACAAATGCTCTGACATTACCTCAGTGTTAGCAGGAAGTTCAGTTTGATTTCTTCAGTAGCCTGAGAACATCTGAACATGTTAAAATAAATTAAAATGTTAAATTACAAAGGGTTTTTTTCTGAATTTCAGGTAATATTAAGCATACTGGCATCAGGTTGTGTGAAGTAAAAAAAAATATTACCTCCTAGTACCAGTAACTTAATACAGGTTTACTAACAAAACTTTTATTTACTTTTTTTTAATTAGAAAAACATGAATCATTGTTTGACAGAAGCAGATGACTCCACCTTTTAGGCCAACTAATTAATCTTGAAAGTTGACTTTTAGTCAAGTTACACCGAAATTCCCTTTCAGACAGCAAATCTCCACCTAAAGATTTGCAGCATCATTGGACCTGAATACTGTGCCCTGATTGGCTGTGTTAATGTATCAGGTTCTGTTCTAGAACAACTCTGGCATTTGTTGTTTTCATCTGTAAAATTTGAACTGCCTTCAGAATGGACAGTAATGTGTTTACATTCAGAATGTATTGTGTGTGTGTGTGGGTGTGTGTGTGTGTGTTTATCTTTTTGGTAGATGAACTCTTCAAATATAAAACTGAATAATAATTCTGAGCTATTGGACAAATCAAGTAGCTGCTGTTGCCAGTAAACAATATGTAGAAACAGTCTGTCATCAGATAAACTGAATGAAGTGAGAAATATTTGTACAGTATTCGTTTTCATTCAGGTTTTCTAGTCACAGAAAAACTGCTTGCTTGTGACGCACTGGCAGTTGTGTGTAGTCCCAAATACGTGGCGTTCCAGGAATTTTTGGCCATGCTTCGTCGAAAGATGTTTCTACATATTGCCGGTGTTTCCACCTTTCCTTGAAATGATCATTTTACAGACACTTCGAGTGGCACTACTGCCATCTTTCTTCATAAATCAAAGCCGCTCTTTGGACCATTTTTTTCCACCATGACTCTTTCTTGTCGAGTAGTGTCATGACGGATGTGTTTGGTATTCTGTCATAGAAACATGCTGGCATCAGTAAAAGGAATCTATAACCTCAGATGAATGCGATTGCAATGGATTGGACAATTTGGAACCAGTTCTTAATTCCCACCCCTTCGCACCCCCTGACATTTTTATGTGACATGTTAACACTAAAGAAGAACTCGAACGGCACGTCCAGAAACCATGTTTTACTTTCACCCACCTAGACTGGCAAATAAGGTGCAAAAATGAAGAAGCAGAGTGAGTACTACATTACATTACAGAATTACATTACTATTTGCGAATTGACTAATGCATTTGCATTTTAGGGAGCTAAGAATCATGATGACCCATAATGTTAAATGGCCATCGGATTGCTGTAGGTTTTTCTAATCATTGCTCCACTTACTAATATAATTCAGTTCCCAGTTAACTAAACCAGCATGAAAACCAGCTCTTAATATTAATATCTTGGTGTGAAATGGGGGAAAATATTGATTTTTATTGATTTAAATGTTAATTTTTTCATTTTGTTTGTCTCCTACAGTCAAATACCAAATACCATGATTATATATGATAGGTGTCATGTCTCAAAAAAATGCCACTGTACATAAATATCTAATATAATTAATAAATACCTGATTACTGTGGTGTTACATTGAACTTTTATGGCTCTCTGTGGAACACTCAGTCATCATCTGCCACCTCACCGCGACAGTTACTCATCAAAAACGTCTGCTGCCATATTTGTAGAACTAGATGTTCCTTCTCCTCTGCCCACTTGAATGGGAGCTCTCTAGGCTGCAGCTCTCAGTTAATCTTGTCATGTTTATAGCCCTGAAGGATACTTGTTTTACAAAGTGCATTGTACTGTTGATATTTGAGTAACATATAGACCTGGTGCTATTTGTATTACTGTAGCACAACTGTCTGAGGAAAACGTGAGCATTTTATATTATATACTCTAACCATCTCTCCCTCTTTGACTCTCTCCCTGCAGGCCTGTATTGATGAGAATGCAGAGATGGTGCAATTTCTTGTTGAGAGCGGCAGTGATGTGAACAGAGGGGACAACGAGGGCTGGACACCCCTCCATGCAGCTGCTTCCTGTGGCTTCATCCAGATCACGAAGTCAGTGTGTGTGTGTGTGTGTGTGTGTGTGTGTGTGTGTATGCTTGTGTTGTGTTTGAATGCACACAGAAGCAGAAAGGTACCTGTGGTTGATTGCCATGTTGTTATGTTTATATGTGGGCATAATGGTTTTTGACACACATGACATTTTGGAAAATTACTGACTGGATTAACATGGATCTTATTGTGGTGTTTTTAATGCTGCATGTAATGAGTAGTTTTCCCTACTGTGTATGCACATGCATGGATGGTGTCATTAGTTAGGAATGTCATGTTTTGTGTCCTTGTTGCAGGTACTTGATAGAACATGGGGCTCAAGTGGGTGCCGTAAACAGCGAGGGGGAACTTCCTCTGGATGTGGCCACGGAGGACGCCATGGAGAGACTGCTGAAGGCAGAGATAAAAAAACAGAGTGAGTGAGGCAGAGAGCGTGAACGACATGATTTGAGAAAAGAAATTAGACAAAGAACCCCTATATTGGGCAAACTTGCAAAAGAAAAAGTAACAGGGAAAAAATATTTAAAAAAAAAAGGAAAAAATATACACAGGGAAGTCGGTGGGTAAATGCACACATACATGCACTAATTCTCTCACACACTGAGCTGCTCTTTGATTTGGTCGCCTGCCTTATGATCACCTGCTGAGGGTGCTCTTATTAGTGCTTCAGAGAGACTGATAATCAGGTTTACATAAACACACTTTGTTGTAGCGGTGGTCGTCTGATCTGTGTGTTTTGGATTTTATTAAAAGGCCGCCTGCTCAACCAACTTCAAAGAATCACGTAAATGGAGGGCCTGTCCCTGTATTAAAGGAACTTCCTGTTATAGATAAACAATTGGTAGGGTATATGTGTATGTCTGTGTTCTTAAGTGTGTGCAACAAAACCCTTTTTAAAGCAGGATGTTTGAAATCATATTGATTTACTGTACAAACCAGTCATGTATTGTCAGAATACCCTTGCTTTCTTTTCTCTGTTCCCCTTTTCTTTGTCTCTTTTCTCTCCCACACTCTTATTTGTCCCTTTTTTCTTTGTAACTGTAAACCTCTGGCTGTCCACAAAGGGCCAAATAGGCAGTTATGTTGCAGCTCGGCCAAAGAAACTTCCATAACAGTTGGCAAATGTGCAGGAGTACAAAAACGGCATTTTGCTCTGAAGAATTCAATTTATTTAACAAAACAAACCTCTATACACATATATTTAATAACTGCAACTTTTAATTATGTGCAACTCCACTAAGCATGTAAAAGCATGCCGAATCTCAGCGCTTGTAGTTCATCTGATTGTTCATTTGAATTCTTTTGTTGCTCTGAGTTTTTTGCCAAGTGACCCCACTCTTTCCAAAGGCTCTTTGGGCTAAAATTAGCACTGAGGTTTACAGACTGAGGACATTGCTGTGTTCTCCATAAAGCCCATTCAGAGCTTCTTTACCACTCCAAGCATTCCCTGAAGAGACAAAAGAGCATTCACAGCTTGATATTTAGTGGCACACTTTGGTTTTGTCTACACATGTGTTTTTAGGAAGATTTTGAGACATTTAAAATGTTTCCTGTGAAAAATTGCAAAGTGTTGTTGAATGCACAACATTGTATTTCTTGTCAGTTGATTCTGGGGTTGTCCCCACTTAATGTATCCATCCTTTCATAAACCATCTGCAGTTTTTGACCATATTACATTACATTAGCCTATAAATGAATTTTACAATATCGTTATCTGCTTCATGTTGTCATGGAGACAGATCAGGCAATGGAGCTCTTTCAGGGTGTCCGCGGGGTTTTAAAAAGTATTAAAAAGTGATAAATGAAAATTGACAAATTTAAGGCCATTAAAAGTGTTAAATTTGGTTTTAGCGGTATTATTAAAAAAAAAAAAAAAAAGGTATTTTTTCAGACTATGAGGTTTCCTATTTTGATCTGCTAATGTTTGCATTAGTTCGTTTAAACGTAGACTTTAGCATATCTGGGCACATAATCAAATATCCTCGTGTCAATCCTGAAGTCTCATATGGATTAAAGGTTTTCGTCGCTAAGTTTTGTTGGGGGGTAAACAAGCTTCGGCAGACAAAGTTCTGGTAAGGCTGTCTTTTTCCTTGGTTAAATTTCTATTTAGTTATTCTTCCTAAAAATAATAATAAACATTATGGTTTTGGCAGTTCGCGTAAATATTGATGGCTGCGGAGTAGCCCACAGGCTACAAGCTGTTTCCCAACAGATTTTTTTTGCTTTAATGCATGAGTCTCAACTTTGTACGCTATGTTTGATGCTGACGTCATATTCAGTGGTCTTTCGACAACCGGGTAGTCAACTGGCTTATGTCCAGACAACCATCAGCATTGTCATGGGCAAACACAAGTTTTCTGACCGCTGGGTGAAAGACCCTGCGTTTAAGTACTGGCTCAAGCCTGTAGTAGAGAATAATCAGTTTATTGTTTGGTATGGGAAAAAAAACATTGATGCCAACTGGATGGGAGCTAGTTAAGAGCAGTTAACTCTGCCACTCTCAACTTTCTGTGCTGCTGCGCCAGTTTGTTTTTTACTCACGAAGTGAAATAAAAGTGCAATATGTGGTTCAACATCAGCGAGTCTGTAAATCTATTCTGTTGTACAGTGTTATAAAATCTGCATAAACGTTAGAAAGGTCGTTGATTAACACTTGCAACTCTGTGTCGTGATGTTTTAAAAAAAAAAAAAAAATCCATAGGTAGTAAAATGGTATTAAAAGGTATTAAATTTAACTTAAGGATTGCTGTATATACCCTGTCTATATATTTTGTGCTACTTTTCAGTCAAAAAATGCATTTGTGAGAAGTGATTGATGTTGGCTCACAAATACATTTCATTTAATTTTAATTCATCAAAAGGTGTTCATCAAACCATGTTCGTATGGACCTTGCGTTGTCCTTGGGCACAGTTATAGTGAAAAAGTAAATGATCCTCCCCTTTCCCGAACTGTTGCCATAAAGTTAGAAGCATATAATTCAATGATTGTTTTTTTTGTGGCACTAATATTGCTCTTCACTGGAACTAAGGGGCCAGGCCTAAACAGCCTCCAGCCCATTATTCTTCCTCCACCATACTTAACTGCTGGCACTGTGCATTCTGTTTGGTAGTGGTCCCCTGTCATCTGCCAAATGCAGCTTCATCCATCAGACTGGAATCCAGTGGTGCCATGCTGTACACCAATCCAGCCGACACTTGGCATTGCCCATAGTGATCTTAGGCTTGTGTGGCGCTATGGATGTTTATTTGATAAGCATGCACAAATCATATGCTAATGTTTCTCTCAGAGGTTGGTTGAAACACTGTACTGAGCAATACAACAGTCTTCAGCACTAGGCAACACTGCTCTGAGAGTTTAGTGGTCTGCAGCTTTGTGCCTGAGCTGTTATCGCTCTTCGGTCATTAGTGTCAGTAAGGGCCTGATATGGCTGCAGGTTTTTGTTCCAATCAGTCAGATTCACACCTGATTCTTCTTTGTCTCAGTTTATAAACAGTTGATTGGCTATGACCCATTTCTATTGCACGTGTTTGTGTGTGGAGAATGCTTGACTATGTGCATGATGTTATACAATAGTTAGCAAAGTGTGAGGATTAAACATGTGAACTCTTAACTAGTAAGAGGTGTCCGCATACTTTTGGTCATATAATGTAGTTTAGCATGTTAGTAAAATAGCTCTCTTCCTCGGAGATGTACTGTCATTGATTTAGTATTTATTTTCAACAGTTATGTATTCATGTGCATATGTTATATATATGTTATGAGCAACGTTATATTCTTCTTTGTTAATTTAATTTCTCTGCACTAAAAGTAATTGTTTGTGACTGCATATAATGCATAGTCTAAGATTAAAATGTAAAGTTTTGATGAAGCAATAATAAACCTCTTTAAGATTTAAGTGAATGTCAACCAGAAATTGTCCTTGTTCATGTTGCTGGTCACATTAATCACACAACACACAACTGTCCGTCAAAAGGCCTCAGCAGGTTGTGAAATATCTTGCTAGCACAGGGACCCTCTTTTATGCCATGCGTCTTTTGGGAACGTGTGTAAAATGAGAATGCATTCGACCCACAAATATCTAAACTAACTAAACTCTTCTCTCATCCTCTGTCTCAGATGTGGATGTTGATCGAGCAAGAAAGGAGGAGGAGAGGGTGATGTTGCAGGATGCCATGACACTTCTTTCAGGAAGTGGTTCTCTGGCCCCTCATCCCAACACTCAGGCTACTGCGCTCCATGTAGCAGCTGCTAAAGGCTACATCGAAGTGCTAAAGTAAGTTCACATTATGATGTAAGAGAGACTATGTTAAAACACATGTTTCTTTTAGTCTTAGAGCTATGAGGCTAATGTTTACTTTCCCAGTTAGTATGACCGGGCTTTATGCCTAAATGATGGTGAGTTGATTGATCTCAAACACAGGAGCATATGGGGTTTTGTGTGGACAAACTGTTTAGCTCTGCAACAAACTGTTGTTCAAGCAAATCTCGGCTGATTTAAAGTCCATATTATTGAAAACTGAATTGTTATAGCTTTAAAAAAAAAAAGAAAAAAAAGACTTCACTGTAGTAGAGTGAGGATTGTTTCAAAAGTTTTAGAACATATATTTTACTCCTCAGTCCATGTATGGAAATTTACGAAAAACATCAAGTCTGTTTGATTAGACCCACCCATTTCTTTTGACATTATAGGAAGTCCAGAATGCCTTTAAAAAAAATAAGCGAAGGGCTGCCCCTCAGAACAGAATTCATTGCCATTTTAGTCATATAGGCACAGTAAAAACAGTCCGTTTATTCCAGTGGACGAGGAGAGGCAGATTGCATATAAATAGTGTTCTGTCTTTTTGTAACAGAGCACTGTTGCAGTGTGGACTGGATGTCGACAGTAAAGACTCTGATGGCTGGACACCTCTGCATGCGGCTGCTCACTGGGGGCAGAAAGAAGCCTGCACTCTCCTCACAGAGCACATGTGTGACATGAACGCTGTCAATAATGTGGTGAGGACAGACCCACTCTCGTGCTCTTTCTCTCTATTTCTCTCTCGATGTCTCTCCTACTCTTACTCTCTTGCCCTGCCTCTCTCATTTGGTCATGTACCCCCTTTTATGTATGCTTTTGTTACTAAATTGTTTTTAAGCGATGTTAAGGTTCCTTTTATTTTCCGCAGGGTCAAACTGCCCTTGATGTAGCCGATGAGAATCTTGTTGATATGTTGGAGGAGCTGCAGAAAAAGCAAAATGCAGTAAGTATGTGTGTGTGGTGTAGTGTGTACCACAAGAGAAGTGCTTTCTTATCACCTCTTTTTATGGTTTATGTTCAAAGACCACTTTCGGTCCAAGAAAAGGTTATCTGTGCTGGAACGTGCTCTGAAAGCCAGCAGTTAGCTGTAGCTCACACATAGCAATGAGTTATAGCAGGGCAAAATTTCTCAACCTAGGAGCCATATAAGGACCTCAGACACTGTTTATTAAATTGCCTTTTCCTATTGTTTTTTGGGCAGTTAATTGCATAGAGGGCTTACTGTAAAGCTGCTGAATCCTAGTGAGATTATAAGGGTTTTGGGGGGTGGGGAAGGGGAAGGGGAAGGTCAGTTTAAGCTGGTTTTTTTTTTTGTTTTTTTTAAACTGTGTTCTTATTTTCGGTGTAACTGTTTAGATACGTACAGAGAAACAGAAACCCCCTGTCATTGAGACCAGCCCACCTGTTTCTACAGCACCAGCTCGTTCTCGAAGGTAACACACACACGCGCGCACACGTACACAGTGAGTCTCAGATGTGGTTTGCATGTTATTTCACCAGCTCTTGCCTCACAAATTGACACAATATTCAGTTTGCATGTTCAAATAAAAACAGATATAATGTAACCGCAGTGAAACATGCCTTGGACAGATAGATGGGAAGGAAAGAAAACAAATGAAGCTGTTAAAAGTAAAACGCACACAGATGAATTTCTGATTTGGAAATGTTTATAACACATGTGTGTATAAAATACCCGCTCACATTTTTCAAACCGCTTGCTCACTCATTTGCTTCACCTGTTGTGTTGCCCTCACCCATTGGCTGGTTTGCATGTCACTCGTGCTCTGGTGGCCGTGTTGCCCCTGCAGGACGTCCATCTCTCGTATGAGCAGTAAGGAGAAGATCACGTTGCACGAGAAAGAGAAGAAACACCAGCCACCTGCTCTCCAGACAACACCCACGGAGGAGGAGGAGGAGGAAACGAATGCACAGAATCGCCCAGCTGCCCCTCCAAAAGCTTCCAGCAGCTCCAGCTCAGAGGAGGAGAGCGAATCAGAGAGTGATGCTGAGTCAGGTGATCAGAAATGAAATGTTTCTGGAAATACGACTGCTTGTCCTGTGCTGGTAAAGTTTGCTAAAAGTTGAAACTTTTTTCTTTTTTGGCCATGGGTCCTTTTCAGAAAAAGCAAAAACCAGAGAACTGATTAACAACTTGAACAACAAGCGTAACAGTGCCACTCCTATAAGTACCACCATGACATCAAGCAGCACCACAGCAAACCAGATTAAAAAGGTGAGAGATAGCAAAGCTTCAGACCAACATGAAGCACCACAACACAAATGCATGAGGACCTTATGCACATGTGATGTGCGATGAGGTCATTCAGCCCAGATTAAACTTAGCTGGGCCTCTTTTATGCCCTATGTCCACATATTTGCATTGTTTATTGCTGTGATGTCATTCGCTTTTGAGAGATTAAAGCCAGCAAAAGAGACCTTGTTAATGCAGATGCTAAAGCAAACAGAAAATTTTAATGTGGTTTAAGTCTGGTGTTTGCTGTTCTTGATAATTCAGTTATGTTTCAGTTCCTTGACTGTGGGATTAACTGAATAGAATAATACACTCTGTTCCATTAGGCACTGTCTACATAGCTCAGAGGGTACACTGCTAAAGAGTGGTATTTGTATGTGTCAATAGTTGGAGCCAGTGCGTGCTGCCGGGAATGAGGCTCCTGGATTGTGGAGGACGTCTCTGCGGAAGGCAGGCAGCTCTGTAACCCTCGGCTCCTCAGGGCCCTCTGATGCAGCCAGTGAAACCCTGCGGGGTTCTGAGAGCACTGCTGGCATGACCCGCTCTGCCTCCAGTCCTAGACTCAGCTCAGACACTGATACCAAGGTAACATACTTAAATCCAAGCACACAAGCATATATTCAGCTTAAGTCTTGGAGGGCTGCAGTCAATCACAGTTTGGGTTTCCCTTTTCAGACAGCTGATTCACCTCTTCTGTTCATTATCAAGTGTAGTAGGTGTATTGGACCAGTGTTTTTCATCCACCCAGGGGACCCACTGCAGTTTTAACAACTAAAACAGCTGATTAGACTATACTAAGGCTGGACTGCAACTAAAACTACTATTTTCAAAATTAAGTGTTTCCAAGACTGGAGCTGAATTCTGTTAAAACACTTGCAGTACTTGCTTTTTTGCTTTCTCATTTGCTTTATTCTTGTTTTGTTTCTTGTTTTAAGAAATCGTTATCAAGCACCCCCTGGTGGTGGCTAATTTTCATTTTTATTCAATGTGTGTTTGACAGTAAACTTGAACTACTGCTAAAAGTACATAATCACTGGATCAATACAAGCAAATGTTTCCGTGCTAAATATATTGTAACATGTACTAAGACTCAGCAGTGATCATGTTATTATTTGTCATACTGCTGCTGTCATTATGGAACAAAAGAAATAAAAGTCTGGTAAGAGTGCATGCGCTCTCAGTATATTCAGACTGATTTCAATCTAACCGGTTTTTGAGGTTCCACTAAAATCAGTTGTTCGGCTGACAAGTAGCAGAACAAAAACACACACTCACACCAACGTTACTTTTGGTGCCAGAACTGCAGGCCATGTTGCAGATTTTGCAACAAAGATTACTTTAAGTTTCATATAGATACACCTACAGACTTAACTGACTTATTTCATGTTATGTGCTTGTGTACATTCTTTCACAAAGTACACACTCTTCTATCCCTGTTCTGTCAAACATGTTTGTTATTTAACCTGCATATTGTACCATGTGTCTTCCTTTACAGGAGCCCAGGTTAGCTCGAGTGCAGCCCACTCCATCCAGACGCTTGTTCAGCATTGCAGACACCAATACCAGCACCACTCCAGACAACTCCAGCAGGTGTGTACTTGGATGTATGTGTGAGAAAAAAGTAGTTATGTAGAATCTATGTGGGAATATCTTTATCAAGCATTTCTTTTGAAATCAGGGTATTAATAGGAGGTTGTTCTTCCTCTTCCTGGAATACTGGATGTTGCATTATTGCTATGAAGATCTGACTGCATTCACTAGCATTAGTTGAGGTCAGGTACTGATGAAAGATGTGTAGTCCTGGATAAGAATCCCAAAAAACACAATTCCACTCTTCCGCAGCCCAGTGCCGTGGGCTTTTCTACCCCAGTAACTGATGCTTAGTGTTTGGTGTAGCCATTAAGCTACTCAGAGATGCAAGATTGAGTTTAAGTGAACACTTTTGATTATGCTACAGTGGAGCTGTCTTAAGCTATAGCTGAAATACACTAAGTATATCGTTTGCATATTTATGGGAGGATTTCTGACATATGTTTGTCTTGATTTTCGTTATAGTTTGTTGAGCCGGAGCTCCTCATACACCCGCAGGTTAAACAGTCAGTCAGGCAGTGAGCTGGCAGGCCAGAACACCTCTTTACCTCGAAGGTCAGTGTCTATACACACACACACACACACACACACGCACACACACACACGCACACACTGGCATGTAGGTGGTGTTATTTGTGCCTTTACCTATATTTCTCTGTCTCTAGCTCGTCTTATGGGCGAAAACTTGATGACCCCTTAGTGACCTCTGTCACCTCACAGGGAACCTCTGGACTCAGCCGCATTAACAGTATTGTTTCTCAGAGGTAGGTGTGTGTGTGTGATTGTGTGTGTTTCTTTGTGTTCTACAGTATTGTGTTGTATACTGTGTGTGTATATATATATATTGTTTTTAGATATATATTGTTTTTATCCCACATAGACTAGCTCAGGAACAGTCAGAGAAAAAGGAACCCATCTTCACAACAGCACTCACAACGACAAGCGAGCAGGACACAAAGCAGAGGCGCAAGTGAGTGTGCGTGTTTTTGTGTGAGAGACTTTTATTGGATTTGCTGTGGATGAGTTCCAGGCCACATTTTAAACCTTGTTTAATTGAGTCAAACACTGTTTACAAAGTTTTATTGAGACAGTGTGTGTGCGCACTTTTTGTGTGTGTGTGTGTGTGTGTGTGTGTAGGTCATATCTGACTCCAGTGCGTGATGAAGAGGCTGAAGCTCAAAGGAAGGCACGCTCCAGACATGCTCGTCAGTCAAGACGCTCCACTCAGGTCAGCCTCTCCTAAACTGTTAACTTTAACCTCGGAGGGCTTTTCACACACCAAGTGACCTTTGGACATCCTCCATTCATATTCGGTGAGAGACAGGTGGACAGGTAAATTTAAGCGTTAGGCCATTTCCTAAGCAAACTTGACCTCAAAACCGTTGCGGAGAAGAACACTTGCAGATTTTATTGATGAAGTACAATACAGTGCCTCATCCTTAAATTGCAGACCGTTTCCTTTTGATATTTATTTTTTTTGTTTTTGCAGTGCCTTTTTTGACACACATTAGCTACACCCATTAGCAACACAAGTTGTGTGACACCACCAGCACTTGGAGGGTGAGCACTTGCATGTAAACTGTTGCTAATGCAACACCATCAGACAGCACAGTGTACTAGGAGCGGAATGCCTAGTCCTAATTTTCCTGCACCAGCTAACCGATGCCTGTGCTTGCCAGCATCGCACTGATGGGGGGGGAGAGGGAGGGCCACCCTATCTAGAGAGAGCAAAGCTAGTTTAGGATCTTTAGGACTCCTGCACACAGATGTCTGTGGCATCACCTTAACTTTTAATTCGGACCAGTGCTTAAACAGTTGCGTTGCACATTATTGTTTTACGATAGATCTGCAGTCTACACTGGACAGACGCTATCTGTGCTAGCATTTCACCCCTATCAGGCTACAATGTGAGAGATGTGATTTTTTTTTTTTAAATGAAACTCTCGTGTGGCCCCGCAGTGGTGCAGTGAGTTACGCTGTTGCCTCACACCTCCAGGGGTTTCGAATCTAGGACCTGGCCGTGTGTGTCTGTGTGTTTTTGTGGAGTTTGCATGTTCTCCTAGTGGTGGTGCGGGTTTCCTCCAGGGTCTCCAGTTTCACCCGCAGTCCAAAGACGTGTGTCAGGTGAATTGAGGATTCTAAATTGACCGTAGGCGTGAGTGTGAGTGAATGATATGTGGGTCCCTGCCTCGCGCCCATTGGCCCCGGGACAGGCTCCGTGTACCTGCAACACTAGAGTGGATTAAGCAGTTACAGAAAGTCAGTGAATAAAACCCTGTGCTGATTAGTGGTGTTCTGACCTTTCATAAAGGAAGATAGGCCGGAGTGTGAAGCAATTTAATTCTGTATGCAGCAAAATATTCACCACACAAAGACCCCTCTGACAGCTTGGTGCTTACCAGTTATAATTTAATATAAGCTAGGACTCGCATGCATGCGTGTGAATTCCTTTTTACAAGTGCAGTGGTTTTGTTTTGTCTCCAGGGTGTTACACTTACCGATCTCCAGGAAGCAGAGAAGACAATAAACACCGAAAGCAAGACGAAAGAGAGGAAGAAAGAGGAGGAGGAAAAAGAAGGGAAGCAGAAGAAGGGAGAGGAAGGGGTGAGAAAGGTTGAGTTTGATTATCTGAGATTGCTCAGTGCTTGTTAAACCTTCATTTTCCTTTCTCTCATTCATTATAGCTTGCAATGTTTTCAGCATTTCCTCTCAGTAACTATGTGCGCTTGTTCAGGAGGTGAGTTGGAGGTCTCGTATTGCAAATCTGCAGAAGTCCGATCTGCTGGGACTCACACACCCCCCTGGTGCCCCTCGGCCTGCTGACAGGAGAGGTGACCTTTTACCTTTGGCCCTTGCCCTCTGATCCTAAACAAACCACACATATGCGTTCTGTTTACCTTCTACCTCGTTTTGTGTGTGTGTGTGTGTGTGTGTGTGTGTGTGTGTGTGTGTGTGTGTGTGTGTGTGTGTGTGTGTGTGTGT
>JBBPDC010000129.1:14643604-14665000 GCA_037974485.1 Hemigrammopetersius urotaenia | reverse complement strand
TGTGTGTGTGTGTGTGTGTGTGTGTGTGTGTGTGTGTGTGTGTGTGTGTGTGTGTGTGTGTGTGTGTGTGTGTCCGTTTCTCAGATGCAGAGGACAGTGGTGACAGTGAGGAGCGGGCGAGGGAGAGAAGGAGAGCGAGAGCGCAGAGGAGAGAAAGAATAGGAGAGGTGAGGAGGGGTGGTGTCCATGTGCTGGTAAAAGTGATGAATACCAGGACTGAGGTTTGATCTTTGACCCCTTTGTGTCTCCAGAGTGAAGGAAATGAGCCAGATGGCAGTGGTGGGCAGGACCCACAGGTTTGACCACTGAGAAATCAGAATTAATTTGAGCAACAGTTTTCTGTCTTTTATTGATTTGTACCATACATACAGCTGGACCCTGATACAAATGTCTCTTTCTCTCCCTCCCTGAAGGTGGACAGGCACTTTAGCAGCAGGTATGTTTCCTCTGATATGTAAATGTTATTTGGTTTGCTAACTTCTCTTTCTCTGATATTAATTCCTTTTATTTCTCTCTCTCCCTCTCAGGTCTAATCTAGTTCTCAACGACTGTATAATGGCAGGAGGTTCAAGCATAAAAGATTATAAAAAGGTTGGTGTTGATGCCACTTTTTCTCACCAGATAGATGTAGCCTCGATATATATGTCAAGAAAAAAAATATTGTTCTTTCTTATGTCTCTAGTTTTTGTCTGTGTGTGCATTTTAGTTGTTTGAGAACCTATCTAGGGAAAACAATCAGCTGCAGTCGCAACTACAAGACACGCAGAGAACCATCTCTATGACCAGAATGGAGCTGGAGAAAGCAACACAAGTAATCAAGCACACACTCACTTGCATCTAACTGTGTACACTGCACACTGCAGAACCACATATTTGATTCCAAACCACGTACGATTCAGATATGTTTTAACTCTGTGTGTGTGTGTGTGTGTTACAGAGACAGGAACGCTTCAGTGACTGCACTGCTCTGTTGGAGCTAGAGAAAAAGGTGTGCTTCTGATCATTATTTATGTTTTTGTGGCCAGTCTACTATTTCTGGGAGAATGGAAATGCAACTGATAATTCAGCAGATTATTTTTAGCTCAGTAAAGCACTGATCCAAGATGAGAATTTACCGCACACACACCGATAGCACCATTGTGCACCCACAAAACACTGCAATGCCAAAAACTTTCACTTTCACTTACTGTTGAAAGAGTCTCTCTATAAACATGTGTGCCAAATGATGTAATAATGTAAGTGATTGATTACAGAAATATTTCCAAAAAACTTGTCAGCCATAATAAGGTGTCATTGGTTATACTTACCTCCCCCAACTCCTCAGGAAAGGGTGATGTTGGAGAGACGTGCATCTGAACTGGAGGAGGAGTTAAAGGTAAGTGTAGATCACAACTTTTTATTCAGTCATAGTCCTGTGTTTTATGTCTGTCTGTCCATTTCTTCCGACTTTTTTCCCCACATTGTATGAGATCAGTATAAAATGAAACATTTTTATTATTTATTTTACTTTACATGTGTGCTTAGTCCTTTTGTTCTGTATAAACAGTACTGTGTGTATGTGTCTGTCCATTCTAGGTTTTAGGGGATTTAAGGGCAGATAACCAGAGGCTGAAGGATGAAAATGGAGCGCTTATTCGAGTGATCAGTAAACTCTCCAAATAAGCAACACCAGAAAGAACGAGTGAACGGCTGGGGGGATGGACAGGAAAAAATAGAACTAGGGACAACCCACCCCCACCTCACATCCCAGTGTGCCAAAGAAGAAGGAAGGAGCATGAGGGAGAAAAGAGAAGGAAAGAGAATGTCACTTTCTTACGCGCACCATTTAACTGAACTGCAGTTTGAACACGATTCACACACATTTGCTTCTGAAGCCTGAGGATCTACTTCCTTTACTCTGGTGTGTGTGTAGGTGTGTAAGGGGGTGGAAATGTGAAGCTAACCCTCAACACATAGACGCATTCTTCAGCATGAACTCTGTTTATCGGTATCTTGAGGAGACAGATAGGTAAAAGTGTGCACACACACACACAAACACACATCCAGAGTGTGGGGCTTGCACAAAATTATTCACACACATAAAACACGAGCACAACATTCACCCAAGTGTGCCACACACGAGGCAATATGCATTCCACAAATCTCAGGCAGCTTAGGTCTGCAGTAATTTTGCACTTACACACACTCCACACAAACAAAAAAGCATGCTCAGAGTACGCTGATACAGCCGTGTGGAGTATCTTCTTAGTCTGAGTAGCCTACTCTGGGACCACTTTGTTACACCAATCCAATACTGCCTCAAAACATGGCAACCCTACACAATCAATATCCTATCTATGCAGCTCATGCACACCACACACATGATCGACAACATCTGTGCAAACTGGTGCACAACGAGCACTCTGGTGCTGTGCACAAGACATGCTATGCATCATGTATATTTCTTACTTTATTGATAGAAAGGTAAAGAATAGAATGCATTTTTATGTGTTTTCATTGTTTGCATCAATCCCTCGCCCCTGTTGTTTGGAGACGAGGAGGGTAACTGTTTATTATATAAATGTACAATTATTATTCCCTTAATAATGCCATAATAATGTAATGTGACCTTGATACCCTTTTCTTTCACATGTTTTTAATATATATCTAAAATGAATGTCAGCACTTAATAAAAGGTTGCGTGTGTTTGTAGCTTAGTGTCAACTATGTAATGCATCAAATCCTCATTTGGGTTTTTTTTTGCCTTCCTTTTGTGTGTAAATCAATAGGCATTACAGTGCAGCGTTGTAGCAAATTGGACTGTAACTGGAAAGGTTCCTCGGCACATTAGACAATTCTGGACCCTCAACCTGCTAATCCCTTTCTCACTCTCTCTCTCTCACTCTCTCACTCTCTCACTCTCTCACTCTCTCACTCTCTCTCTCTCTCACTTTCTAATGTATGTGTGCCTGACCACCAGATGTCCTTCATTGCTTGTGGGGAAGGAGAGAGAAACAGCTGGAGCAATGGATGTAACATTCTCACAGAGTGTGTGTGTGTGTGTGTGTGAGAAAGAGAGAGAGAAAGGAAGTCATGAAATGGAATGTAGACAGGCTGGGTGCGAATCTTGAAACACTGTACTGTCATACCTGTTGATATACACACATTAGTAAAACTAGAAGGCAAAAGAAACGTACGAGAGCCTGAAAACTTGTCTTGTCCTTTTGCACTGTTGTTTTCGTTTTCATTTCATTATCTTTAAGCTGTTTCTGTTGACTGATGCCTTTCTTTACCAGATAGATGCATCTTTTGTGTTCATGCTTCTCCTGGGTGTGCACGTTTATAGGCATGCCTGGAGAACTGAATGACCTTTAGAAGAATGCTACCTTCATCCTCATCTGTTTGTCCCATCTACGCACACGCTAGTAGTCTGTCCACTGTCCTACAAGGATAGGATGTAGCTGCTGACAACAAGGGCAGCTCCTAATAAGGTACGCCGAGCTGGCCTTGCTGTAAATATCTCTAAGGTCTGAGAAGGAAAGAGAAGGAGTGAGGGAGGGAGAAGAGGAGAGGAAGAGAGCAGTAAAGGGAAAAGCATAGGGGACGGATTGCAGCCTTATAAGGACAAAGCTGCTCTTTTCCCAGGGTTCGGAGTTCCGACCTCCGGCAGGCTGCCAAGTTGAGCCCAACTGTGTCAGAGCGCCATCTGCAGGCCTGCAAGAAAAAGGGCAATAAGAAGTGCATGTTGTGTAGCAAACTGGTCTGTGGCGTTGAAGGCTCAACCGATACTAGCACACCTGTTTCTGATGCTCATTAAATATATATGCTAGTGTATATATGTATGTTTGTATGTACATGTAAATATACACTATATGTATTCACAGTTAACCATAGATAGATATATTTCACATTTTAAACGTATTTCTCAATCTGAAGAACATCTTGCATCTCTGGAATTATGTTTCGCACTGCAAGAACAACTCCCCTGCACAACATTGTGTTAAAAGTCAAAATAGTGGCTTGGAAAATTGCTGTGGGCCTATAAATACCTAAACTGTCATTTTCATTTTTTCATTATAAGAATGTTATGATCTTGCAGGTACGCTTATATCAGATAAGCTATGGTTAAGCGACTATGATGTGTGAACATCATAAAATGAAATTCTTGGCAATTATCAACAATTATTTCCCTCTTCATTTGGTTGCATTTGACCTTGTCTACAACAAGTGAACCACATGATCTGGAATACAATACACTTTTGCATTCTATACATGTATTATTTTCTTCACCTTCTGTCACACAAGAGACTACAAGAAGAGCAGTAACAAAGCGATGACTGCAAAGTGCAAATACACGCTACATTGGAAATGCAAAAACAACCCGCCAAATTCTACTTTACATTGAAGTAAATATGTCTTTTAGAAAGTTAACGGGTATTTCAACATTTAGTATAAGGTGGGTAAGAAGCCTGCAGAGTAAGACACCCAGCACTCTTTCCACATCTGCCTTTTTTCTCTCACAAATGATAATCAAAATAATCTTTTTTTTTTTTATAATACTGGTGGACAAATTATATTAAGTTGTATAAGAAGTTTTTTAATGATCATAGGGAGCTTGGTGAGAGTTATACCTTTGGTACAACAACTCCCCTCAGACATGGAGCAAAAGGCCCTTCTTAGATTTTCATTAGAAAGACACCAACTTGTCTACTGGAGTATCATAATCTGCCAGGTATAGTAACAGTGTGGGATTCAACCGATTTACCCAGTGAAGCATTCACCAACAAAGGGGAGTAGTGTGTGTGGGGGGGGGCCCTCAGTGATGCTACTAGCAGTCCTGGGGCTCAAACCCACCACCTTATGATCACATGGGCAACTCCCTAACCGCTAAGTCACCAGCTGCACCAATAATTAGTAAACATTTTAGACGTCTTGAGTTTTTATTAAAATTTCACATTGAAAATAGTGATAAAATCATTTACATATTAAAATGTAATATCAATTCATGAAATCATGCTTTTTTTTGGAAATTGTCTTTTGCCATCACATATAAAATAAAGTGGAATAAAATGCATTGATCAAGGTCTTAATGTTACTGAAAAGTTTTAATATTTTGAAAACATTTTTACCAATGCAAATGCTACAAATGTCATTTCACACCTAAATCACAGCACTATAAAATGCTCCACTGTCAGGATAGTGGGACAAGAAGCTTTTTAAAAAGATTTTTAAACTCTTCCTGTTCCAGTTTATTTCCTCCAGATACATTGGTTTACATTATGCTTTATCATCATATACATATCATAGTTTCACTGTCCCCTGTTAATCATTATAAGCGAATGTAACAACTCTCAGCAGGCTGTCACATGAACATTTCACCTGTTTGTGAGTGAAATTGTTCTTATAACAGGAAACGTTACACTACTGTTTGTCATGTGACCAGTCACGATCATACGTGTGTCTATAACTTCAGCAGTAAAACTGATCTCAGAGCAGTTTTGCAGTTTTCTTTAACATGACTGAGTCGGAGTTGTGAGTGAGAGCAGCTGTTTCTAGATCAGTGACGAAAACACCAACTCTCCGCCCTCAGGACCGCCCACACTTCCCCACCGCTGTGTAGTTTAACTGCTGAAGACCACTTTTCGCTCGGGTCTTTTTTTTCTTTTGGAATGTAAACAAAGACGGAGCGATGGTGAACAGGACAGCACAATAGTCTCTTCTGACACAAACTGTACTTTTGCAAGTATCATTCTCTGTAACAATGTATTTATTGTTTTGTTTCAGCTGTGCAAAATTAAACGCAAGGCTGCATCCCCAGGTTTATATAACGAGTTAACTTCTTTGAAGAAGCTTAGCTTGATCTAACTTACTGTAAACTGCCAAGTTCGCTTCTATTCTCTTCTACTGTCTTCTTCTGTTCTGTTCTCTTCATATTTTAAAATATGCTGGGCAATCTTCCTAACAGCTTATTTATTTATTAAATCGTTCCTCTTTAGAAATGCTAAAAACATGCAATATGCTAAGAAAACTTTTAAGTGAAAGAGCTGACAAGTCTTCTGAAACTTCAGGTCAGAAGTAAGAGCCCATCCTCAGGTTTAAAAAAAACCCATTGCACTGCTTTTTCAAAGAAAATGTTATAAATACATTTTCATGGGTTCGGATCCCAAGATATCCAGCATCACCACTGATGTGCCCCACATGCACACATTCTCACTGGTGTCCACTGCTTTACTTGCTGAATGGGTTAAAGGCAGACAAAGGATTTCACATTGTTCACACTGTGTGCTGTGTTGTGATGTGTTCGCTTGACAAAATTTCACTTTTAACAGAATAACGATCACAAGCATTTTTCAAAATTATGTATACTCCAAAGAATAACAATTCTTTGAGAATTATGTCTTGGCCTAGATCATGGGATCTTTCTCCATTTCTCCCTTGTGCCTGCATGGGATGAGTTCAAAATGAGCATTCATCAAATGAGACAGAAGTGCTCGCGAAGCTTGAAAAGGTGCTGGGAGGGTTTGGTCACACATTACTTCCAAAAATAGCTGGAAAATATTCTGCAAATCAGTGCTGCTTGATAGGTCAGAGCTGTTTTAGACTTACACAATGTCGGGGAGATGGTTTTCATGTTATGACTGGTCTGTGTATACATGTAGGCTGCACATATACTTAGTCTTTTACATCCCTTTTCTTAGGATGCATGTTTTTCTTTACACAGAAAGCACATCTTAAAGATGACATCTGACACCATTGACCCATATATCTTCTCCACTGACACTCTTCCGTCTGACCCCCGCTTCCTGCCTCCACTTACAAATGGGCGACTGGGCTGGAGAGTGTTTGAGACAGTCATGCATATGAGTGGGGTTTATAACGGAGAGAGAGGAACCTGCCATCGTGCTGATATACCGTGTCCACTGGAAGTCACAATGAAGACAGAGGAGGAGGGGGAGCACACATACACATTGGACACACACACCGGTATATAGAGTAAATACTTTAACGGTGTCCACATACACACTTGTATACAAGTCGTTAAACAGTGGCTCAGATAAAGTGAATATCAGTCACTTCTTCATTCCGCATAGCTTATGAACATACATGTAAACACAATGATGGATACCACAATGTAATTCTCTTTCCTCTCTTGCCTTCTTTTTTTGTAGGAATATTCACTCACTCTATACTTACCACTCGTGTGCAGGCGTCCCAGCTGTTTTATGCACACCGTCAGTACCCCAACTTGCTGGTCATGGAGGTGTTCCTGACGCGGCAGATGGCCACTGAGGACCCCATCATAGTCGCACTTGACAGTTCATTCTCACCCCATAGTGATGACATCTCCTTCCAGGATGCACCTGACTATAAAGGAGGGCGGTGCGTTAAAGCCAGTGCAAATACAGCCCCTCACTTGAAGTTTCACCTAAACACTAAAGCTGTCTTTCTCACAACAGGCATATCTTTGGCCAGACTCTGTCTCCAGAGGTCCCTGGAGGTCTTCGTCCCAGCGTGCATCTTATCTGGACCCCGTTGACCGCCTCAGTTACTCTTTTGCCTGACCAGAGCCAGTCTCACTGGGGCTTCCTAGTTGCAGTTGCAGAGAGCTGTGAGAGGGTCCAGGCTTGTTTTGACACTGGCCTGGAGCTCTTTAAACATGGTGACCTGCAGGCGTCCCATGTAAGGGCGTGGTCAGAACTGTGGCAGGGCAGCAGGGTAGAGCTGGCAGGGCCAGAACCCCTCAGGCGAGCTGTGATTGGCTGCATGTTCTACCTCTTCGGTGCCTTCCCCTCACTCACAGAGGCGCTCAGCTTGTTTGGGGGCATCAGCCCTGGAGGTCTGTCGAACGGGAGACAGGGACAAGACTACTGGGGACATGTCTTCTGGGATCAGGCAAGCAAGTAGAAGTACCATATTATAGGGATGTGCGATATGAGGTTATCAATGACAGTACACTTTTCTGTCCTGAGTGTTTCATTGGATTTTTTCCCTCCTGTTTCTCCATTGATAGTATTTCTACTAGCAATAGATAAAAATACTTAGGCTTTCATTAGACAATGAAGTAAATATCTAACAGTGCTGGATGTTTTGTATCCATCATAAACTGCATCCAGAGTTACACTGTGGTCCTGGAATCAGTTTTTTCCATCCTAACAAAACCCTAAAATAACTGATAAGAGGACAGATGTTTAGCAGTTGAGCAGCTGTGCAGTCCTGCAGTAGATTCATATGGATGTGTTTAATAAATCTTCTTTTAAATTCACTATGTTTATGTAAGTCCATATGGTTTGTGCCTGTTCCTCTAGGACACATGGATGTATCCCAGCATTGCGCTTTTTTACCCTAAATTGGCCAGAGCTGTCCTGGACTACAGAGTGCGGACAATAGAAGGTGCCAGAGCTAATGCTCAGCAGCAGGGCTATAAGGTAAAGGTCATCAGGAGGTGCTTTTGTGTGTATGTCTGCAAATTCTGTTTTTACATTTTCCTAGTTTGATTCTGATTCCTTTGAAGACAATTCTGATTATTAGTCATTTTTTTGATGCAACAGACATTAAATGTAAAGGAAATTTTGTTTCTCTTTATTCAAAACTCACATATCGATATGCTAAACAAATGTACTTAAATGAAACAACTTGTTCAAAATACATATAAATCAGCTGATGGCTTGTCATATTATAAGTGTTGTCTGATTCAACCAATGCTAGTGTGTATGTTTTAATTAAGCCTTTTTTTTATTGTTACTAGGGTTTGAAGTTCCCGTGGGAGAGTGCTGTATCTGGTGAGGAAGTTTGTCCAGAAGATGTTTACGGACAACAAGAGATTCATATTAATGGAGATGTAGCTTTTGCCTTCCAGCAATACTTTTACCTCACTCAGGTGTGACACCATATAAGGTTCTGTGCAGTGGCAGGAGAATATGAAGAATATGAAGGTGAAGGTACAAATAAAATAATCTTTTCTCATTTTAAAGGACCTTGAGATGTTCAGAGAAGGGCATGGCAGTGATGTGGTTTGGGGTGTAGCTGATTATTGGGTGTCTCGAGTTTCTTGGAACCCTGAAGACCAGCACTATCACATCAGAGGTTTGTTCAGAGGCATCATTCATTTTAAAGATGTGCTGAAAGGTTTTGGGTCACTGAGTGCATGTGCTTGTGTGTCCACCAGGAGTGATGCCTCCTGATGAATACTACAGCAATGTTGACAACTCAGTGTACACAAACAGTGTGGCCAAAAACAGGTGTGTGTGTGCTCTGTAATGCATGTTTTTTTTTTGGTTCATGTATGCTTCTGAAGAAGCTTCATTAGAGCACCCTTCTCTCTCTCTCTCTCTCTCTCTCTCTCTCTCAGTCTGCAGTTTGCTGTGGAGTTGGCTAACCTGTTACAGCGTCCTGATCCGTCAGAGTGGCAGGACATTGCTGATAAACTCAAAATCCCCTTTGATCCGGAACTGAAATACCACCCTGAATTTGATGGTTATAAAAAGGGTGAGACGTTCTTTGTAGGCTTTTTAGCAAAGCAACAGTAAAGCAACATAGTGAAGTAATTTAAAAAATGAAGGGTAGCTTTTCATTTTAAATACTTTGATTGTTTTTTTTGTGTATGCTTATGTGCTCTCAGGAGATTCAGTAAAGCAGGCGGACGTGGTGTTGCTAGGTTATCCACTAGGTCTCCCCATGAGCCAAGAGGTCAGAAAGAATGATCTGGAATGGTATGAAGCTGTCACTGATCCACAAGGACCTGCTATGACCTGGGTAAGGACATCCAGGTCACACATACACACCTAACTGCGAAGGCAGCAGGGAATCTGTACTTTGTAAACTCTGTGTGTACATTGTCCCAACGTAACCAGTTTGGTACTAAATTGGTTTCATCACAGTTAAATCTATGTGGGTTCATTGTACAAGTGTTTGTGTATGGTCATTTATGTTTGGCCCTAATCCATTTGTTTCTGCACTTCAACATTATTGCATTTTTATTATTATGATTATTATCCTTTTAAAAGGGGTCTGTATATTGTATGTGTAAGTGTGCATCTACACCACCAGGGGATGTTTGCAGTGGGTTGGCTGGAGCTTGAGGAAACGAAGAAAGCTCAACAGCTTCTAGAGAAGTGCTTTAAAAACATCCAGGGACCCTTCCAGGTACCGTGTCTCCTGTCTGTGTGCCTGTCTGTATGTGTACAAGATCTAATTGATCTGTTAATATAATCTAGCTTATAAAATAAGATAAGAAAACTTTATCCTGAGGGAAATTCTTTTGTCATAAACATGCTCAGTGCAACAAGAGGAATGAAGATGAGAGTGGTAGTAATAGTGCAAACAGAATAACAAAATAACTGTAACTACCGAAAAACTAACAAATAACAGATATGATAAAAGATTATTAGTGCAAGTGGTTATGAAAAGTGTCTTGTGCCATGAAAATATGATGATTGCAACAAAATGAGATAGCAGCAGGTGATGAGGGGATAACATAAAGATAAATAAACTGATGTATTATATTGCACAATTCGAATGAAAACATAATGGCTGAACATAAAGAACGAGGAATAATGTTATTGCCAAAGGCAGAAAGGATTTCCTGTGGCGTTAGGTTCTGCATTTTGAGGCAATGAGTCTTCTGCTGTGTGTTTTGTCACGATGGTCTATCATATAGGCGTGAATGGGGTGAGAGGGGTTGTCCATTATACTGAGAAGCTTTTTCAGCATTCTCCTCTCAGACACTTCCGCCAGGGTCTCCAGTTTGACACCCAGGACAGATCCAGCCTTTTTAATCAGCTTGGTTAGAGTGTCGGCATCAGCTGCCTTATATAGACTTAATTAACTGATATTAGGCTTAATTAAATTATATTATCGAATATCACAATCATTAAAAGAAGTGACTATATTTAAGTATGCCAAGTATGATATTTTCTTTATTTTTCAAGATCCATGTGTTTTGGATATTACTTCACCTTTATTTAACCATCGCCTTAAACTTTCTAATCTATAATATACAATTTCTAATATACAATTGAAAAGACTGCACTTTAACCAGATATGCGAATGTTGCTAACAATTAATGGAAGCTAATAGTCCCCAATTTGTACAATATAATTAGAAAAATGCAAATCAAAGACTATTGGCTTTTGTTCTTTGTTAGCAACATTAGTATTATTTACTGAAATTGTCATTTAATTATATGCTATACACAACTTTTCCAACAGGGTATAGGGTATTATTTTAAATTAAGTAATTTTAAAAGTCCTGTTAATTATATTACCAGCAGAGCTACCCTTGCTAACATTACTGCCGAAGCCATGTTGTTTAATATACATTTTACCCAACTTGTGTCTGTTTATGTATTTATGTTCATGAGCAAATGGCTATTAGAAGCTTGCAGACACTTTGAGGCGTATGATGTAAGACCCCTGTGTGCAGGTGTGGAGTGAGTCATCTGATGGCTCTGGAGCGGTCAACTTCCTCACCGGTATGGGTGGGTTTCTGCAGGCTGTGCTATTTGGGTACACTGGCTTCAGGTGAGGAACCAGACTGACTAAGACAGAAGCTCTCATGTTGGAGTTACATTGCTGTTTTTTCTGTGCACATGCTCCAGCTGGTGTGATGATAATAACTCTTGTTCCCTGCAGGATCCAAAAGGACTGTTTGTGTTTTGCCCCTTTAATACCTGATGAAGTAGCTGCACTCAGTGTGAAAGGTGTGAGCTACCTTGGTAATAAGTTGGACTTGTTGGTGCAGAAACAGGACGTCAGTGTTGCAGTGAGGAAGCAAGCAGAGAATTCTGGGAGTGAGAGGCCTTGTAGTCTGGAGGTTGTGCTAAACGGCTCTGGAAAAATAATACCTCTCAATCCAGGTCAGAAAAAGACTTTCTTACATAAACTCCAGTACATTTTAATGCCAGTTAGACAGTGATGAAATGTTGCAAGCATGTAAATTGCGATTTACTCATTTTTGATATTTGTATTTTTTATGTGTTTGCCTACAGGCCAGACAGTGACCTTTCCACGACAAGCTGGCAAGATCCATAAACAGCGCTCCAGCTCATACTGCTGGCCTCTCTGATCAACCAAAGAATTGGAAAACCAAAGAATAGGCATGAGCCAAAGAATTAAAAAATAATCCTCAAAGGTCCATTTGATGCAATAATAGATTTTTATGATAAATGTGAACAATGCACAGCAGCTCCTGAGTTGTTTTTCTTTGTTCTTTGTTCTTTGTTCTTTTTCTTTTTTCATTTCTTTTTGATTACACAAAACCATACTCCATTTCTTATTACCTGAGTAAATCTCTTTGGATGCTAATGTTTCAAAAAATGTAATGTAAAGGCTTTAATTTACACAGTACATTAATTACACAATTCATTATATAATTATGACTTGTTAGCTTTCTGTTACTATATCTTAACGGATCAGTTTTGACCCATCAGCCACAAAATATCATACAATTTGTGTCTTACCTCTCGGTTACCTTGTTAGGTTTCCCTATATTTTTGGTTTGGCCACCTGGGCCTTTCTTGTGATGACCTCTTGTTTTCAGTCCAAAAAAATGAATGAACTTCAAGATAATTATATAAATAAATAAACAGTTATGTTACCTGACTTACTGAGGCGTATTAGATCTCTTAAATAAATGTGTTTTAATATTATTCTTGTATTGTTACGGGTCAGTTTTGACCCATATACTGTATATATTTGCTTAAAGAAAAAGGCAATTTTTAAAATCAAAAGTAGAACTTCAGTACAAATACAGAATGAACTAATAGCAATTAACTAATAGAAATCAAGTATTCGTTACAAAAAAGTGTAATCCTTGTGTCCTCTTTTTTGTGAAAAGGATCACACACAGGTTTTGTTTTGGACAATATGAAACAGTAGTGAAGAAAGTGGAGCCCTGTACTGCAAAAGTTCAGGGGACAGCTTTATTTTACTGTGGAAGGTTTCCTCATGAGAAGTTCTTGTCCAAGCCATAGCTGGTAAAAAAATCACACGTAATATTTTGACCCCGCAGTCCAGTAGTCATATTGTGGACTGAGCATTTTCCTTGGATTTTTCTCAGGGATGCATCACAGGCTGCCCAGACATGTATGCTGGTTTACTGGGCATGTATTGCCGGAAGGGGCATTTTCCACGGAAAGGGACAAAACATTAATCTACTGTCACCTCTGGCCCTGGGTTGTTGGAAGGAGCTGCACCATCTCTCCCAGACATCCCTGATGGAAGCAAACTGTCATTCCACATGTCGCCATGGACTTTATACCCTTCAAGCTTTGCCATAGTGAAGATAACTTTTTAGTGATAATGGCATGAATGTAAGCTACTCTTGTCAGTGACTTGCCATGTAAGGTACTGAGCTCCAACGCATGTTTGAATGTTTTGTGAATGTTTCAGCAGGAAAAGGAGCAGCTTCAGCACCCTGACCTCCTCATCAGACTTAGCAGATGTGTCAGTGTCCTATCCAGAGCTTGGCTCATTGTAAATCCTCTGCTCATTTTCGCAATACTGTCCTGCAAGAGATGTGTACTATATAAGTCACCTACTCCAAACTGAACTGGTCTTAGGTACGCCTTACATTGTTTTACTTGTGTATGTGTGTTTTACAAATGTATGTGGTATTTGTATGCATTTAAAACCTAAAAACGGGTCGGTGCCCACCCTCACACAAGAGAAACAAAACATTAAATGTGTTGTTCTGTATTTTACTCACAACATTAAGCTAGTTTCTACAGCACCATTGTGAAAATATTTTAAATAAAATTCGACTGAAGTCTATTTTATTTTTTTCCGTGCAAATTAACATTTGCTGTAACAAGAAAAAAACTCCCCAATCCAGTCGATATTTTTTTTTATTGAAACCTTTAGTACAGGTACATATATAGCATATGTCCAGAAACACTTGCATATACAGAATTGTAAAAGTAGCCTACACATAAATTATTAATTAAATATACGAGATGTTACCTAATTTTATAGCTAAAGGGCAAGGAGTAGGAGTGTTGAATAGAGGATAAACATTGCTTCAGTTCCTTAAGAAAATAAGCTTTCTTTTAAAAAAGAAAAATGTTTATGAATGAAGAATCATTAGCTAGAAAAAGAAACATTAACAAGAAAGTCCCTCTTGGTGATATCGAGGTCTTTATGAGCTATTTCTATTGTTAAATTAACTCACTGAAGATGTTCTTTTTTAATAATGTCAGAAAAGTCCACCCAAAAGACCTTGGAAGCAGATTCAATGTGCCGCGCCATTTCGTGTTACGTCGTTTTCTTTCGGTAATTTCCGTCGTGTCGCCTTCCTGTGTGGTGTTTATCCGTCCCGCATAAAGAAAGTAGGAAGCCATTGTGTTTTGGGACTCATGTTGAAACATTTTCCCTAAAGGAGAGTGGAATATATCATTCTGGGTAGACTACCAAGTTTATTTTTGTATAAAATTACATTAGGTTGTTGTGATATTTAAACCCGCTGAAGGCGGTGCCCCGGTCGGATCCTCTCGGCTGTATTCGGCTCCAGTCGGGGAGGGCGGATGGACGAGGACGAGCCGGAGCCGAAGCAGCTCGGCTCAGCCGAAGCGGTGGTGAAGGAGGGGCCCGAATCGGAGACCGAGTCTGAGGCCGAAGTCCCAACGATGACGGTTATGGGGGAAACGGGAAGCATCGACATAGCCGAGTCCCTGCCGAACACAGACGACCCCGAGACCGCCTTCGCAGGTTGGTGTTCCGAGCGGGAGCTGATCCATATGTCCCAGGAGCAAAACCACGACACAACTGGCTTTGTTTAGCCTTGCTAGCAGATCGCAGCACTAAACAAACTTGCATTAAACACAGTAGTGCCGGCAAATCATCCATTGCCTCAATGTTATTTAAGTAGCTGCTCCAAATTCAAACTGGTAAAACCAAACGTGCTTTCCAAACACAAATGGGAGCTTTCATAATGTGATCCCAAGAGCTAGCCAACAGTTGAGTGAAAAAATATGCTTCACTTTGTGAGTAGTTCACAACATTGGCCCACAATGGGCCATAATTATTATGAAACGTTATAACTATTTACTGTCATAAGCAATGAAACATTTGCTAATTAATGTGCATTTGGGACGCACTTGTTTAAACTAATTGATGTGCTTTAGCTTAGTTAGCTATAAAGAATTTGTCTCGAATAAAGAATACGTCCTGAATCTCTTTGCAGAGGTGACCACTGTTACTGTTGGCGGTGTCCAGACTGGAGATGACAATGTTTTCTCAGCCTCTGTTGCCACAGCCACCACCATCCCTGAGCATGTGCTTGTGAGTGTCGTTTTTTAAGACATAGTCTTTAAAACGTTTAGTTTTGTGGAACTGATGCAAATTCATGCAGAATGTTCTGCTTAATTAAATGTCAAAGGTGAAAACAGTAATAACTGTTTTGATCTGAAGTGCTCATTCTAGAGAAACTAACCAGGTCAGAAGAACAGTACCACTGTTGTTTCATTTCAGTGACAGGAAACATTGCATTTATAAAAATGAAGAAGTGTACCATGAGGGTATTTGTCATGTTTGATGTGTACAGACGGGCCGGACTCTGCAGATTGGGGACACTCTCAGCACCCAGAAGGCCACTCTGATTGTTGTGCACACAGATGGGAGTATAGTAGATGCCACAGGGCTGAAAGCTACCACTGCGCCGCTGACTCCGGGTGTGTGTTTAAAGTTTGTGGTTGAACCCACCTGGGTAGGAGGAGTACAAATGTGGGACCAGCCCGCAACTATCATAAGGAATTGATAGTTTTAGTTTGCTACACAAACACTAATAATAATAATAATAATAATAATAATAATAATTATTATTATTATTATTATTATTATTATTATGCTGCTCTTATTTCTTAAAAAAAGGAAAGATTCTTGATGATTGCTTTTCACTCAACTACAGGCCCCCAGACTCCTTCTACCCCGCTGACTCCGAGCCATGAGAAAGATGTGTCCAAATATAACTGGGATCCGTCTGTGTATGAAAACGAATTGCCAGTGCGCTGCCGGAACTCCAGCGGGGTTCTCTACAAAAACAGACTGGGTTCAGGTGTGTCTGCCCACTAGGGGTCACTAAAGCACTGTAGACCGCAGCCACAGTTTTACAGACCATATAAGCCGCGTGGTCTAGCAGCTTGATGATTTTGTGCTCCAGCACATCTAATAAACCTGAAAACTTTAGTAGATAACCGGTGTGGTGGTGGCCTGCTGGGTAGGATACTTGCCTCTGGACCAAGAGATTCTCAGTTCGAATCCCACCTTCAGCACACCACCACTGGGTCCCTGAGCAAGACCCTTAACCCCAAGTTGCTCCAGGGAGACTGCCCCCTGTAGTTAGGGAATGGAAGTTGTGTCTGCTAAAACAGTTAATGTCAATGTAACAAACTTAACTGGTGTGTGAAAAGACTGTGCACCTACAGAACGAATTTAAAAGAATAGTTTTAAAGCTGATGCTACTTACAAAGAATTAAAGCCAATGGTCACAGATTAGCATTATGTAAAATATAATGTACTAACTGGTGACTACTATCTTCCATTCTTTATCAGTGACATTTCTGTGTGTGGTCGAACTACTCTTTTAACTTTGGTATTTTTTTGTGAAATGTACACACTGATAATAAATTATTTCTGTAGCTCTGAATGTTATTTAGATTTGTGTTTTTTTACAATGTGTGCCTTGCTTTTAGGTGGCAAAGGACACTGCATCAAACACAACGACAACTGGTACACTCCCACAGAGTTTGAAGGGCTGGCTGGGAGAGCCAGCAGTAAAGACTGGAAGAGGAGCATTCGCTATGCTGGGCGACCTCTACAGTGCCTTATACAGGTCAGATCAGGAGTTTGTGCAAAAGTATTAACACACGCACACCGAGTGTCTCAGTTTTCTATTGTGTATCTACGGACTAAAAAATTGTGAGATAGTTAAAATCTACTTTGTGCATAAATCAGAGCTACTGCCCTGTTAAACAATGTCTGTGACCATGTACTGACCGATTTGTGCAGGAGCGCATCCTCAATCCACATGCTGCCTCTTGTACCTGTGCGGCCTGCTGTGATGATCTGGCCATGGTTAGTAACGCGCTCTTTTCTCTTCTGTTCATTAGTAAGGGAACCACAGAACGTTTCTGTTTTTAGAACTTCATTTTCAGTTCTGTGACTCCCCAGTTATAATTTATAAGCATCAGAATCATAAAGTGTAACACCGCCAACAATGTGGCACCACTGCTCAAACGGCTCTCAGTTTTATGTGTTATGAGTCTCAGTTTGCTATGAAAAGATTCTCACTGCTTTTCATTTTTCTGTCCAACCCTCATTCAGAGCAAGGATGGATCCTATGGTGGAGAAAACATATCTATGGTAAAAAAAATAAAAATAATAATTACCGTTCTGAATTTATGATGGTGTTTTCTTATATATGCGGTTTCCATCTGATTGGTTGTCTGGTTCAGTCTGGCTGTATCTGCTCCCTCGCATTCAGACTGGCCCTGTGCGACTCTTCGTCCCCTACAAAAGACGGAAGAAAGAGGGTGAGCGTCCAAACTCTCCCGAGAAGAAAGAGTCAACGCCACCTAAAAACATCACTCTAGCACCTGGGGCTGCATGTGAGTCTTAATACTGTTACTGCTGCAGCACTCACTCACCCCTGTCACATCAATACACACACACACACACACACACACACACACACACACACACTGAAGGAATAAGTCTACTTCTTGCTTTGAACTGAACCCCCCTATTTAAGCAGTAAGCAGGCAACTGCAGCTGGACAAAATAATTTCTAGTGCATATGTATTTACTTCAGTTAACACATATAAAGTTTAATACACAAAATGTACAAAATCAAAACAGTATGAACAACAAATGTTTGTAAAGTAAAAAAGAAACATTACAATTTGTTTGTAACTTTGGAGTCATTGTTATATTGTAAGAATTCAATCTAATGTAATATTTCATAGTACTTTTCCTGTTCCATCACAATCCTTCTTTCTCCAAGTTCCCCAAATGACATTTCTCTGCTTTGCTTAAATACAATTTAGACACACATTCCTGTGCCAGGTCATTCCATATCAACTCACTAGGAGTTCATGACATGGATTTTCTTGAAAAACATAATGTGAAGGCATCTGTTAAATTCATGGGACGTTGCAAAAATCCAGTAGCTCCCAAGATTTTAATTATCAATTTTGTTCTTGGACCATTTTTGAAATTCTTTGTCACCCTTACCAGTTGCTTACTTTACAGTGGGCTGAGCTGAAATTTGTACTGAACATCCAATAAACTTTAGGGATCATTTACAACATGTATTCATGTTGCTAAATTCCTGAAAATAATTGTAGCTCAAACCTTGAAAAACAGCCACAGCCCTTTTTCACTCCTCCACAAAACTTTACTATTGGCACCCAGTATCCACCAAAGGTATCCACAAATCTATCAGACTGCCAGATCATAAAGTGACTCAGTGTCAGGGCTGTAGACTGTAAGGGTTCATGGCCAGTACAGGCCATCCTTTTTCTGTTTGTGGTTTTTAGGGTTTAATTTGTGATTTTTTTTTATGGAGGGTATGGGTTTGCGTTTATTATCAGTTACAGCTGGGTTTAGTTAAGAATAAAGGATTGTGTTTATTGGTTTTTGTGTTTTGTGTTATATGGATTTAAGGGTTTGTGTTTCTGTTCATGGTTTGGTTGCTTAGCTAAAGTACCCTCTAGCACTGGAGATGTGTTACATTCGATTGATTCAAACACCTTGAGTGTTCTCTAATTAAAGGTATATTTAAACATCTCACCCCATTAGACGTCCAGCCCTTTTAGTGAAGATGACCCTGAAGTAATAGGTCCAAATTTAGTGTGTTGTTTTGTAGCCAAAAAAATGTTGGTTACAGTTGTGCTGATGTCTGTCCCCAGTTACAGTGACCCCAACAGGTCAACTCACCACCTCAGGCACTCTGACCTTCGACAGGACAACAACAGACGCAGCGGCAATCATCTCAGACAGCCCCAGCCCTTCAGATGTATTCAGCAGTACAGCAGGTGGGTCACAGTTGCTTTTACACACGTATAAACACACACACCTTGTCATGTATACAGTGGTGTTGGAAAGTTTGTGAACCCTTTAGATGTACTTTATTTCTGACTAGACATGGAAAATTACATAGAAATGTGTGAAATATGTGAACCTTTGCTCTTAGTATCTTGAATCCAGCAAAAACTGCAACTAAACTGTGGATAGTTACAATTTAAGCCCATTCATTTGTACGGAACACTTTAAACTCTGGCTTGTTGGTGGGTTTTCTTACAAGAACAGCTTGCTTCAGGTCCTTCTGCAGCATTTCTAGTGGGTCAAGGTCAGGACTTTGATTTGGCCATTTCAAAGCTCATCTGTTCACAAAACATTTTTCCAGTAGCCATCTGGTTTATCCACACAATCATTATCAAACTGTAAATGAACAGTTATTTTTGGAGAGCAGTGTTTTTTTCCCCATGCAACCCTGCCATGCACACTCTTGTTCTTCTGATAGTGGACTCAGGAACATTTACATTAGTAAATGTGAGAAAGTTGCTTCAAAGTTATTGTTGTTTCCTTTGTGACCTCCTGGTAAAAATAGGCTTGAATGTCCTCCTTTTCCATACAATCTGTCTGACTGTGGATTGGTAGTATCCAAACTCTTAAGAGATAGTTGTGTAACCTTTCCCAGCCTGATGAGCATCAATAACTTTTGATTTACACCAGGCCCCACTATGCACTGCACTTGATATGAGAACAGAGCAAACTGAGACCACTCAGCAGCCATAGAACTGCAGGCACATGTGCCCTACTCTCGTTAGAGCTGAGATTTGTTGATTTTGGCTCCACAGGAAGAGTCCTGATTTGAAAGCTGGAGCTGACTCTCCCCAGCTGCCAGGGTAAATAAGGCAGTCACATCCTGATGGCAATAATTGCAGGTTACATTTTGGCTCTTGAGAGCAGTTTGCCCGTCCTAAATTCGTGGCAGATCTTATTTGTTAGTCAATCGTTGGAGTCTCACACATAGTTGTTTTGGCATAGATTTAAAAGACAATGAGTAATAAAACAACGTTTTGTTTTTTTCTCTCAATGCGACTATCACTTGTGGTTTGTCACCATAACTTGACGTCCAGTGTGTCCCAAGCATGTGTGGGTAGCAGGACTTTGGTTGGCCATTGATGGCCATTTTTGTTTAGTGAGTCAGATTTAACTTTTGGAGTATAAGCACCCCAAATTTCACATTTTTAAATCGACTTGTCAGTGGACAAATTCTGGGCAAAATTTCACAAAAAGAAAAAATGTGTCAAAATTTGCAAGGTCTGAATCTAGCTAGTAAAGTGGAAGATTTTGGTGGGGACACAAATTTCTTTCAAATCAGGTATGTGGGGCTACAAACACAGGACACAGAGCAGTCATGCTACATGGCTTCTTCTTCATCTTATGGCGGTTGACAACTTTTCAGTGTATTACTGCCACTGCTGGACTGGTGGCAGTAATACAGTTCCGTTCTCAGAAAATCCGAGGGGTTTACTGTGTATGAAATTGTTGACCAAAAAGATTGGTAAAAATAAGATGGAAAAACTTTCACAGCTACTATAGGACTGTTCTGAAGGGTTGTCACAATAACAAGCTCTACAGGCAAAGGTTTTGTGGTACATAACAAATGTTCTGTAATTGGCTGCAGCTGTCTAAATAAAATAACTTAAAAGCACCACTAGTTTTAATTTAGTTTTGGGACTTTTATTCTGACATTCTTGTATGGTTTGTGTCCTGTCTCTCGGTTTCAGCTGTCTCGTGTTTAGTTACATTGATTATGTTCTGTGATTGGTTTTCTGTCTGTGTCTATGTGTATTTAAGTTCAGTCCATGTGGACCTCTTTATCGGGCCATCGCCTCACTTTTGCCTCAGTTTGATTTTCAGCCTTGTATTCATGTATCGGAAATCGAGCCAGGTTTAAGTTCTTGTTCCTGTATGTTTCTGTTAAATAAAGAGCCTGAAGTCACGGATGCCTGCATGCCTCGTTTCTGGAATCCCAGGAGTAAATCACGACAGCAGGTTAACCCCCACTGTCGTGACAGATAGAGATGTTTGTCATTTAATTACCCATACGAAAAATATATTATTTATATATATACATATATATATATATATATTAGTGCTGGCCCGTTAACGGCGTTAACACGCTGCGTTAACGCGAGACTCTTATCGCGCGATAAAAAAATATCGCCGTTAATCTATTCACAAAGTTGGGAGCTGGGTCTATACTACGCAAGCTATGATGACTTTCACCTCGATATTTTAGCGCGGATTTACTCTCTCTCTCTCTGTCTGTCTGTCTGTCTCTCTCTCTCTCTTTCTCTCTCTGGTTCGTGACTTTTCTGGATCGCGCCCGTTTTAAACCTGTCTCACTCTCTCT
>JBBPDC010000129.1:14618309-14631307 GCA_037974485.1 Hemigrammopetersius urotaenia | reverse complement strand
GAGAGACTGCCCCCTGTAGTTAGGGAATGGAAGTCGCTTTGGATAAAAGCGTCTGATAAATGCCATAAATGTAAATAAAGAAAATGACTGAAGACTGAGAAGTTTGTACTTTTGGTCTCGATTAGATACAAGATTTAATTGATATCAAAGCCATTGTCTATTCTGCTTATTGGTCTAATTCTTTATTGATTCCCTTATCGATTCCTGACCAGTTTTCTCTGTGGAAAAAGGAGTTATATGCTATTCAGCATCAGTGCAGCTGAATTTCTTCCTAATTATCTGAACATTTTAAATTACAGTACTCCTGTTGTTACAAGCCTATAACTTGGAAAACAAGGAAAACAAAAATAGACTTAGGGTTTGATCAGAATGATCCCTTTTGACAGATGACTTTGAGCCAAAGTTACGCCTAGATTGTGTGAACAAATGTATCAGGTTGTCTTAATGAACAGCACTTCTGTTTGTTATTTGCGGATGAAAATTTGAGCTTGGCTTGCCAATGCATAATAACAGCTCTAGTGACAAAACGTATTTAAGATTCAGAATGTGCTGTGTATTAAGAATAACTCACGACAGTAAGTTTTTTTTCTGTTTGTTTGTTTTATTGGATGGCATTTATCATTTTTTTTGCAAATGAAATCTTCAAATTTAAAACTGACTTATGAGCTGATGGAGCTGCTATTGCCTCAAAGCAACAGTCTCATCAACTGGATGAAGTGAAAAAATACTTGCACAGCATTTGATTGATTTAGATTTGCTTAGTCAATTATCATAACAGTAAAAACCTGGCAGGTCTGCCTGCATTCTGCTGATGTTATTTTAACAGGATATTTACTCTCAGTATGAGATGTGCTACACGTTCTGCTTGCTGGATCAGACAATTTGGAACTGCAACCAGTTCTCAATCTCCACACCTACTCATCCCTAGTGAGTGCTGTGAACTTATGATAAAGACAGCATGTTTGGTAAAAATCAAAACTGTTTAGCTGTTGAAGAGATTTAGCAGTAACAATATTCATCTCGAGGAGGCGGTCAGGCTAGAAAATTAGCCTGCAGGCTGTGATAATTGATTTGTATTCATTATAGTACAGCTCCTCAAACAGGAGTGCAACTGACAGCCTGTGACTCAGCCAGTCACAGTTTACGCATTATGGACCAGCTATCCATCACCGTGCCTACTGTCAACTAGACAGGACCAAAATCACTCCATCATACTGGACAGGGAGGAGTGGAGGGATGGAGGGGGAAGGGAGAGGAGAGCTGGGACAGCAGGAGTACTCCTGTATGCAATGAGAAATGCATTGCGTCGGTGCATATTTATATCAGTGCCACTGCACATAGCAGGGTGCAATTACAGACTGTGCTAGACACAGTGTGACCGCACGAACCCAGAGAAATAACAGGCGCCTGGGTTTAGTTTAGCTTTCTGACCAAAAGTGTATTCTGTGCCTGTGGTTGATGAATGATGCTGCCCTGGACTGAAATTCTGAAACACTTCACCATGTTTATGGAGGAGTGCAGAGGAGTGAAAATATAGCCTGGCATTAGAGGGAATCCTACACGGTCCCCTGCTGAGTGTGTATTAACCTGTGTCCAGGCTTAGAATGGCCGACCCAGGCGTCAGGCCTAAGATGAAGGTTACGTCATAATAGGATTGGAGGATTTAAGTGGCATGATTAGCCAATGTGGCTGAGTTTGCCTCATTTGACTGCATGAGCACTTATCTACGGAGCCTTTTATTGGTTCAGAGAAGAGTCTGTTAACAAATCTACATTCACAAAGCACATTTTACATTTAGGCCTAAGTCTAGACCTAATAATAGCGACTATTGACTAGTGTACCAGAGAGTCGCACAGTAACATGCAACAACCTCATGCCGAGGCAAAGGTTAGGGACAACTGATCAATCTGTCCCCAAATGCTTTTTCGTTCATCAGAGATTGCACAACTCTTAACCCTTAGCGTTGGCAAAATTAGGTATAACCTAGTGAGACATTATAGTGACATAGAAATTTCACTTAAATAATCCAAATATAGGTTCTATTTAGACACTAACCTGAGCTTGTCAGTTTGGAATAAGGCAACACTTCCAACCAATGAACACATTTGTGGGCAGTTTTTCTACACTGTTTATTCTGCACTGGAAATTGGGTCCTCTTTTCTTTCATTTGACCAGTAATATGTGAGAGGATTACAAGACGCAAACAAATAGGAAAATGATCGTGGTTGAGCTGTTTTTGCTGATACCAATGAAACTTAAATTAGAAAGAAGTCTTTCAGTGGAGAATCCAAATGGATAATCCAATTTAAATCTTATAGAAGTCAGAGATCTGATTGTGGGTGCTTTAGAGCAGAAAAATGGACAGGACTAGGACGGAGAATCTCTATTCTCCTATTTTTTGTAGTGCTTGTATATAAGTATTTGTTCCGTTGCAGGTAGATATTTCAGTGCTGTGAGATTTTGTGAACTTTGCCTTGATATTTTTATGAGAACAATGTTTTTACAACAATCACAACCTCATTTTCGCCTGCTAGGTCAAGAGCTTTTTTCCATTAACGATCTTTCACAAGTCTGCCACTGGATTTCAGACATTATTACTCTACAAACTGTGAGGTAAGGCTACTATAACTAAATACACACACATATATGCATTCTTTTGTGGATTAAGTCCTATCTAGCTTCTGTTAAATTTGTGGAGCCATCATTTATTTTTAACTAAAAATTCATATGTATTTCAGTGAAGTCACATTTGCAGACCACTGGTACAGAGATAAAAGTGGTGATCCACTCACCCACTACAACCGGAAGAACCCTCATGGCCTTCCTCTCCCTCCCATTAATCTTCGCTCTCTTCTTTTCCTGGTTCTGATTCTGGTCCTGGCTGTAAGCTCCATCAGGATAGGAGAGAGAATTCACAGAATTCACAGGCCCGTCCTTACGCTCTGTGGGATAGGTGTTGATTGGGTCTGCGTCTTGGTCCAGTTCCTCCAGGTTCATGTCTGTGAAGTCTTTTTCTATGATCGGGGGCAGAGGGGGCGGTAGAGACGCCAGTGGTGGTAGAGATGCTGCCGCCTCCTGAAGTTTCTGGCAGGCCTGCGTTCCGCTCTTCAGTTTGGCTTTCCTCGTCTCCTCCCACTTTCTTAGGCCCCGGAATATTCCGAAGTAGAGCATCAGCATGATGGGACAGGGCACGAAGAAGGAGCAGACAGAGGAGTAGACTATATAGTTGTTGTCCTCCAGCTTGCACTCTCGGTGGTCCCGGTTTGGCACGTTGTTGATACCGAACAGCACTGGTGAGGCCACGGCCAGCGCCAAGACCCACGTTGCCGACAGCAGGAAGATCTGCCGTTGGTCCACGTGCTTACGGTTGTAGTTGAGTGGGATAGACACAGCAATGAACCTGCAGTGAGCAAAACACAGATGTTTTAACATCGCTTCCAGTCTGGACATCTCGAAAGTCAATCATCTCCTTTCCCTTCTATTCATACTAATTGATACTGATTATAAAAGCTTTAAATTCTTATAATTGATGATATAATTTTTATTATAACTAATAATATATTACACAACATGTGTAAAAAAGTTTTTCCCCTTTAAACAGTGCTATATACAGTGCTGTATATAAACAGTGCTATATCTATATATATACAGTTATAATCATATGTAAATACAAAACAAGCCATGCATAAGTACATTTGAAATCTTACTCTAAACCTTATATTAAAAAGTTTCTGAATTTACTTTTCCTTTGCAGACATTCACAAGAATAGTACATGCAAAGGAATACATTCACACAAAATCAGAAATACCTGTACCACGCCTGCATAAGGAGACCTCTTTTCACTACCTTTGACCTGTCATTGACTAATAATATACTGATGACCAGAGGCTGGGCTGGGGGTGTTGATTTGTTGACAGAGAAAGTTTTGACTTTCTAGGGAGGTGTTCCACATCTCAATGAAACCAGCATCGAAATGACAGATGACTACTTCCGGAGCTATTGGCTATTTTTTAAAATCTGGGACTATTCATAAAACCCAGGCCTAATGACTCCCGAGCTGAACAATACAGAGCCGCAAGCCTTACAAGAAAGTTTATAATTGAGAAATCTGCAAGTAATTTCCCTGGACTAGCACAGTCATTCTGAAAACAATGACTCCCTCTCTCTCTCTCTCTCTCTCTCTCTCAAACCAACCTGTCGATGCTAATGGCGCAGAGGTTGAATATAGAGGCAGTGCACAGCATCACATCCATGGTCATCAGGCCATCGCAGACAGTCATGTTCAGTGACCAGACTCCATCTAGAAACTGTAACAAAGACAAACTGGATACATGAGGCTCTCTTTTATCATTCTGGCTCATTTCCACACTTCTCCCCCTCCACTTTCAACTCATCCTTTTCTTGTTTCATTTACCTCCTCAGCTCCCTGGGTACAAGCAGGCCAGACACACTCCATAGCCTTTGTTGTTGATGAGTAATTTTTAGGTCTGATATATGCATCTCTACTGTCCAACAAGGAAAAGGGGAGTGGGGTAAAACACAGAACTCAGGGAGGAGATTTTAATGGCATTTTAATGATGTGGTTCGAGGAAAGGAGAGACCATTCATTGGTTTTGGTAACGGCTCCTCTCCCATGCCAATGACCCATGTTTGCCCTACAAGTGGAAAGCATGCGCTCTTGGCAACGAGATGTGGAGTATGATAATGAGGAATCGCTGCTGGATTACTCGATGATGGTGTCATCATTATAGCTTCCAGGTACTGTAAGCCCCCCTATCCATTTCTCCTCTTTCCATTGACTAGATAGGGTCAGACTGGCCATGAGGTCCAAGGTCTCTGTGATCCTCCTTGGGAATGGAATGTCCTGCCAGTGGCTGTTGGTTATTGTTGTGTTTCTGGTTTGGTAAAAGAGCTCTGTTCTCTGTGGTGCAGGACACAATGTCTATTGTGTGCCGGGGGCTGATGTGGTGGGAAAGGGGAGGGGTCTGACTCAGACACCCTCTGCAAGATACAGAGCTCCCATCACACAGACCATGCCTGCCCAATCCCACACCTCATTTGTAGGAAAACTGAGGTGCAGCTCAGAAAACTAACCCCAAAACTTTTGACAGCAAGGCAGGTCTGTTGACAAGTGAATATCAGACCAAAGCGACACACTAAGAGCAAACTGGCGAAAGGCTGAACAAATGGCTTTCAGCTGAAAGTTCTTGTCACATTTACTATATAATCTGCTCACTGGTCAGATAACTGTCAAGACTACGGCCTCAATGATTTATCAGTACACTGAATAGAACTTTTCCAGTTAGTGTACCAGTTCCATGCTTTTCCAACACCTGTGTCATATCAGCCATAATGATGATGTCCTTGAAAGTCTAGTAAAGTGAATGAAGCTTTTAAAGGCTGAAACTGTATGAATGAGCTTATAACGTATTTAGGGAAATAAAAGCTATTCGCCATGACTAAAAAAACTACATTAATCACATTCAATTATTCTACATTTCCTTTCATACAAATAGTGTGGGTTCTGCATGTGCAGAATTTTTACGCCAACACAATTTAATTTAAATAGAATTTTATTTGGATCAAAGTAAATAGATTATATTAATTGAGATTTACTTTCATTTTATCATGGCCATTCTGTGTAAAACAGGGTAACAACAGTATTTATTTTCTGACATAGTTTTAGGTTGCCATCAAACAACCAGACAGTTTCATTTTTTAAGTGCAGCTGAATGAAGTGTGTAATCAAATCAGCTGTACATGAATGAGCATAAAACCCCATGGAAATCTGGTCACAAATAGATCTGTACTGTACCAGACATTCAGTTTGGGTGATTCCTTGCACGGTCAAGAAAGAAGCACTAAATGGGTTGTTTTGTGTGCACTTCGGTACAAACTAGCCTTTAACGGTCAAACTGTGTACCTCACGTGGTTGGAAGCAAAGAACACAACATTCACCCATATTTGTACCTTTTCATAATGAAGGTAATTCTATTACCTACTCCTTGATTACCTATTACCTTCGCTCCCTGAAAGATGTAGTCTAGGACCTCTTTTTTGAGAAAAAAAAGGCAAAAGGGATGGGAATGATAAATGACCCTGCATAATAAAAGATCAATATACCACCAGCTTCTGTGCCAGCCCTGTAGATCACCGGCACTGTTAAACTGCTCCTGTGTCTTATCATTAGTTAATGCTCTTGAGCCAAATCAGGTGTATTTAGAGCAGGAAAACACTAGTAAGTGCAGGGTGAGGGCTCCACTGAAACTATACTACTAGAAAAGCTTTATGACAAGCAGAACAGATGTGTAGAAGCAGATGCACTGATTAAAAACTACAGGCACTCAGTACAGGACATTAAGGGCGTGATCATGGTGGCAGACCGCTCTCTGCAAGACATTTATTCATTTATATTTATGATGCAGAACCAGAGCAACCAGGATCATCAGAGAATGATCTCAACCCAGTAACTGTATGTTTGAGCTGCTGACATTAGAAGTATTATGGCCAGAACAGAGAGGCCCAGGAGGAGCTTCTATGCTCAGACCCTAAGATTCAATGTAACACAAACTGAATGCTCTGCTTCAATTTATCCAAGCCCATCTATATACATCAACAAGAACACTACACTTCACAGTACGCAATCCTTTCTGTTACAATTGCACATTGCAGATCTTTTTTTACCCTTGTAAAATTTTGTTTAGTGTTTGTTTATGCTTGTTTACACTTGTTTATTTCAATGTAGTTGTTGCTACTAAGTTCCAATCTTTAATTTTCTTTGTAATTTATTGGAACTACATTGCACAGTTCACTACATGCTGTTAATTATGTCCCCAAGTTATGTAACAGCAACTGACACATGGAACTTTATAGTACATACTCTATTCTGTTACATTTGCATGCTTCAGATCTTGTTTGGTTCTAAATGTTTGTTTACACTTGATTACATATATACATTTTTAATACTTAATTCTAGACTTTTCTGTTTAATTAATTGTAACTCGTGTTCTAGACTTGTTTACATATTACTTAGTTTTAATAAATGGTTATCTTATCTATTTTATCTTATCTGAGACTTTTCTCTTAAAAACTAGTCTCGCAGACGTTTCAGAGGCACATTTGTCCACACATTTGTGTGTATGCGACAAATAAATAATCCTGACTCTCTAATCTTACCTCTGCGTACACGAAGAGGGGCAGCACCAGCACGGCCAGCAGCAGGTCCGCCACAGCCAGACTCACTATGAAGTAGTTGGTGGTGGTTTTGAGCGCTTTCTCCGCGTACACGCTGAGGCAGACGAGCAGGTTTCCGCAGATGATGACTATGATGAGCAGCACTCCGAACACGAGCGCGGGAAAGTTGTGGTGGGCGCTGCTGGTGTGTGCGGGGGTCGTGAGGTTGCGCTGCATCGCTGTGGCAGAGCGGCGCTCAGTTCCTCCGCGGCGGCGCCGGGACCCCGCATGTCTGAGCGCAGCCCCCCGAGGAGAGCTCGTTCTTTGCCATTCCACCTGCGCTCCTCCGTCCGGTTCCCTCCATCCCCCCTGTCAGTCCCGCAGTCAGTCCCACCGGTCCGTCCGTCTGTCCGTGGCGCGTGACGTGCCCGGTAAGCGCATTAACGCGCCTTAACGCGCCTTTACGCGCGTACTCCCGCAGACCACAGTGCGCGCGCGCAGCCCGGGCAACTTTTCTCTCCACGTGTGGGAGGATCTGATCTGATCTGCTGCTGCTTTGCTGGAGGCACCTGTGTGAGAGGAGCTGGAGGTGCAGAGAGAGTCCCTGAGTTCACCTGCCAGAGGAGGACACGCACACACAGCTCTGCTCCTGCAGAGGCTTCTCGAAACAGGTTTTGCGTAGGAGCTCATTTGTTTTTATTATTCTTGATCTTGCTTTCTCATTAAAAATAATAATCTGTTCTAATGTCTTTGTTTGTTATGTGTTTTTAATCCTCCTGTTATATTTGGGACCATGTTTAGAAATTAATGGTTAAAATCAAAGTGTGCTGAATATTTAATAGTTTATTGGGTAAAAATAAAATGAACATATGATATGATATTATGCCTTGTTTCACTTTGGTTCCATTTAAAGTTGGAATTGTGTTTTTTCTCGGGTCAAACTGACCCTGAACATAACAAACCGATGACCTACATTAACATCACTGACACCAGAAGTGAAGAGCATTGATTATCTCATTACAGTCTCATTAGAGTTTCACCTGTCAAGGCGTGGGGTATTCTGGGCAGCAAGTAAACAGTCAGTTCTTGAGGTTTACGTGCTAGAAGAGGGAAAAATGGACAAGAGTAAGGATCTGAGTGACTTGACAAGCGCCAAACTGTGATGGATAGATGACTGTTTCAGAGTTTCTCATCCTAAATGGCAGGTCTTGTGAGGTGTTCAGGTCATGCAGTGGTCAGTACCCGGCAAAAGTCATTGATGCGATGGGGAATGAAGGTTAGCTCATGTGCTCTGATCCTACTGAAAAAGATCATTCTGGCTATGGGACAAAGGTGTCAGAAAACACATTGCATGTACATGAACATGACAAAAAAGGTGTTAAACAGGCCTCCAAATTCTCCAGATCTTAATCTGATCGAGCATCTGTGGACAAACTAGTCCCCACCTCACAACTAATTGTCAAGTCAAGTTTATTTATGTAGCCTATTATCAAACACAAATGTCTTTCAATCCACTTTACATGAATAGAATAAAATAGATCAGTAAACATCACGATAAAAAGTGCAATGAGATCGTAGATATTTAAAAGAAGGCAGAGGAGAATAGGGCTATAGTTGTTGCAGATCTGATACAGACCTACCAGGATCATCAGATATATCAGATGTGTTTTAGGGCCCAAACCTTTTACACAACGAGAAATGCTTTGAAACAGCACACTTTTTAAATCGTAGCACATTTTACTTATATTTATATGCAATGCATGGAGATACTGTCCACAGGTTAATCCTTACTCTTATTTTATCTCATGTTATTCTTTTTTATTTGCACTGTTTTGTATGTTGCACAATGTCTTAGATCTGTTGCACAATGTGTACACTGTGGAACCTGAGGTTCGCCACTTCTCTTAGCGTACTTGTGTTTGGTTAAGATGACAAGGTTCACCTAGACATGACTTTATCTTTGACTTTGATGTTTTTAAGATGTGCCAAAATGCTGATTTGTGTTTTGTACAGGACTTACATGTGCTGCTAATGTCTTGGTGCCAGATACCACAGAACACCTTCATAGGACTTGTGGAGTTCTTAGGACTTGTGGAGCATGGCAGCATGAGGGGGGCCTACAAAATATTAGGCAGTTAGTTTTAAGTAATGGCTCATCAGTGAACTGTCCTTGCAGTAACTGCTGTTTCCTCAAAATGTTGTAAATAAAAGCAGTATGTTCGATGTAATGATGTAGAATACAACCACCCCCTACACTGATTTATATTTAGCTGAATTTATATTTGGATTATATTTGGATTTATATTACAAAATTAGTACATTTTTAGAAGTAAAATTTGTAAAAAAAAACCATATTGCCACAAAAAAAAGATTGATTTCTTTTGTATTCGGTGGTCAGCCACCACTGTGAAGTGTTCCTCACAGAACATTATATTTAAATTACACTTTTACCAACAAAACCACAGTAAAAGCGCCTTAAGAACAGATTAAGTGTTGTAGTCTGATGAAACAAAAAATAAACCCTTTGGCTACAACCACCAAAAGTATGCTTTGAAAAAGAATTTTCTCTCAATAAAAAAGCCTCCTGCCAAGCCTAATAAAGCATGAAGATGGCTCTGATGTGCTTTGAAGTCAATAAATATTGCAAGGTAATGTTCCACAGTGAACTTTATAGGAAAACATGTGGGATACAAAAAGACAGCAAACTGAAACAAACTTCAAAAACAATCTTGAACTCTTGAACTCTTGAATCTTGAAATCTTGAATGTTTTAAAATGTCCATCATCCCCAGTGACAAGATGCCCAGTGATTAACATGCTGTACATGCAACCCGTGAATATTTCTGTGTGTGTGTGTGTTTGGAGCATTGGGGAACAAAGTGACTCCTAGAGGTAGTAACATTTGATGAATGTTAGATTGTAAAGTAAATGTTGTTGTTCCAAAAACATCTAGTTGGTTTTAGATATTTTTGGTAATTTACCAAAAATAACCAACATATGCAGTTCTCCATGTGAGAAGTCTAAAGAGTTTTTTTTTTAGCAATGGGTACTTTTATACACCTAGTAAAAGAAGTGATCCTTTTATCTCCTTGGGGTGAAATTACTGAAGTTCTTTAAGTTCTTTGGGGATAATGACTAGGGAGAATATTGTGTTAATAATAAATTGCTAACTCAAACCGCGCTACTGTAATATGAAGACAAAGCAATGTCTCTGTCTGCCCTGTTACTTCCTTTCCTGATTAATTACAGCTTGCCTGTGCTTCTAAATGTGCAAGCAGCTGATGTGTGTGCCTCACTGTGCAGCATTTAAACAATGGTTTGTGTGTTTGTGCTTAATCAAACGATTGATCAAAACAAATTAGAGCAGCTTTCACTTAGTGCATGTGGAAAGGCCAATGCATGCAGGGAGGGCTGTGTGGGCCATACTTCTGTTTATATTCCTCTGGTCTATTGAAGTACAAATTAGACCCAGCCTAAATTGTCTGAATGCTCTGACTATACAGTTATTTTCAGTAACTGAACAAATACGTATTTGTTGAACAGCCTGGTGTATAGACAGAATGAAAACAAAACAGACTGGCTTGTGCTTTACTGTTCTTTTTAAAGGATGTAAAGGATCTAAGTATCTATTCAGTACTAAATATATAAATTGTAACCTCTGTCCTGAAAACACTTTATTTGAAAGTATTTCCTGGCCTCAGCTGCTTTGTAACGGTGCATGGAACATGTTCTGTTAAAAAAAACCCATCTTGTGTATACTCATACAAACTTTCATAAATTACATTAAATGAATCATTCATAAAGGAAATCTAAAAGTACTATGAAATAACGTAGACCCAGCTGCTTTATTTAATCTTGTTATCTTTACACCTACAACACATACAGAACTTTTAAAATTAAACTTAATTTTTTTATGTTATTGAACCTTTAATGTATTTTTTCCAGTAACTAAATAATAAGCCTGCAGTTTAAGGATTACAGCTTCCTTTATTAATATAAAATGTTGTATAGATGTTCTGACGGCAGTATCTTGGTTAAATAGTTGACTTGGATTTAAGCTGTTTTTCAGGTAAGAAACAGTTGTGGACTTCTTAAGCACTGATGTACATCGCTCTGGATAAGAGCATCAGCCAAATGCCGTAAATGTAAATGTAAAATATATGTAACATTGCCACTGCTGTTACTCTTCAAGATGCTTTTCTTTCCCCTGAGAGTGGAGCACTGTGAGCTGCAATAAGCTTGTGTACGTGGCTGAACTGGAATAGCCTGAGCCACAGAACATAAAACATGTTGAGCAATTTATTATGACCGAGGCAAATCGTTCATAAATCTTATCATTTGTAAGTGTATCTGTGCACTTTGATGAAAGACTTGAGGTGATACATTAGCCTAAGTTCTATTTAGCTACATGAACAAGTGTCATCCAATTAAGCTGCGCAAATGCAGAAGGTCAACAGAGAAATATGAAAGATTCGTCTTCCTGGAAGATCAATGGCCATTCCACAGAAGAAATGGATCACTGTACATCAGTCAGTTAAAAGGTGATGAGACAACACTGCTTGAAAAACAAATGGCTAAAATCTGTCTTTAGTGTCTAGTTTCTTTGCTGTCAACCACATCATACACTAGCATGGGTGTGCATACAAGTTCATTTCACTATATCATAAAAGAAGCCTCCACAAGTATGAAATTGAAGCTTAGCCTGCAACTTCATGACCTGACCTCTTTATCATTTTCGAGTTATGCCAGTATGTGCTAGTTTCATTCGCATAATAATCAATAACTCAAAATGTCTTCAATGCTTGAAGAGTAGCCAATTAAGGAGAAACCAATCTGTGTTCTCATTCCATCACAATACGCCTGAATAGACCTAACATACACCCATCAGCCACAGCTTTAAAAAGGATTGACAGTTGAAGTGAAGAACATTGATTGATTTTGCTACAGTGGCACCTGTCAAAGGCTGCATGTGAACACATCACACATCACTTGGTGTGAATGTGGCTGCATAGCAACAGACTGATCAGGGTGCCCAAACTGACCCTCATCTACTGGCAAAAGCACCTACAATGAGCACATGAGCATCAGGACATGGTCTGAACTGATGATGGGTGGTGGTGGTGGTGGCGGCTTACTGGGTTGGATGGTTGCCTCTGGACCAAGAGGGATTGGAAGCCACTTTGGATAAAAGCGTCTGCTAAATGTAAACTAATCACATTTTCCTAATGATGTAAATGGCTAAGAGTGTGTGCGAAGCTTGACTGGGGAAGAGATGGCACCGTGATGAACGATGGAAAGAAGGCAAGCAGACAGAGGCAGTGTGATGTTCTAGGCAACATTCTGCTGGGAAACACTGGGCCCTGGCATTCATGTGGATGTTACCATTTCATGTACCACCTACTTGAACTACTCTGCGCACTCTGCGCAAGAACACCTGAACATGGCAACAATACTCCCTATTGGCGAGGGTCTCTTTCAGCAGGATAACGTGCCACACTGCAAACATTCCACTATTCAGCAGTATTTTAATGGCTGATTGGAAACCTATTGGAAACATTAAAAATCGTATTTTTTCTATAGGCCTTATATAATTCAGGTTAAGCTAAGAAACCAGTCTTGTTTTAAATTGTATCACATTCATGTTCACCAACCTATTAGTCTTGCTTTCATCTCACAAATCTGTCCCATTCAGCCAAGGTATAAAACGATTCATGTGAGATTTGTCCCCAAAAAGGGTGAACTAAAGTACTCTCTCTCTCTTTCTTTCACACACACACACACACACACACACACACACACACACACACACACACACACACACACAC
>JBBPDC010000129.1:14604129-14618209 GCA_037974485.1 Hemigrammopetersius urotaenia | reverse complement strand
GGCTTATCTTGGCCATTTATCTCTTTCACTTGAGAGTGGATATAGGTCTACTAGGTTGCCACGGTAATTTGACCGGCTGCTGTCAATTTGGCAATAGTGACTCAAGTGACTCAAGTGATTCGCAGATCCGGATCACTTTTCTGAGTGACTCAGAGGGAGTCGGATCCGAGTATCCCAGCTCTAGTAGCTATTGACACTGCTATTGAATTCATTGAGATCCTGAGAGCAACCCATTGTTTCACAAATGCTTATATAAGTAGTCTGCAAGGCTAGGTGCTTGATTGTATACACCTGTAGCCATGGAAGTAATGATTGGAACACCTCAATTCAATGCTTTGCAGGGGTTCCCCCTATATATTGTGTATACTGTATATACAGTAAATATATACATTCTTTATGCTAAGAATGTTTTTTGCAATTCTAACAATAGTGCTTGTATTTAATTAAACTGTGGGAAGATAACTGGAAAAGTACAGAGAATATACCCCAATCCTCTCCTGCTTTAGTAATAAAACTAACCCTGCCATCAGCCTAATCAACATATGTGTGCTTTTCTGTATAACCCCATTACAAACAGAACCACAGACTCCTCTCTGCTCCTCACAGGTGCCCAGTCGTTTCTTCCAGCCGTTTGGCTGCGGCCCCCGCGCGTGTGTGGGGAAGCACATCGCCATGGTGATGATGAAGGCCATCCTGGTGACACTGCTGTCGCGGTACACGGTGTGCCCCCGGCCGGGGTGTACAGTCAGCACCATCCGGCAGACCAACAACCTTTCACAGCAGCCAGTGGAGGAGAACACGCACAGCCTGGCCATGAGATTCATGCCACGCACTGCAGCCCCAGTACAGGAACAATAAACAGCATTTTCCACCATTAACCTCTCAGAATAACAGGATTATCAAACAGGCGTCAAATGATTTTGGCCGGGGTAGGACTGATTACGATCACTGACCATCTTTTTACTCATCCACAAATAGCCCATTGTTTTGGGGTATTTAATCACATGTTGGTCATTCTCAGATTAACTGGATCTTCATGTTATCGAAAAATATTTAAAAAAAATCCAAGGGAAATAGCATGTAAATTTCATTTTAAAAAATGGCTTAAAACTAATATAACTTAATAAGGCAGAGGTAAGATCACAGTCTCATTTCCACTTTGTAGAAAACACACAGGAAATTAAAAACAGGATTAAAACATGCATAAGCTTATTTTTTTTATATTATTGCCATGCCTTGTCTAAAAGTTTCAAGCTGGATAAATGGTGTTTGGTCATTATGCTTTTCTTTCCCATTTTCATCCAAGTAGATCAATATGTGGCATTATTTGAGATAAAAGAACCCTTGGACTGTTTGAAAACACAAGTGGATGAGTAATTAACGAAATCAAAATCTAAAATAAGACACGAATGACCAAAAAAAAAAAGCCTGCTGCTCTTTCAGATGATTACACAATATTAAATACACAATTAACTCTTTAGCAGATTAGCTTTTTCATAATAAATAAGTTCAGTATGTGCATTCACACTATACTGATGTATTTCATAGCATCCTTTTGTAATGCTTCACTATTGTATTCTTTTATGGCTCTTTTACAATAGTAACATATCTATTTAAAGGCTTGCTGTGCATTTACTGCTCAATAACGCTTTTCTCAATGGTTTTAAAGGAAGAAATGGCCTTTCATCCAGTAATGGTGACAATAAACTATATAGTATAAAAACAAAACACTGGTGTATTCAGTTTGTCATATAAAGGACAGATAAAAGAGACAAATATAATGTGAAAAGGATAAACTGCAGAGAAGGAAATAAAAAAGACAAAAGGATAAGGCTAAAAAATACATTCAATAAATATATTTTCGATATACAACTGTAAGGTGTCTTACAGTTACACTGTAACCCAGTTTAAATAGTAAAAAAAAAAAATTCAGACAGTAAAGCAGTGCATTAGTGAGGAACAGCACAAACATATTGCTTTACAGTCAGTTGTTACTTCAGGGGAGCTTCCACTGCCTGTATCCCACAGTGACAGACTCCTCACTTCAGCACTGTCACTATGAGTTCACATCACTAGCAGAAGGAAGATTTTAAGACACTGCAGCAGATGAATAATCCATCAGAGGCTCACTGCTCCTGCAGCAAGCTCTGGCAGTGGTAGAGGAGGCAGTCTGGCAGAGAAGGCAGAGGAGAACGCAGCCATACAGCCAGAGAGGCACCGTGAACACGACAGTGCATAAGGCAGGGGGCACCATGGAGCAGACGACAGGCCACAATACCCTCTGACCCTGCATACAGAAGACACTGGTTCAACTAACTCAAGAATATGGACGCAATATCTTTAATTATATAAACAGTAACTGCGATAACATTTCATATTTCTGTAATGTTCACTTTGTAAGAGACATTCTTCAAAGGCCCTAATCATGGAAAACCAAATGTCTCCTGCTTTTTAAAAATAAAATAGTTTGATGGAGTATGTAACAGTTCCTACTGCATACATTCAATACATGGAAACAAGAATTAAGGTAATTTACATACATCAGTCTTGAATGCACCGTAATGAATTCAGGCTGTTTAACCTCCATTTGAAAATACAAGATGAAAGTGAAAGTGACTATTCTATCATACATGAACACACTACAGCACACAGTGTGAGCAGCACGAAATTCTTCCTCTGTATTTAATCCATTCACCAAGTGAAGCAGTGGGCAGCCAGGAACACAGCGCCCAGGGAGCAGTGTGTGGGGGAGCAGTGTGTGGGGAGCAGTGTGTGGGGAGCAGTGTGTGGGGGCGGTATTTTGCTCATGGGTACCTCAGAGGGGCTTAGCACTCTTGGGAATCAAACTCACGACTATAAATACGGGTAATTTAACTGTATTAATATGATGATATTCCCAATAATGCTTTATACAGTTAATATTGATCCATACATTTTAAAATATTTCTGCATTTCAAAAGCCACATGGCATTTAAAAGGGTGCACCTAGAAATGTGTCAGAGAACAGAAACAGAAAAGAATATCTGGCAGATCTTAATATTAATAGTACATATTCATACTTGCAAGACAAGTGATAATATTACACTATAAATCCCAGTTACGTTAGGGTGGAGTACAACTGTTCTTACCAATAATGTCTACTATATGCAGCTGGAGGCTCTCTTTCAGAGCAGTGAGGGTGGCTTTAAGAGGATCTCCAGCTTCTGATAGGAGTTTCAGATCCTGCTTTACATCATTAGAGATGGACAACCACAGTTTCCCATACTCCTCTGTGCTTAGCACCAGGGGCCTGTGGGAAAAATGCAAGTGCATTTAAACTAAAAAAAAATCCCATGTTTTTACTTTACAAATATTTACAGGATATATTTGAAGCATGAATGAAATCGTTAAGGCATGTGATTTAACAAACACACCATGCTGTCAACGGAAAAAAAAAACACCTGATAATACCTGATAAAGTCTGCTGTGGAAAGGTTGCCAGAGAATGGAAGTGTGTGTGTGTTTCCAGGCTGTGTTTGGAAGGAGACTGTTCCAGTGAAGGCCACCTGAGTGTGAGGTCTTTCCATCAGCAAAGTGTAGCGACACACTGAGGAACTCCTGCCATCCAGACACTCCATGACATTTCCTCTTAGACTCGTCGTCTACGCATCAAACAAGTTGGGGATAAAAGTTCAGTGATTTAGACTTTCGAAGGAATGGTTTGGGGTTGGAGAAGACCACTGTTCTATTCACTCTATTTTAAAACCTGTAGTTTTAAAACTACTACTCTGATAAATGTGACAATAGCACACGACTTGAGATGCCACGAATAAAATAAGTTGAGATGATCATTAATATTTACAAAATATGACCATGTATTTAAATCACAAAAATTCTTACCAAACCAACGAACCTGTAAAGATACTTTTTTGATGTTCTGTTTATTTTCAGTAGTGTACTATGATGCTACACATTATATAATATTATAATAAAATAATTATAATAGAATATTATACAATTCAGTATTGAATTATATAGTTGTTATTCAGTAATACTGAAGTGCTATAATTAATATGCTAACACTGATGAAATTTTACAGAGTAAGCCATGTGTTAAAGTGTTTTCTGTAACGTGTGTCACAAATGTAGCACAATCCCTATCGTAGCATACCTGCAGCTCCTCACAGCGGAGCTCGACTCCAACATCTCGGAGCGCCGCCTCTGTAGGGTTGGAGAGGAGGAGCACGAGTAACAGAGCATCTTCTTTAAAGACACGGCAGCAGGAGACAGACAGGTGAGGGTCTGAGATCAAGCTCACAGTGTCAGAGTGAGGCAGCTGCTGTAGTTCAGTGGGTAACTGTAGAACCGCAGAGTCAGAACCGCTCTGGACAGTGGACAGAGGCGGTTTGCTACAGTTTTGAGGCAACACTCTGGCTTCTTCTGACAATTTGTTGGGTCTCACAATAACCATATCACTTCCTAACATTTGAGAAGATTTAACCTGTTTGTCCTGTTTTGCACTGACAAGGGTACTACACTCTTTCTCACCCAAACCACTAACTGACTGGCTGTGGTGTCTAGTGTCTTGGTTTCCATTGGCTGTGGTGGGCTTTATGGTGTGGTATGAGCTTTGTATGGGCGTAGCTGGCTCCTCTTCTAGCAGGCCACCATACAAAAAGCTGTCTGCCGTGCTGCGTGAGGAGTGGGAGGAGTCAGAGGAAATCTCGCTTGACGACGATGCCGACTCGTGTTGACGAGCCCTTCTTCTGAATCGCGGAGCTACAGCCTCAGTTTTGCCCAACTGACAGAGAGAGACAGATGGAATAAGAGAGTGGTTAAACTTTTCAAGATGCTGACTCAAACCTTTAAGAATTATTAAAGGGATGCTCTCTGATTACATTTGCAAATGAAAATATCACAAAATCTTTTTTAATGACAGAAATACCACTTCTTAAAGAAAACACACTAAACACAGTTTAGAACTGGAAAAGTAATTCCACGCAAGTAGTTGGTAAACACTAACACTTGGTTCTCTGGTGTGTATTAATATTTGTTCTGTATTAATGTCCTACTGAAAGGATGCATGCATTTTAATAGGTGTTTTTAGTACATTTTATGTCCATTTTGTTCACAACATAAAGTTCTACAGAGGCATAGAAACTGGCTACCGACTTGTCACATACATTTTCTGTGTATCTAAAATAAACTCACCAAAGACGTAGAGTTCTGAGAGCCCAGTCCAACAAACAGTGAAGAAGCCAGCTGCTGCTTTTCCTGGTCCAGCTGTGCAGGTTCAGGCTCAGGCTCAGGCTCAGGCTGTGAGGTTTCTGCTGCCCCTTGCTGTTGAGGGGACTGAACTACATCACTGGGCTCCTCTACTGGAGTTGGGGCTGCTGAAGGATCTTTATGAGGTAGGTAGCCATCCTTCCCCCAGACTCTCTTTACACCATCCAGCATGAGTGAGCTTGCACTGCAAACACACACCACTTCCATCACAACCACAAACATAAACGCTGTTTTGGTCGAAAGCCAAATACAGGCTGAGAGTTAAAGAAAGTTTAGTGCAAAAAAAAAAAAAGATGACCCATCGTCAGCCAAAGTGCCATAAAAAACTACACCGCTTGAAATATCTCTTAGCACCACTAATAGCAATTATTACATCATTATGAAAATAATAAACAATGCAAAATAAATGCCCAAAGTTAAGATTCAATTTAACTAAAAAATTTATTAAGTTGAGCTTTCAATCCATATTTCAAAAGCTAAGTCTGGATACGCAGGACACTGTTATCACTCCATGCTGTGCTGTCAGCCTATAGCAAGATGTTAGCCTTCACCTGTAAAATCCTAGAGGTCTATTTCTTTACACAAAACTTGTTACACAGAACACAAACAAATTAAACACATTATTTCATTTTCTGCCCATTCATTTTCTCAGAGGTCTGGGCACTGAGTCACTGTGAAATGAAATGATGCAGTGTTCACAGAACTTGAGTCCATCAAGTCTGGACAAATGGTTCAAGTTTTAATATACGCTGTATGCAGCCTCTACTGATATATACCCACCCTATTTTTAGGGACGGTTCGGTGCTGTTGCCAGAGAGACCAGAGCTCATGGAGAGGAGAGTGGGAGACTGTCTGTCTGTAAGAGAGCAGGATGACAGACTCACCGGCAGAGACAGTCCATACGGCTCCAAACTCAGCGCTAATAAGAGCCAGAGAGAAAGAAGCATTAAATACAGTATTATCTCACATTCAGTTACCAGATGTAAGAAGTGCAACTTAGATTTATAGCAATTCAGCTACACTGAGATGCACCCTTTGCTGACACAGGTGTAAAATTCTTCACACACAGCTTGTGTAATCTCCACAAAAAAGCACTGTCAGTAGACAGGAACACTCTGGAGCAGCCACACATGATCCCAAGGTTACCTTGCCCACTGTAAAGTCTTGGTTAGATCACCTTGGATGCAGGGGTGTCTAAAAACATGTAGATTATGTTTCCCAAAAAGCACTCAGTAAGGATTATTTTTTTTATCATTGTTTTTTTCCCCCAATGTGTCCACTGTACCTGATGACTACCTAGACAATATCTACACAGCAAAACAGAAGCGCCTAAATAGAAGCAACTAAAAAGGACAAACTCAGAAATCACTAAAATCCCAAACATATTCCATACAGTCACCACAAGAACTTTGCATGGGTTCTGTGAAATGGGTTTCTATGGCCAAACAGCAGCACATAAGCATAAGATCACTATGTGCAATGCCAAGCATCCTGAAGCAGCATAAAGCACATGGACACTGGACGATGGAGCAGAGGGAATATTCTCTGACGTGATCGAGAACACTTCACAGTCTGGCTGCTTGATGGATGAATCTGGGTTTGGTGGATGCCAGGAGAACGTTAACTAAATTAATGCACAGTGCCAACAATAAGCAATTTGCTGAAGGAGAGAAAACAGTGTGTTGATTTTCCAGGGTTGGGCTCATTCCCTTAGCTCACAATAAAGAAATTTACTACAGTTATGCGCTTCCAACCTTGTAGCAACAGTTTGGTGAACACTTTTCCTGTGCCAGCATGGCAGTGGCCATGTGCATGACGTGATGTCCATAAGAACATTGTTGGACAAGTTTGGGGTGGAAGAACTCCAGAACTGAAGATCTCTGAGAGAAATCTGAATATTGGATTATGAGCCACATTAGATCTCTCAATTGTTCTTTTTCTTGAAAGGGCAGAAAATGCCAGACACACCCCAGAATCTTGTGGAAAGGTGGTCAAGTCCACATACTTTTGGCCATACAGCACATGTAGTAACAACACCAAGATATATGATGATTTATAACATATGTGGACAAACATAAAATGTCCATTAAGGCCATCAGGACATTCATGAAAGCACATCGTAGTACCTCTCGGATGACTCAACTCCTCCTGTCTCTGATGGGGTGATTTATATGGAGCAGCTCCTGCAGCTAAAGCCTCAGATACAAAACTGTCCAGGAAAGAGAGAGAGGAGTCCACCTGTTTAAAAACAAAATAAACAATTACCAACGTGCTGCAATAAATAATCACGTTCAAAGTGAATAAACATGTTATACGTTTCTTTTCCTCTCTGATGAGTAGGATGTGCAAGAAATGTATAAAATTCCATTCTTCACCTCCAGGCTGTCCCAGGAGGCTGCACTAGGCAGTACTCGAATGTGGAGCTGAGAGTCCTGGCTGAGCAGACGCAGTTCTTGGGCCTGCTGCCGGAGCACCGTGTCCAGAGAGGAGGACAGGCTCTCTGCCAGCTCCAGTGCCAGCTCCCCACACCCTGGGCCTTTACACAACTTGGTAAGGCCAGACAGCACCCAGCTCTTAGTTTCTGAGCTCACTCCTTTCTGCGCAAGCAGCTTCTTCAACAGCCTGACGACCTCCTGCTGCTCCATATCCTCCTTTAAGCAGGAGTACTCCCCCAACACCTAAGGACGTACAGAGAGAACATGGTTGCATAAAATGCTTTGAAATGGAATGTGTAAAATGCACAGCAGTGATTCAGAGTTATAAAAAGGCAAGTAACTAAACATTCATGGTAAACCCATCACCATTTTGTGTCGGTTTGTAGTGCATCATGTCTTTTTATTACTGTACAGTTTATGGTCTTACAGTTCAATGCGATGATTAATACATAATATTTAAAGCAAAAATGCAGTTACTTTTGCTTTTGCATGTTGCTTATATATAAGCTCAGATATATCTCATATTACGGATGAAAAGGACGTACGTGTGTGTGTGTGTGTGTGTGTGTGTGTGTGTGTGTGTGTGTGTGTGTGGTCTATGTACTCACCCAGCTGATGACCTGTAAAAAGCACTGGGGCAGACGTGAGCAGTCACCCTTTAACAAGGCCATATATGAGTCCACTGCATACAGTTTCAGCTGTCTGTCTTCCTCCTCACTATCTGAGCCTGACACATACAGTCACAAATTAAATTACGTCATTTATCAGAGAGAATTTTTAAATAAAATCTCATCATATCATTTGGTCTTACCCTCTGCCAGCAGTCTGAGGAAGTTGTTGGGAATGTCTGGCTGCATAAGGTCACCACCAAGAGAGAAAACGGCATTCATGGTCTCAATAAACCAGTCGTTGTCTGGGGCATATGTGCAAAGTTTTTTATAGGAATATAACAAAGAGATAAAACGGTGTAACATCTAGATTTAATGCAGAAGCAAGCTCTAGCAAAATGTCATTTTCAAACAGAAGGGAAAATCGGACAACAACAAAAGGATATTTTTCAGCCAGCTCTGCCACTTTCCCGACAAGATCAATAAGAGTGTAGTCATCATTACAGAGTCGCAGGAACCCCAACATTTTCTCCACAATCACAGTGACGTTCTGAGCATTAGTGATCCTGAACAGCAGCTCGAGAGTCTGAGAGCGAGAGCAAGGGAGCGTTACTGGTTAGTAATTAAGCAACAATATTTAATTATCTAATTATCAAAATAATATTACACTTACATAAAAAAACACATAAAAACAACATTGTTGTTTCATTGAAGTGATCATTAAAACAGTAAAGCCAAATTTGTCTTTCTCACCTCCCTCTTAATGATGAGGTCAGAGTGGTCCAAACATTCAATAATAGTCATCTGGTGCTGAAGAGCAAGGTTGGCATCATGCTGAACCACGTATGTCAGAGCTTTTAAACCTACAGCGGCAGACAGAGCGGCAGACAGACAGAGCGGCAGAAAGACAGATAGAGGGTCCTGTTAATTTACAGCAGAAAATAAGTTGTCCACAAATACACTGAGAACATAAGACTGGTTTAATAAGAAAAGTACGACCATACCCAGGTACTTCAAGTTAATCTTTGGAGACAGAACAAAGTTTCCAATGCATCTAGCAGCCTTTTCCAGCAGCTCTGCTTTGGGGTGTATCGTATAAATAGCCTTGACACACTCATACAGAATAGCTGAAAAAGATAAGAACTGTCAAAACCAGGCAAGCGACAGCAGTCATAATATTTATTTGCTTATGTGGTATAGGGACCCACCATAAGTAATATTGTGGTTCATTTCTGCTCTCCGTAGTGATTCATCTAAGACATCATACATCAGCTCGCTCATGCTACACAGTGCAAAAGACATCATTAAGCTCAGCTTGGGGAAAAGAAACTAATGAACATAAACATCAGCCTAGATGTGCTACTAAATCTAGTCAATTACAAAAACAATGAAGTGCCATTTTGAAATAAGAACACTGTATTTGGATTACAGACTATTTGTCAGCATATCACACAGAACAAATTTTTCAAGGGTTGTTTAGTAAAGCCAAAAGTTTGATATGCACTGATAAGCTACAAGATTAAAACAGACTGAGATCTGGGGAATTTGGATGCAAAGCTAACACCTTTTTTTCCTGTTTCTTAAACCATTATCCAGTTGAACGAGGCCACTGCCTTTAGGAAATACAGGCCCCATGAAGTACTTTGTCTGCAACAATGTTTAGGAAGGTTCTACATGTAAAAGCAACATCCACATGAATACCAGGGTCCATTTTTCCCCCAAGCACAACATTGCCTAGAGAACCACACTGCCTCCACCAGACTGTCTGCCTCCCACAGTGCATCCTGGTAATCATGCAGAAGTACCCATAATGTAAAAGAAACCATGGTCCACCAGTCCAGGCCTCCTTCTGCCATTGCTCCATGGTCAAGCTGTGATACTCACATGCCAATGATCATTTCCAGTGGCAGAGAGGGGTCAGCATGGACACTGACTGGCCTGTAGCTAAGACACTGAGTTTTGACACCTTTCTAACCGTACCAATTGACATTAAACTGTGAAGACTAAAAATCCTGAATTCATAAATGGTTTTTGGGTTCGCCAAATTAAAGAACATTTCTGGCACTTACATTATGGACTAGCAGTGAGTAAATCTGAACTATGGGTTACTGGTTAGTGTTCTGGACACTGTGCTACTACTCAACATATCTTGACTATGCGCTACTAACCAGCCTATCTGCAAAATGTTAGTGTATCTGTACATGACAATGCCTTGCTTGGCTCATGTACCTCTGGTCTTCTCTCCCAAGCAGTGACAGGATGCGGAGCAGCTGGATCTGCAGCCATGGTGCTGGAATACTATGGTAGTTAAAATCCAGCGGCAGCTTCCCTCCAACTACTTGCCTCAGGATGGTCACAAAGCTGCCTGTCAAATCCTTGAAGTCAGCAGGGTTCGCCTGATGGCAAAACAGAGAGGTCATTCTTTCTGGACCAAACGGAGAAAGAATTGCATGAAAAAGCGTTACAAAGTTCTGGTACCTAAAACGATAACTACGTCATATGCTAACATTTAAAGTCAACAAAACAAATACAAAAGGAAAATCAGAAAAGTCACCGTTATCATCTGCAGGTAAATGTGTAGGGATGACATCATAACTCCGGGGTCTTTGTCACACAAGGCTTTCCGGAACTTGCCATGAATGTGCTGAACCTGATTTGGAGCGATTAAGTAGAACTTATACAAAGCAAGCACTGCCTTCCGCCTTATGATTTCCCTAAAACAGAGGGGAACACAGGGCTCCTTTGAAAAATTACAGAAAAAACTGGGGCTGTATTACATAGGGTCTGAGTGCTTATTTATGGATGTCTATCAAACTTACTTTGGATGTGACAGTTTCTCTTCTACCAGTGGCAGAATAGCCGGTATCATGTCTTTGGGAAATATCTGACTAACAATAGTAAGAGCCATGCAAACTTCAATGAGGTTGGAGCTCTGAAGATCCTGTAAATGACATATTTTGCTTTAAGAAGTGAAATTCTTTATATTCTTTATCAGGTAATGGGTGAATAGGAAATCTCACAAACCTAAGTAACAACACACATACCTTTAATACTGTATTAACCAGTAGCAAAAGCAGTTCATGATTCTCATTAAGAAACAGTGATACTGCAAGGTAACCTGAAATTTATATGGAAACAGCAACATGATGCATATTGTAATGAGGCAGGACAACAGTTTCATTATAAATGTTAAGTGTGCATACATACCCACTCTTTTCTCCAGGACTGTGCCTTGTTGAGCCAGTTTGATGGCATGAATGTAGGCAAAGTCAGCTTCATATCCAAGCATCTCGCAATACATGGCTCTAACCATGAGTTCCCTCATTTGTCTCTGAAAGTTACATGTGATAACTGTTATTCAGTGCAGGGCTGCTGTCGGCATTCAGCGTGGCCTCAAACAGTCATGTGTGAGCCCACCACAGCACACAGTGTGAAATTCTCTCTACATTTAACACATTCACCAAGTGAAGCAGAGGGCTGCCGGCATGGCACCTGGGGAGCAGTGTGGGGGATCAATGCTTTACTCAAGTGCACCTCAGGGGTGCCACTGGTGGTCCTGGGATTCAAACCCATGACCTTCTGATGAGACACGCAACTCCCTAACCACCAGGCCAACAGCAGCCCCAAGAACAGGGAAATGTAGGGATTCGAACGCCGGACCCTATCCCTGAGCTACATTGACTTCAAGCCAGTCAACAGCTGCAGGAAACCTGGTCAGATAATGCTATATAAAACATAGGAGAGGCAGACATGTGTAATGGATTACCAAAAATCTCATTTATACATCTGATCTCCAAATGTAGCATTAACGTGGTGTGAACTGCCAGTTTCGCCAATACAATATACACAAAACGGCCAAATGTGTATGTGGACACCTGATCAAAGCACCTAAGCTTTGCTGGTTATTGGTGTTGTCATGCTTTACACCAATCCAGCCAACAATACTGGGCAGTGCCCATCATGATCTCTGGCTTGTGTGCAGCCCATTTCATGAAGCTTCAGACACAGCTTTTGGTTAATATTTCTTTCAGACTCCACAGAGATGTAGATGCCACAGAAGATACCCTCTACCGTTATCAGCACTCAGCGGCTCTGCTCTGTTTTTGGGTGGTACACAGCTTTTGTTGTTCTTAGATGCTTCCATTTCACACTAGCACTGACAGTTGACTTGGGAAGTTCCAGCAGGGCAGAAATTTCACAGACTTGTACCAAAGGTGGAATCCTACGGCTGTGTCACGTTTAAAGTCAATGAGCACTCAGTACAGCTGTTAGAAATGGATGTCTTAGGCTAGGTGTCCACATACTTTTGGTTATATTGTGTAAGTCTATGTCTCCTAGGCATGACGTGGAGGAAATCTACTCACCATTGTCGTATTAGGAGATGACACCTGATCTTTGATGGCAGAGAGCTCCTTCTTAATGAGCTTCTCCTCTTCCTAAAATGAGGAACACAACATGAATACAGCTAGAGGGCTGGCTAGGCAGCTAGAGGGCTGAGAAGTAAAGAAGTAATAGGGACTGTTGTGTGTGAATGCTCACATGTTTGGAGGTGAGCTCAGTGATGCTCCTGATGAAGTGTCCCAGTCTGGAGGTGCTTGAGAGTTTGGCAGCCCCGGGCTGAGGATCCAGAGCCAACAGAGCAGGCAGAGCTGTGAGGGTCTTCTCCACAACATCACTCATCTCAGCTCAGAAAGGCACAAACTAGAAACAGCCCTCCTCGTTCAGACCCTTCGTGAGGGGGGCACCTACTGAAAAGTCCAGATAAGCATTTAAAAAGAAGCAAAGTGGAGAAAAGGACAATGTTTACACTCTTGACAGCCCAGTTCCGAGTGATCAAAAACACGTCCTACTCCTTCTACTGCTTCTTTGAGGAGTTCACAAACAAGATTACCAGTATCGCCCCCTACTGGAATTCTCCTGCATAGCACTCTCCGACAGGGCCACCTTAACAGTGTTATAAAGTAAAGTGGGCCTATAGGCACATGTGAACACAACCAGGCACACATTTAACCCATTCACAAAGTGAAGCCGTAGTTAGCCAGGAACACAGCACCGGGGGTGCAGTGTGTGGGGACGGAAGGGTACCTCAGTGGTGCCAGCAGCAGTCCTGGGATTCAAACCCACAGCCTTCTGATTGCAGGGACAACTCCGTAACAACCAGGCCACCAGGTGTTATGAAACAAAGGGTCAACAGTCATACTAACAATGGCGGGGCTGAAGAATTCACCCCAAATCAAGTGGAATGCAATGTGATTCCACTTCATTTCCACTTCAACTGCCACTGTAAACACCAATCTGTTTATTATATACTGCTCATCCTTTGCCCTGCTGCTGCTGTTATTTGCACAATTAGAAAACAGTATGTCATATCGGTCATGATGTATTCATTTGGTCGTCAGCCTCTCTAAACATGGCATTGTTGCACACTGTGTATTTCGCTCCTCTTTGTACTTGTGTTGTCTTGTCGCATTCTCTTTTTGTTCTTGTGTTGCTCCTTGGTCCTGGAGGAATGTCATTTCAGGATGGCAGGTGAAAGAGCCAAACATGTAACAAACAAACGAAGCAACACACACAGAAACAAATAAAAACATTTTGTGAACGGACATTGTAGGCATCACAGTAGTGAATGAAAGTCCTGTTGATTAGATGAGCTATGGCCAGTGAGTGGACGTAGAGGAAAGTTGTTCCTATGGAAAGAGAGAGAGAGAGAGAGAGAGAGAGAGAGAGAGAAAGAGAGAGAAAGAATGAGAGAATGAATGAGAGACAGCGAGAG
>JBBPDC010000129.1:14558184-14584623 GCA_037974485.1 Hemigrammopetersius urotaenia | reverse complement strand
CAGTGTTGCCTCCTAAGTGGACAGTTTGATTTCACAGACGTGTGATTGACTTGAAGTTACATTGTGTTGTTTAAGTGCTCCTTTTATTTTTTTGAGCAGTATATTACTAAACAGGCTCCGGTTGCTACTCGCTAATAAGCAGCGCCGTGTAGCTTCGCCTGGGTCCTAATGCCCACCTGCTACCTACAGCAGCTTTAACAGCCAGTTCAGCATTTTAATTCAATAATGATAGCTAGACTTATTATTTTTATAATTTCAATGCATAGTCTTGTTTCTATTTGTGAAGTGTGTATCTGCGCTCAGTGATATCTTGAATGAAATGTTTGGATATATAATTTAAAAATAGTAGAATAATGACTATATATATACTATATATCAGACCCCCCAAAATAGACCTAACGACGCCCATTAACTGCAGTGAAATTCTTCACAGATCAGTTCTGCTGCCCTTCTAGAAGTGTCATTCTAGGAGACTGCCAAGCCTGCACATATAGACATGTCGGTCCTGTCGACTTTTTATTTAACGTTCAATGAAATACATTTTTCTAGGCAGCCTGGTCACTTACTTTTATAAGGAAAAACACCTAATTGTTTTTTTAAAGTGCAGGAAAGGACAGGCAGAAAAAAAGTTTCTTTTTACCCAAAAGATTGAAAGTCCGGCGGGTTTCAGCCATTTCAGCACAATCGTCCACTTCTTGGATCTCTATGTCCCCACCCATGCAGGTGTAGTTAAATTTGTCAGCACTCACTATTAAAAGTTAAGGACAGGACATAGGAACATCATCTACAGCCAAAGATTTTCCAATTAACAGTAATGAAAAATGCAGGAAAAAGTTAGAAATAGAAGGATTAATAATATTTTTTGCGTCAAAAACACAAATGAAAAGGATTTCACTTCAGACCCATTAAACTCTTGGTTTACTGTAACTGCTTGCTAAAAGGAATCATTTATAGGTTGGACGGAAATGTATAACCCCGTATCAGACAAGGTTTGGATGGTATGGAAAGTGCAAATAGAAAATTATTCGTAGTTATTCTTTAATTCACTTTGAATTTATATTTCATTTCATTTTCAACCCACTATATTTCAAATTTTGTCTGATCAACTTCATTTGTTAATATATCTTTATTCCCGTGCTTCAGACCTGCGGCACATTCCAAAAAATGTTGGGACGAGGGCAATTTAGGATCAGCAATGGGTGAAAAAAAAATTCATTGATTTTAAACAGGTACTTTATTTAAGCAGGCGACTGTAATGAGGATTTGACAAAAGCAGTATCCACGAAAAGCATGGGTTGAGGGTTGTCTACAAATGCGTGAGAAATTGAATGTATTGAAATGTTGTTCAAAGAACGATAGAAGGGGGTTTGAATATTTCTCCTTCAACAGAGTATAATATAATTCATCAATTCAAGGAATCTGGAGGATAAAAAACAAGGACACAAGCCTAAGATGAACACCAGAGACCTATGATCCCTCAGACCACACTGTATCAAGAATCGTCCTTCATCACTAGCTATTTAAACCACATGGGCAATGGATTACTTCGGCAAACCTTTGTCAAACACTACAAGACTGACTTACATTCACAAATTCCATTTAAAACTTTATTGCACAAAAAGAAATCTTATATTAGCCCTGTCCAGAAGTAGCATAAACTTATCTGGACTCAGAGGCATCTGGGAAGGACCATCACTCGATAGAAACAGTCAGATTTCCAGATCTTTTTTTTTGAAGAAATGGATGCCATGCGCTCCAGGCCAAGATGAAAAAGACCATCCAACAAAATCCAAAAGCCAAGGCCTCTCATGAGGTTGTGTCCGTGCCCTTGGCAAATGTGATTTCTTCTTCAGTGATGGCAGCATTAATGCAAAAAAGTACATTTAAGGGCAACATATGCTGCCTTTAGGATGACATCTTTTCCTGGGATATCCAAGCACTTGTATAATAATACAATTCAAAACCACATCCTGCACAATTTACAAAGGCTTGGCTGCAATAGAGAATGTGTGGAGAATTTGAAACAGAATTTGAAAACACAACAACTACGAATCCCATACCTTAAGACATGCTTACAGGAAGAATGGGACAAAATAACACATGGAACGCTTCATTGCTTGCTATCCTCAATGCCATAACCCCTAACAGCAACACGGCAAAGTGGTAAATGTTTTACCACCCCAACCTTTTTTTTTTTTATTAAATCTGTTGAAGGCCTGAAATGCAGGAATGGACATCTACTAAGAAACGAAATGAAGTCGACCAGAACAAACCGTACATATCTTGAGTTCAGTCTGCAATGAAATGCAAATGCATTTTCCATTCTCTCTCACTTTACCGGATTTGAGGTTGCACGAATGCTACACAAAAACACATTTTCCAGTAAGTAACATTGAAAATGGACTAAAAGATTAATTTGGAAAGATGAACATCACTAAACGAAGCTATTTTGTGAATTTAACCAATAGAGTCATAGTGAAATATTATTTTCAGTGAAATCTTTCAGATATGAGTGTTCTGTGATCAGCTACACTCAGGATTCAGAGGCAGTCCAGAACCTCATAAAAGCAAACTACACTAAAATCCATTAATAAATGAATAATTTTTGTTTGCATTTTAGGAAAGTTGATCATGTGAAGTACCAAGCACTAGATGAGTTGAAATGGAATAAGTAGGAGGAAGACAGCAAGCAGCAAGCACACTCACACAGTCTTAGGCTTTTAAATTCTGGCTGGTTTGCACAAGCACACATCTGGTAGAAGATATGATAGTTTCTCTCGTTCTCTGACTGTAGGGAGTACAAGAACGTGCTCATGAGAATTATTTAGTGTAATATAGGTCATCAAGCAATAAAAACGATGCATATCATTTACATACATCTACAAAGTCATGAAAAGTTATTTACCTGGAAAACAACTCTTGACTTTTCTAGAAGGTACGTCCTCATGTTGGCTCCGATGATCTGGTATCTCCGGTCAAAGCTGATTTCAGTGTATTTTCCGAATCGACTGCTGTTGTCATTCCTTGTGGTCTTTGCATTACCTATTGCCTTCAAATACACAGCTGATTATTTACTGATTACCTAAATAACGTGGTTAGATTTAACTATTGTGTTATCATAATAATGTCGTATCAGTCCCCTTTTCGTAACAGTAGAAGGTGTTGAAGGTGTTACCTCAGTGATCGGGTTCGATGCTAATACTTTGTCCTCCACTCGTTTGTTGCTGCTAGATTTGCTGACCACTGCAAAGTATCTCATGGCATAGCGAGCAGACACAGTCTTCCCTGCTCCAGACTCTCCACTCACTATGATCGACTGGTTCTTATTATTCCTGGAAAAAACATGTTGATATGAGAACACTAAAGCAGGGTAAAAAAAAAAAACACACCTAACAGTTCATATTCTTAGGCTGAGACTAAATAAAACAGTCTAACTAAACCCCCAAAAATGGATGTAGCACAAATATTTATGAATTGCATGTCATGGCTTGCAAGCGTAAGGCAACTTGTTGAAAGGCAATATATTTTACCGTGCCATCTGTTTGTAAGCTTCTTCTGCCACTGCAAATATGTGAGGGTCCAGGTCTCCCATATTCTGGCCAGAATAAGCATGGATCACTGCATCTCCATAAATGGGGAGCTGTTTATATGGGTTAACAGCCACTAAGATAATGCCTGAGATGTACAGTGGTCAACAGAGATGTAGTGAGACAACACAGAACGATGAAGTACAGAACAGTCCCTCAAAGCCCTGATACTGAGGTGGGTAGCAACCACACAAAAACATTCAAATGTGTTAAATATAACAAGTCTCATCCAGTCACAGTAAGAGGTTTCTTAATAAAAAGGTGCTTGCTTGGCCTATGAAGTCAAAAGACATGACTGTGTAAAACTGAAGAGGAGCAGATGTATTACAAATAACAAAACAAATAAATGCTATGCTTTCCTTATGCTATAAACCTCCTAGGTTAGTTCTGTTGGAATGTTTTGATGTTCTTTACACTGATCACTTTTGAGCTTTAGTTTTTAGAATAAAGGTATTTAGGTTTAGAATATCTATAGTTAGGGTATCTATATATCTATATAAAAGGTATCTATATTTAGAATAAAGAGAAGAATGGCGCTTAATAAAGCTCCACAGCAATCAATAAACAGTATAGAACTGGAGACATGACAGTTAGAAAAGTCTCTAACTGAAGAAGAATTGAAAACTTCCATTCAGGTTCAACTTGAGGTCTGCTGACTGGTTATAAATGTAAATAAGCCACGGCCAAACAGCGCCTACTCTCGGTGTCCTCACCGCAGTACGTGTAGATGATTCTAGAGTCCACAAATCGGACGCGCAGGTTGTGCAGCACTGCAGGCTCGTGCAGGTAGCTCAGTGCGGTCAGGTCATTCTCTCCCACCAAGATGTCTGGGTTACGGAGAGGGGGTAACTGACAGGACCCCTCCACAAGGAACTCCAGAACCTGCCACGCACAGTCAATAATAAGTGGATTAGCGTCTGCTACATCATGATGCTAAGCTTACTAGGCCTATGAACAGACATTTTGGGGCCTGTGGGGCGCCTCTTAGATGGTGTTTCAGGCAGGAGGTCTCTAATCAGTCCACAGTGCCTTGCATATAAAGCCCTGTTTAACAATGATGGAAGTTTAGTGATGAATATGCTTATGAATATGCATTACTGTCTAATTGTGGTTCAAAATAAACACATTACAGAATGTAATCTTATCTTAAAAATAAGATTAAAAAGACATTATTAGTGCCTATTATGTCTGGGATTTCCAACCCATTGGAGGTGTGTGCATCTGTGACAGGTGAAAATTTCTGGTACTGGACCAGAGAGTCTTTTAAAGGAGCAATGAAGCTCCCAAACTGACACAGCAGGACCCCAAAAGGCAGTTCTAATATTTTACTTCAGTATTTCTCCACCCTCCCCCCAGCCCTGTTCTGCATGGGCTGTGTTTTCCCAGCTCGAACACACTTGAGTGATATCATTAGGTAATTATCAACCCCTTCTTGAGCAGGAATGCTAAAATACAAAACTGTGCCATGCACACAGGTCTTCAGGACTGGGGCTGGAAAATAAGTCTTGTACTTTATAAAAGTATACTAACTGTGTTGCACATGCTTTGTTAGGTGCCCAGTTTGGAGAATGTATATGACTTTCTCTATAGTAATATGTAGGAAAGTAAAATGTAGAATATTTCTATACAGTATAATACTGTTTCTCTCCATAGGCTGGTATGCCCACATCTGTCTTAGAGCAATCTTACAGAAATCAGTGCAGTAAACAATGGGAATGTTTAAGAATTTTGAATAGAAATATATAGCCACCATATATTCATTTATATATATACTCTAATGGATTCTTATCCTTGCCTAAGAAATCCTTCAGAAATTCCAGATGTGCTTCAACAGATTTTTGTCCATAAAAGTTGTTATATTTATTACCTTTTTTAATATGGATTGCTTTATTTGGAAAAAATAAAAGATTCAATCAAATCAAATGGCAACTGCGTCCTGAATGCTGTTAATAATCCAAAGTTGCAACAGATACATTTATTAACAATGAAAGGATCTGTGTCACCACTGAGGTACGGTCCCCACACACTGCTCCCGGGGCGCCCCTCATTGGCAGCAGGCCACTGCTTCACTTGGTGAATGGGTTAAACGCAGAGAAAGAATTTCACATTGTTCACGCGTGATTATAAGGGTAAATAAATTAAATAAAAAGTTAACTATTGCATATTTATATTGGGTGGCTTTTTGTAGGACAGAAATGATGAATAAAAAATATGATATTTTCTAATAATTGTACTTCAGTGGTGAACAAACTGTAAATTAATTGTAGAAAATGTCAGTGCATGCAAAAACGTCAAATGCATTGGGACACATCATGATTATGGAATTTATGTGGCCCCTTACTCCAGTGCAGGACAATCTTAATGCTTCAGCATCCCAAGACATTCATGCTTTATAAACTTTGTGGACACAGTTTTGGACTCAGTGCACAAAGCAAGCTCCATAAAGACAACTTGACTGGCCACACAGAGCCCTGACCTCAACCCCATCCAGCACCTTTGGGATGAACTGGAACAGAGGTGAGCCAAGCGTTCTCCTCCAAAAGCAGTGACCTCATAAATGCTCTACAGAATGAATGGGCACTATTTCCTACAGAAACTCCCATTTGTGGAAAAGAAGGGTTATATTATTATCAAAAATGTCATTATTGTCTCTCTCGGGCACCCCAGTAGGTATATATACACACCTACACCTACAGTATATCTATATATCTAGTTACTACTTACAGTTCCATCCTCGAGCTGGAGGTGCAGAGCTGAGTCCCCCGGGCTGAAGTCTTTGAGGATTTCAGCTGATTTCCAGACCTGCTCGGAGTCAGAAATCCACACCCGGTTGTACTGAAAAAGTGAAAGCAGTCCAGTAAGCACTTCTCCAACTAACAGCTTTTAAATAGAACAAACGAGCAGCGCGTGTGTGTGTAGACTCGATTAGTTTGAGCTAATCGCTTTTTCAAATCAAATCACACCGCGTTCACCCCTGTTAGACTTTACCATATGCTGCACACTTCTGCCAGCGTCGCCATAGGAACGAGTCCCCAGGAGAACAGGAGAGGAAAGTTTAGAGAAAAAGAGCAGTTTGGAGAGTGAAGCAGCAGAAAAGACTGGAAAGCCCGCATTAAAGTGTATTTTTGTTGTGGGTTGTAGTCGGTTTTGTTTTCCGTACTTTAGTGTAGAGCTCCTGTAGCGCCATGGCAGCGCTCTCCGGTCCCTTTCCTCTCTCACTCATACACACACTCCTGCAGCTCGACCCCCGGACCGGGAGGGGAAATTACAAAGAAATGTCCCACCACCGGCGCGTCATGAGGGGAACTGGGTCATCCTCACACTGTCCCGGGACCTGTCGCCCGGACTTCACTCCCGTACGCCGAGCGCAGGTCTTGTGACACCTGCTTGCTGTAGGGGTGTGTTCATTTGAACAAGGACTTAGAAAACAAAAGAAACAGGATCCTCACTCGTGTACAGCTGAGAGCAGCATTCCAAGAGAGAGAGAGGTAGAGAGACAGAGACAGAAAGAGAGGGAGAGGTAGACACACACACACACACACACACACACACACACACACACACACACACACACACACACACACACACACACACACAGAGAACGAGAGAGACAGACAGAGAGAGACCGAGACAGAGAGAAACCCTTAAAAACCCTTAAATAACTGCATATTATGAAATTAACTTTAAAAACAGTATTATGCAGTTTCAGTGAAGGGAGTTATAGACAACAGCAGTTACCGTGTAGTGATCCCGAAGACGGGGGAAAGGGAGGTCATTATCTATCATGTGAGAGAATGGAAACAATGATCAAAGGTGAAGTGTGTGAAAAAATGATAAATGTGCATGTGGGTCAGATGATACAGTGTAAAGATGGGACATTATTGTTCATGTTCATACAAGGCAAGAAATGTTGAACTTCAACAATGACAATGGTTTTAGGAACTGAAGCAGGTAGAACAAGTCAAAAAATACCTTTATTTTTAACACTGATTGTTCTGTTACATTTATATAGTTAAATAACATTTTAAAAATGACATCCAGGTATCAAGTGCAGTTTGCACTGTTTCTCCCCCCAAATATTCATGCATATAAATATGTACATATATATATAGTGGAGACGTATACAAATGTTATTATTTAAACTATTCGTAATAAGTTAATACAATAAATATCTAAATCACCTAAGGGCTGGCCAAAGTCTGCACCACTTGTGTGTCACTGATGATTTGGGTTCAGGAAAAGACAATTTTTTTTTTTTTTGGCCCTTCAGCATAAAGTTATGCAACAGAAGTTTAATCATATTACAACTAACTCGGACACTAAGAGCAGAATAACTTTCCAAAGAACAATATCCCAAAGAATACCGAAACAAACCCTCAACAGGACCAACATCAGTTATCATTAAGGCAATGGGCTTAAATAGAAATTCCCTTTCAGTGCTAACCGTGGCTAAATCTTTAAAGGGGCAACAGTGTCCAATCCTTAAGGAAATCTCCATTGTGAGATTCAATAGAAACATGTGTTTAGTAATAAAAAAAAGGGAATTAATGTGAATATGCTGAGAAAACCAGCCACTTAGCTACAGTTGACATGTTCAGAAATCATTTTTTCACACTCCAAGGCTAGGCTTTCCAAGGCAGACACTGATGTGAAGTTGCCTGTTGGCTGTTTAGAGGCGTGTGAGGAAGCCGAGGTTGAGGCTGGTGGGTATTTGAACGTTCTCCAGGGCCACAGGTGAAGGGTTAAAGGGAAAAGTGATGGGGAAGACAGTTTTACTGTCCATTAGTAACTGAGGAGACTCCTGACGGTCCTTTAACAAGGCCTGTAGAGGACAAACAGAAAAATTAACAACAAAAAAACCCCACAGCCAAATACACGCACACACACGCACACACACACACACACACACACACAAACCTCTCACCTGTACAGACTTCATGCATGACACAGATACTCTCTCCTCAAACTCATTGACCGGTGTGTAAAGGTTGAGTATCTTTATTATCTGTTTACAGGAAAAAAAAGGCACTAATTACAAATGATAATTCTACAATTTGGCATACAATATGTATATACTTATTTACTTTTTAAATGAAAGAAGCATTCTTAAAGCAAGTTAAAGAAACATTTTTCCCGCATTTTATTCTAACAACAAAGTCAGCAGCTATAAAAGCTAATGTACTAAAAATGGAGTTGAAAGTATGTCTTATAAGTACTTGCAGAGAACAGTCTTGGTATATCAAAGAGAAGGAATATATCATGTGATGGTTACCTGTGCAGATGTGAGAGCTGTGCACATTGTGGCAATGGCTTCTGCATCTTCCTCGCTCTTTTTATTGATCTGCAGTAGTTTAGTAGCCTGAATAAGTGGTTCCAGCATTTCTCGCACTCCAGCACCTTGCATTCCCTTATCCATCAGCCACTCCTCCAGCTGACTCACATTATACCTGTGTGTACACACACACACACACACACACACACACACACAATAAAACCATCACCTATTTCCTGAACTACCAATATTAGCATCAAATGTATAAAAAGGTCAAATAAGGTAAAATATGTTTCCTATTGACCTTACAAGGGTTGGCCCCACAGAGCCTCCTGTTGGCCTTTACCTGATCTGCAGCCCTTTGCTCCAGGAGCACATGTCCTTACGCAGAAGCAGGCTGTTGAGTGTGACAGCGCAGATGAAGTAAAACTGCTGCTTGACCACCTGTCTGACGAGGTCAGGATCGCTGCCGTGCTGGAGCAGAGTGGAATGGAAATTCTCAAGCTGTTTCAGAATTGACTCCAGTGTATAGGCGCTTTCCTCTGGGAAACTGGAGGTGCGTTTTCTCAGTCCTGTGGGCTTCATCCCCAACACCACTGGAATGGTGTCCTTCTCCAACATGCCTGCCACTGAGGCCAAAAAACAACCACAAGTTCATACGTGAAGAAACAAAGGACAGTGGAATGACCGATGTTCCGTTGTGTACGCCCTTACCAATCATAGGCTGAAGAATGTTTTCAATGCACTTGATGAGCTGCTGGTAGATCTGGATGATCAAGTCACTCAGAACCTGCCTGTACTCAGTTAGGTCAAAGTTCATCAAGCACTGCTCATTCTGATTGGGGGTGTTGTTCTTTGTGTAGGCCTATGAGACATCAAACACCAGTGTTTAACTGTAAGGCACAGACGCGCACACGCGCACACACAGACGCGCACACACACACAGACGCGCACACGCACAGACACACGCGCGCACACACAGACACCCACACAGACACAGGGGTTACCTTTTCTCCACTGTACTGTTTCAGGCAATGCAGGAGGCGGCAGGTGTTGGCTAGCCAAAATGAACCCGTCTCAAAGTCGTTCCCTTTTTTCTGAGGAGACATGACCAGTTACAAAACAAACCCCAATAGTGATGGCAATCTGACAATCTGACATTTATAAAGCTACCATAAACAAAACAAAATCAACAAAACATTCTACACCACAAGCCCTCTGCCACTTATTCTACTTATTCCAACCAGGCATTTCTCATGTGGTTCATAGCCAATATGTCATTAATCATTTTCTATCATCTGATATATTGGAACAAAAAAAATCCAGTGGTGCCACACCATATCCTATAGGAAAATATCCTATACATTAAGAACTGAATAAAATGTATTCTATTACTATTCTATTACTGTTCAAATACTATTGACATCCATCATATGTTCAGAAAACATATTGCTCAATAGCAATAAACACGTTATATTTCCAAGCCCTAGTTGGAAAAAAACTATAGACACATAGGTCTGCAATAGTAACCTTTATTATTCAGGAGAAGACGGTCATTTTACAATTACCCACACAATAAAATCCTCTGAAATAAAGCTAATTTTCATGATATGAAACCCATGTTTTAATTCTGCCGCTCTCTCACCTTCATCAAATTCTTGATGGCGTTGATGGAGGAATTGAGCAGTGTGCAGACTCTCTGGTCATTGTTGGTGTAGTCGGCGTGGCGCAGACACATGAAGAGGATGTAGGCGGGTAGGCCTGGGATCAGGCTCACTGCAACACCTCTGGGCTTCAAATCTGTCATCCAGTTGCATAGTCAGAAAAAAGCTATAGCTACTCTCCTGAAGATCATCGCTAGATCAGTCTGAAAACCGTCGTGCAAGCTTAAGGAAAGCCTAATGGATAATTATTGCCCAACTCTTTCACAAAGAACAGTATTCTCCACATAGCTATAGCTGGGTATTTTTAACAGGTTCATAGCTTCTTAAGAGTTTGATGCAATATGTTTCAAAAAGTTGGCAGTCCATACAGTGAAATTTAATTTACATACAACCTGCTATTCCAAAGGATAAAATGCTGGAAATTGTCCTGAACAATAAATAATGACAGTTTTTTTTTTATCCATAAACTCACATAAGTGGATCGCAGAGGAAAACAGCACAAGGACACATTTAGTTCGGGTGTACAGTAAATTACCTGTGATGAGAGTTTTGAGCAGCTTGTTCTCATCTTCCTTTCTGTACTCCAGCATGCCCTGGAAGTGTCGCTCCTTGCGGATGATGCTGACCGACGACAGCTCTTCACTCACTTTGCTCCCTGGAGAGGGCTGATCTGCGGACACCAAAAACGCATCTTTCTTAACAAACATTCAAATGTGTGTAGGAATAATTTAGCAGCTAAAATGCCATTTAAGTAGATAAATTAAAAAGGTCAACACATCTAAGAAGATATACATAGATTAGCCCTTTTTCCACATGTTAAGTTGAACTCACGGTCTGCCTCCTCAGCCTTCTTCATGTAACCCTTTAGTTGCTTCTTCAGTTTACGAATGTTTTTGTCCTGCTTGTCCATTTGCTCCATTAGGTCCTATGGTTATCAAAAATATATTTGTCATTCAATCTGAAATAAATCAGTTCACTATCTAGACCACAAACAAGTACAGCTAAGTCCTGAGATCTCTCTGTACGCACCAAATTCTGATTGGTGAGGCGGCTGATCTCATGCTGCAGGGCAGCATGCACACGGCCATCCTGAGGCAGCTGCAGTGTGTGTGAGAGGAGCTGCTGCTGCTGGTCTTTCTCTTCCTTCAGTGTGTGCAGCTCTGCTTTTAGAGCATTAAGTTCCTCAGCATGATCTTTTCTCTCAGTCTGCAACTGAGACTCCAACAACCTACAACAAGATTTACTAAGTGACACGCGCACAATACCAGAATCAACCCATTACCAGGTTCAGTAGACATGTTTGATTAGACATTACCACACAGTGCTGGACACAGGCCCTCTATGACCAGAACTGAGGACCCCTGGTGCAGAAGGGGCTTTAATAACTGTATAGCTACTATGTGCAGTTATATGGTTAATCTGGCCAGTGTATTTGTTTGCATGCATGAAGACTGATTCTCTTCAGCTTACTTATTAGTTTCTTTCAAGCCCTCATACACCATAAACAGCTCTCCATCTTCATTCAGTTCATGCAAATCCAGTGTGGGGGATCTGAGCACAGATAGAAAATACATGCACGTAAACAACAATGAATTATAATGATTGTGTTAACACGCTTAAAAAGAAATGACGCAGCTGACACGGCTCACAGTTCCATAAGTTTGATCTCTGGTGGCTGGAAGTGCAAGACAGCACAACTGGGTTTGCTCTCTCTGGGTAGGCAAGATGGCTCTCCTGCCCATCTTTTAATTTTCATAACAGAATTGGACAGTCAGTGTTCTCTGCTCGGTGCATCCTGTTGTCCAGTGACATTGCATTAGCTGCGGTTGGTTTAAACAAAACTAAAGAAGCACATGCAAGCCTTCCTAACCCAGAGTTGGTTCAATTATAGGGGAGGTCCTAGTTATTGTGTGGAATTGGAAACTAAAAATAAAGATAATAAAGGTGCCAGAAAAGGCTTGTTGAATGATGTCAAGAAAAGAACCATTTTAGCTTCCTAAAACATTCTGTACATGGTGTGTTTCAAATTATAATTCATGTTTTCCGAATGTTATTTACCAATTAAATGATTCCTCCAAGAAATTAACTTAGTTTTATAAAAAAAAGGCTTGAAAGAGATTTCAAACATCAAAAGGAATCAAAAATGAATCTTCTACAGCATTATGCAAACAGCATTTTCTGGCACCCGTATTTTTAAGATTGTAGTGTAGTCATGACCTGTTACAGACCCAAGAGCTGTATGTGGTCAGAAAGAAGTATATGGTGGAAGAGATACCTGCTGGTCTCACCAGAATCACCTTCAGTCGCAGCTTCCTGAAACAGTGTAAAAAGTACTAGGTCAGTGAGTCAGTGAGGATGAGAATCATTCTGCGCTTGTGAAAAGTATGTGTCTGTAGTAAGTAAGTCCTGCTTCATACCAGAGTTCAGCAGTGTACAATATCTGATGTCAGGGAATATAACTAGTGGTAGAATTTTCCCTGTGTGTATGTAAATCATGAGTATAGACCGGCGTTCTGTTTTCACCTTATATTTGCAGGCCTCCAGTTTGACCAGCTGAGTGCGTAAAAGAAGCACCTCCTCCTTACGCACTTCCAGTTCCTCAGTGATGGAGTTTAACTGCTCCAGGAGAACTTTATAGGCTGGAGCTCCAGGGGACGCCTGTCTAGAGCCTTTCCCCAGACTCAGAGACACTCGCAGCTCATTCAGGTCCTTCTTTAGTCGCTTATTCTCAGACTCCAACTCCTGCCGCTTTTGGAAGAGAAACAGGTTGATGCTATTTCAACACTGAAAACACAAGCAATGGGTTTTCTAGCTGGTAACAATTATATTAGGGTTGCATTCCTGGTTTGAGCAAGCAACTTATAACCAGACTGCTCAAGCGAAAGGGTTCCAGCTGGTAACTAAAATTGCTTTGGTCAAATCAGGCAAATGATGTAACCCTAACATTAATACATATCATTTAAAAAAATACAATTATCAATGGTTTTAGTCAGTCGGCAACACACACACAAACATACTGAATGAGCATTTAGATATGAACTTACCTTCTGTGCTTCATAGTCTCTCTCAGTTCCTAATGTTCTGTGACATTCTTCCAGTTCCTGAATACAAAATAGTTTTTTTTTATTTTACTCCTCAGAAAGATAGCTACAGATATAAATCAGACTGCATGCAGTTAATCTCATTACTGAGCTGTCATTTACTATTTTTAACTAAGCAATTATTGTAGCCAGTGTATTTTTCAGGAATGACAAATAGGCAGTTTCTACTGATACTATTTCATTCCGTCTATTTCCATTACAGTAATCCCCCAGTTTTATGTGGATCAGGAGTCACGGATTCAGTCTCACACAGATTTTTTTTAAAGAACCAAACTCATCGTTTCACACGGAAATCCCCACAATAACGCAGAAACTGCAAAGAACCGCGCCTTTTTTGCGGTGGCAGTAATACACTGAAAAGTTGTCAACCACCATAAAAAGAAGAAGAAGCTGCAGTCTGCCTGCTCTGTGTCTTTTCCTCCTATTTTAGTGTTTTACACTACCCCCCCCCCAAACATTCAAGTTCTCAGTTCATTTAGTATTTGTAAGCTGTGCCCTGTCTAAACATAGAGAGAGTGGAGAGAGTTATTGCAAAGTTTCTTTTGTGTACGAGTCTTAGTATTAGCGGTTAGCATTAGCAGCATGGAAACAGTATTTCTCTCTGTCCCACTCTCACACACACACACAAACCAATATTTCCTACCTTGTCCCTGACTTTTGTTCTTGTTCTTTTGTGTATGAGTCTTTGCACGCTGCTAATGCTAACGTTTTTTAAGCAATAAAGTTTCCTGATTATTATTATTTATTTACCATTACATTTTCTTTAAGGGTAATGCATTAAACTGAGTTTAAAATTAAATGAATGTGTTCTGGGAGCATATTTAGGATTTATAGTACAAAAACAGGCATTTTTAGGCATTTTTTTTTTCCCCAAAAACACAACGCGCTTTTTTTAATGTACGCGGGTACTCTTGGAACCTAACCCCGATGAAAAGCGGGCGATTACTGTACTTACTAAGCTTTTTTAGGGCTGTGTTAATACAGCAACTTGTACCTTGGTGTGGTCCTGCTGGAGCTGCTCCTCTCTGGAGTCCCACTCACTCTGCAGTTTCAGCTTCTCCTGCTCCAGCTCAGCCACTCGCCTCTGCAGCTTCAGCAAGAGAGCCACATCCACAGCTCCCTGCAGCTCTTCCTGGAGAAGACAGCAAGGGGAACACTATTATAGAGGAGGAGTTGTTCTCTGCACCTTTCAAAATAAAATTGTTGTAAACCCGCATTTTCGAGTCACTGTCACGTCACTGTAACAGTGGTTTCTATTTGTAACTTATTCAGATTTTATTCAGTCATATTGAAGGAAAATCCAACCATCTATAGCAAAGTTAAGCTTTCCACAATGCTCAGGATCCAGGATCCTGCACTTTAGCATGAATTTATACACCGTTATCCCTTTCTAGATGTATCTCTGGGACGAACAACGTTAGTGAAGTTCACAGTATCTAATCAATAAAATCAATGTTTTGGTGCGAGGCATAGTGTGAGAATATATAGGTTGTTGCTTCTGATAAGAGCATGGGCAAAAGTTAATAACGTCTGCATCTGAATGGAAAGACACTGAAAATGGATACTCACCTCGTGACCCTGTAAGCTGACTTCTGACCCTGCGAACTCTGACAGAGTGTACTCTGATTCGTTGCTGCTATAAGCCGAGTCTGTTCTCAGGTGACCAAGTTTGGACACATGCTGAAGAAAAAAAGACAGGGATATTTTTGGCTCTATTATTCTTTTTTTGAGTATCACATGCCTTAATTTGAGTATTATGTGATTTAGAAATCTCTAAAATGCTTGGAACTTACAGCTGCAGCCTCTCTCTCAGACTTCAAATCAGCATGAAGGTCCTCCAGTTTGAGATATTCAGCCAGAAGGTTTTGGTAGCGAGAGCGCTCTTCATTTAGTTCCGTCTGCAGAAGATCAGCGATCTCCTGATGTGCCTTTTGCAGGTTATCTGTGAATAAAAATGTGTTAGCAATGGGTGAAATTAAGTTTAATTAACAGTCTATAAATAGATCATCTGACAATCACAATTTGGCCCTTATCAAAGTCACCTCAAATTCACCTCAAATTCTTTCAAACACATCAACGTCAAAATTTGACAGTCAGTTTTTGGTGTTTTTTTGCTGCCTTATGTATCCCATCTCTTTACAGGAACCATCATAACGAGATAATGAATGTTATTCATGTTATTAGTCAGTGGTTTGAATGGTATGGCTGATCACCGTATGTGGTTACTTTGTATCATTGCAACATTTACAGCCATTTCCTATATTACCCATCTAATGCACATAGTATCAGTCCTAAGTAGATTACTGATCCAACAACAAATACAAAAAGCCCTTGATGCCTGTCCAAAAATAAATTGCTAGAGAAGAACACAAACGTTTAAAAAAAAAAAAAGTGTTTGCAATGTAGTTTCTTGTAAGCAGCAACATTGCTCATAATATGACAAAAAAACCCAACTAAATAGAGCACAAACCTCATGAAACTATGAATTCTTCAAGATTTTAACAACTATTTTAACTATTTTAACTTTTAACTATTAAACTTTTCAGGTGGGCAAAGGCTGAGAACACTAGTAATTGAATTTCTATTTGGAAATGTTCTTACATTTAACACAAAGTTAATTATAAAACATTAAAATCAACATAATTTGATGTTTGAAGAACAAAAAAATACATTACTATACATGTATTACTATTTGTTATGTTACTAAATGCTTGGCTTTCCCTGTTCAAGTGCCAGGATAAATGCTTGATGGGGTTTAGGTAAGTGACTGTGGAATAATCATACTCCACACAACCCTGATGTCTGGTCTTCAAGTAGAAGTAACAAAGCTTTGCGTTGTGTTCTGGGTCACTATACTGCTGCAGTATAAATCCTTCTCTGCAAAAATCCAAACCAGGGGGTATAACATTCCCACCACTGTGCTTCTCTTCTGTTCCTCTCCTAACAAAGTCATCTACTCGGAAATATTTGTATTTATGCCCTTGCCACATGTTCTTATTCACTTTCTTAGTTTAGAGACTGACATTCATCCTGCATGTTCATGGTTTTTGAAAGTATATGTACACTGTCATGCACTGCCAACTTAGTTCTTCTAAGCAAAGAGTCTTTCTTAGCATCACATTGTGGTTAATCTGAAGGTTTCTATGTGACTTCTGGCACGCTCGCTTCACTTTGATGCCATATTTCCACTGTCAGAATGCTATTTATTAAGAGATATTCTGATAAAAACCTGAGGTGTGGTCAAATTTATAATAGATGAACAATGGATACAAAATTATTAATAAAACGTTTGTGATGAGTAGATCAAAGCATTTATTTTAATGGAAAAAGATTGAAATTCAGGATATCTGACCTTTTGTACAAAGGAACAGACATGGTCAACTTCACAAATTCTACTGAGCCCTGGACTTCTAGATTCATCTTTTTACTTCCGGTGTAGTGCTGACTGTGATTACAATGATGATTTGCCGTCAAACATGGAAAAGTAGAAGCATTTTCATTGGTTATCTCCAGCCCACAGTCCACTTTTATAGGTCAATCGAATGTGACTCTACTCTCAAGCTTGCATTTATCCCTTCTGTTTATTATAGTTTGACTATAAATAAGCACAGGTTAACATGTACTCACCAGTTATTTGCTGGCTCTGTTCCTTAATCAGTGTGTTCAGTTCATCTTTCTCACTCTTTAGTAGATTGTTCTTCTCATTCAACTCTTCAACCACCTGCAACAGAATTTCTTGGGTATTACAAGCTGAACTTTTACTGTCTGCTCTCTCAGAGACAATATTTTTTAGTTACTAGAAAAAAATCTAATGTCTCGTTTGGTCTGCGATGGCACAAATAAAAGTTGTTGTTTCATGTTCATGCAAGACATTTATCTGAATGTTATACTGTTTAAACTTCACCTTATGGTCAAGGGTATAAAAACACACTTGTGTGATGTAAAGATCTATATTTTTATCAGAGCACCTTTCTGTTCCTCTCCAACTCCTCATGAGTCACTTCCAGCTCCTCTTCCAGGGTGGAGACTTTATCACCAAGACGCCGGGCATCTTCCTCCGCTCCCTGCAGGGCCGCAATCTGGGTGCGTAACTTCTCCAGCTCGACCAAACTACTGCCTTCAACTGTAATCAGGCGCTCCAGCAGCTCCTTGTTCTCCTTATGCTGGAGATGAGATCATACACACAAAAACATCTTTCAGAACCAACTGAAAAAGCTTGGGCTTGTTTTATTGTTATTAAACTGATTTGTCTAGAATTACAGCATTCCATTAAAAAAAAAGTACAAAATGAAACATGCCTGGTCATCCACTTTCCTTTGCAGCTGCATGATCTTGTTCTCCATTCCCACGTTGAGCTTCTTGTAGTGCTCGACTGACCGTGCTTCAATTTTAAGTCTCTTTAGCTCTCGGCGCGCCAGCAGACGGCGCACACAGCACTGCAGATACACCACAGCCTGTATGGTCCGTTTGTACCACAGCCGCACCAGCCAGCCACGCACCCAGCGCTGCACCACGACTGCCTTCTGCTCATACCTCAGCTAGACAGAACACAGACACAGTTTTGAATTCTAATTAATATTTTAAAATTACACACTAGTAAAAAAACAAACATTTAATATACGCCAAACATTGAAATTTATGTGGATTATAAACCACTATCCATTAAACTGTATGTAAAATAACACATTTTAAACAATTGCACTCTTCAACACTGCATCACAAATGCAAAGGTCTTAAATGAATGTTATCTCTTTATCACGATGTGATAACATAGGACATTGGGTATGACATTTTTTGACCCTTAATAACTTAATTTGATCATGTTAATGACAGTGAGCTGTTTGGTACCTGTTTGTACTGAAGTCTGGCAACGTGGCCACGGAGCAGGCACTGAAGGAGCACTGCTGCAGCTCGCTTCCGCTGGTACAATCGTCTGGCTGCACACATACGCTGGTACTTCTGAATGACCACAGCTGCCTTTGTCCTCCTCAAGGACTTGCACAAGCTGGCCAGAACAAACAGAAATCCTCATTAATAAACCACCAGCCAAGAAACTACTACTAACTCTGGCAGGTACTTCCAGACTACTATATATATATATATAATAGAAAATCAACTTGTTATATATTAAACTTTAGAAATCAGTTGGTTTATACTCACGCACGAGCCTGCTGTCCCCGTACGTATCTCTGAACTGTGATTGTAGCTTGCCGCAGACGCAGGTACTTCTTGCGATCAAGCCAGCAGCGTATGGTCTTCTGGATTTGGACACAGGCTGCACGAAGCCTGTCGGCCCGCAGTTTCTCCAAATACGCCACCTGTCCTGCTCTGAAGAAGATCTTCATCTTCCCAAACTTGTACTTATCCGGGTCCTGCAAAGACAAGAAGTCTCTTTAGGCTTGATAAAGTCTTGAGGTGACCATTCGAAAAAACATGCAATTATGATTAAAAAACAAATAAAACCTTTCATGTTTAAATACTCGCTCTTCAACAAAAGAACATTTGTATGTATTATATAAATGAACTTACCTGTATCAATTGTTGCAGAACATTCTGGCATGTCAGCTTCCTGTCTGAAAGTACATCTTTCTGTTTCATCAGCACTCTGTACCGGATGAAAAATTCCTGGTACGTCCACCTGACACAATAAACACAGAAGTACATCACACAGCTAAAAGCAGAAGTAGCAGCCATCTTGCCAGGTGAACTACTGTATGCAGTTTTCTTTATTTTGATAAATTACTGTAATGCCTTAAAACACCAGAAACAGCACAAATAAGTCGGAGACTGCTTAACAGCTCAATTAAGTTTAAGACAAACTGTATACATTACACATTTAGGTTGAGGGGGACACTGTAAAATTGCTTCTTTTTTTAACCAAACCATGAATTTAGTAAACACCAATACAGTTAGAACAAGTGTGTTTTGGATAAATGAACCTGGATGGAAAGCCTGCTGCTGAGATACGGATAGTCTCCAGAACTCCACACGCTCTCAGCTGCTGAGCTGCTCTACTCGAGTCCATCCTGCAGGGGGCGGGAGGGGAGCACACAGTACTGAATTTGAGAAAGGATATCTAAAATTGCCATTTCTAAAATGAAAGTTAGAAAGTGAAGGGCTCTAACATGAAAGAGGATTTGTGATCATTGGGTTTGATGCAGCGCACATAATGAGGGGTCGTAGCATTCAGGGTCTTCATGAGCAAGTTCAGAGAGTTCCGAAACTAAAATGCAGAGGGAGACATGTTGTGTTATATAAAATGGTCATTGCTCATGAACTAAAATTTAGAGCAAAAGAAAGGCACCCAAATCCAGTCAAGATGCTTCAACAATATACAAGACTACCAGAAAGGAAATGTAATTGAAGAATGTGAAAAGTCAGTGTACAGTCATCCCACGAACCTGAAGACCAACAGATTTCTTGTGTTCTCTGACTGACTGGCCTGCACGGGTCATCTTTGTGCGACCAGACACTGCAGTGCTAGTAGGACCCGATGCTTTCTCCTCTTCCTGGAAAAGCTCCAGCAGAAAGGGAAACTGAAACAGGGGTTTGTAAAATCAGAGACATGTAAACATTGTGTAGATGCAAAGATATACTTACAAAATACACTAACAAAGTTAAACAGGTCAAAACAAAGTGCAGATTAAACAAACGTGGGAATATTGTTCTTTGATATTATGCCATTGTGGCTTTTTCAACCTACTTTAATTAGATAGATTCATTCAACTGAACTGAGATATATATAACATATACAGAATTCACCCTGAAGGTTCCCTGTGGAGCAAGGTGTGGCAACAAATGTGGCAGGGGTTGTTTTGTTTAATTTGAAAATTCTGATGATCATATTTAAAAAATCTCAATTAATTGAACATTTTAACTCGTTTACGATTAATGAACGATTATTTTATTTATTTTACTGGCCTAGTTCACTGACAAGTTGCTCAGTTGTCTCAGTGTTTAAGCTCTCCATGCTCGACATGTCGGCGGAATAACGTAACATAACGTAGCGGGGTCACATGACTCCATACGCAGTAGTGTTTTTAAAGGGAAAGTAATCGAAATAATCGACCTGGAAAAATTTGATCGGTTATAAGTTCTGAATGTCGATTTCGATTACATTTCGATTAATTGCCCAGCCCTAATTTAAACAATGCTTAGTGATTCATCTGCATGTGCATTCATCCACCAGGGATAAATTTCCTTTCCTGTGCAACACCCATACCATCTAAATATGTTTATGGGTTGTTGAAGCTTTTGTGAACAGCTGTGAAAGGTTTGAAACACTTTCCATACTAACTGCTACTTAGAACTAATACTTTCAATGTTGAAATACACATGTTTAATTTACGAAGAAAAAAAAAAAAAAAATCTTCACAACATTTACAGCTTATCCTTGGCTCTTATCTACAGTCTCATTACGTAACTCACTGTTGGTAATGTTGCCATGTTTTAAAAAAATTCCAAAGAATTTAAAGAAGCTATACATCCAAACAAAACCTCTGCACTCTACTGGCCAAAAATGCTTTATTGACATTCCCCCTAAACTCCTGCTTTTTTGCTTATTTTTGTGAATAGAAGATAGAAGATGACAGGGCACTCCAGGAGGGAGGAACCCATCCAACAAAAAGTAGAATCCAGCTGACACATCAGCAACCATAAAAAAAAAAAAAAACACATGCTGCAGCATGTTCCTCCTCCTTTAGCTAAAAGAGCCCCTAAGCAGAATTAAAAGACGGCTGCATGGAACAGCTTAAAGTGCCACAGTGATTTAGACAAACCTTAGACGACTTCAGCACATTTATCTGTTCCTCATTCACAGTATCTTTATTTTTCTCCAGAAAACCCTCACACTGATACTCCACCTGAGGAAGACAGACAAATGCAAGTGAAAAAACAGAAAAAACAGATAAAAAAAACCCCCCAAAAAACAAATCTTGGTTCATGCAGATATCTCTACGTACCCGGTCAGCGAAATGCAGGATGATGAAGGCTTTGTTAGACATGCGGGGTTTTTCAAAGTGAGCACTCTTCTTTAAGTGGGTGTTATACAGCTTCTGTGCCCACGAGTCATCCGACCCTCCGGGCATCTGAAGAGACAGCAGTAAGTACGGAAAATAAAGTAAAACACACTAAAGTGACAAAACTCCTCCACATAAGTCTTTCTCTTAGTTAATGAAGGAAATGACCTCAGCATGAACGAAAAAACACTTACCATACACTCTTCATCAAGCAGATCCAAGAGCCCCATCCTGGCCTCGATCAGGTTAATACATGGTTGGTTGTCATAGAAATCAATGAGTGTCCATGGGATCTGTTCTTTCAAGTATTCCTCTTGCTCCAGTTTGAACACATGCTGGACAGAGAAGGCTTTGGCTAAGCAATAACACAAACATAATTAAGGTGTTTTGGAAACAGTGAACACTTTTTGTTCACACAGCAAGCCTACACAACACAAAACCCCACTTACCAAGTTAAACTGCTGCTGGAGCTTCTCATTGGCATAGTTAATGCAAAACTGCTCAAAACTGTTGATTTCAAATGTTTCAAACCTGGACCACAAAGTACAACACTTGTTAGCCAACAATGAATGTCTCAAAATTATAAAGAAGGCTGTATTGCATGCAAAAACGTCCACTTGCCCATAGATGTCCAGCACACCGATGAAGGAGTGTTGCTTGCTGGACGAATGCAGAGACTTGTTGATCTGATTGACTATCCAGGTGAAAAGACTGGCATAGATGTGTTTAGCTAACGCATCACGTCCGTCTACAGCCTCCGCTGTGGCCAAAGGTTTGTTGAAGGTTTCTGTGGCAGTTTTCAGCTTTTTATGACACAACCAGTGAGCCATGGACTCACTAGACACCATCATCAGCTCACTGAAAACAGTCAGGTGGGGGTTTTCAGCCTGAAATGCACAGAAACACAATCAAATAAGAGAAAACGTGAGAAAAAAAATGCATTTTCAATGTACATGAGTACTGTGTCACTCATTGGAAACAAAACCATACGATAACTAAACACTTTAGCAAGCAGTTGCATGACACTAGATGGTAGAGTGCAGGTTCCAATTACTTCTTAGCATCATTAGTTTTGGAACTCCAGTGCAAAACAAAATAAGAAAATTTCAACCAGCAAACAAATTTTAGGTGAAAAGTTTAAGAAGAAAGGGTAAATCAGATTTTTTGTCAGATTTTCTGTGCAGTACATTAATTACAATCTGGAAAATACACACTGAATGGGGCTCTACTGCAGTTGAATTGTCTGAACCCAACTCACAGAAATGCTGCAGCTCCCTGATCCCCTCCCCACCACTTCCACACTGCCCAGGTGAAGAATGGCCGCCAGGGTTTGAAACAAATCCAGCTGTTGTCTTTCATCAATTCCTGGAATGTAAAGAGACTCATGTAATGAAAACTTTTCACGTGAATGTGGTTAACTTGATATTGTGAAACACTAACTCAGCAACACTGACGCAAGCTGCATCCTCACATAAGAATCCACTTCAGCTGAAACAGAGGCAGGTTCTAATGCAACACAAAGTGAGTATTTTTACCCAGAACTGAGAAAGCCCTCCGTGTGGCCTGCATTTCCTGTGAGTCATCCACTCCGTCTATGTCAGGGCTTTTGCCTTGGTTAGTGTAGTGGTACTCATCCGCGCTGCCTTCAGAGACAAACTGGTTACTCAGAGGGTAATGGCTACACTGAAATGTGGTGGAACCTCAGTGAACTCAGTGGATTATTGGAAGTTGTTTCAGTGGGGAAAATTCAAACATTCTACCCACATCAATGCAATATAAGGTGGTTTTCTATCAAACTGGACAGATTTTGCTTGAATGAGAAAGAGAGATAAAAGCACTGGCTCTTTTGTCATGACTGTAATGGTTTTTTAAAGTAAATAAAATCAATACATTGCATAATAATGCAGGTGAAATCTGAACTGACTTCTTCAAAAATTCCAATCAGTTATCAAAACTTTGATTAACATTTATTTTATCCACTCCTGTTGAGAGGAAGCCCATACCCAACAGCATCATTTGAGACAATGGCCTGGATTATCTAAATCAGGGTGTCGAACTCCAGTCCTGGAGGGCCGTGGTCCAGCATATTTTGGTGATTTTCCTGCTCAGAGACACCTGACTCACCTCACAGTTAATTGTCAGGTTTAGTGAATGAGTTTGAGGAGAAGAACCATCAAACTGTGCCGGCCCTACAGGACTGGAGTTTGACACCCCTGCTCTAAATTATTCAGCGTTATTAACTGTGCATAATCTTGCAATAGTTGAAAACTGGAGCCATTTTAAACATGTGTATGAGAAATAGTTACAGTCACATCTACAGAGGACATACTTTTGCACATTTTACTGCACAATTGCTGTTTACTAGAAAAAAAACAACATAAACTGTGGCCTGTGCAGAAGTTACATTTTATTTTGTTGATCTAATGTGCTAAGCTCATAAAATAAATAAAATACATTTCAATTTAAGTTTGTTCCCTGTAGAGGATGTATACTTTATTTTTACTTTGACAAAGGGTTTTCAAACCTTTACATGTTGCTTTCACAATTATTTATGACAATAAATAATGTCTTCAATTCCTTTCTGATAACAAGGGATCATTGGTCCTATCATATACCACGTGGGAGTGAGACGTGCTTACAAATCAAATCACTTAGATTATTTACAATATTGCCCAAGTATCTCTGATAATGGAATCTGTAAGCTATAGATTACATACAAAATGTATCAAGATAATGATTAAAATGCCCGGTCATGTTAGTTTAAATGCTGACATTCGACTCTTTTTTATGTACAAGTTTCACCACTGTCCAGAACAACATCTGAATCAGAATCTCATTATTATTATTGTAGCAGCTGTACAAAAAATGTAACATGGGGCCATCTATGACCATTCTATTCACAGATTACTACCAGAGACATTATAAATGATCACTAACACAAACCAAACCTTGCCTTCCTGAAGCCTGAGAGAATTATAATGCTCTTACAACAAATCTACAGCTGAACTGCCAAAGGCAAAACATTCCAGCATACCTAACTGCAGGGCTTTGAATTCAGGTAAGTGTGCAGAGGCGCAGAGCTGGTAGAAGATGTGGTAGTTGCGCTCTTCACTCGCCTGACATAGAGAAACAGAACATTTCACTAAAGAGAAGAGAAAAGACAGGGAGAAAGACAGAGAGCAAACAATCGTTCGAAATTAAAGGAGGGGGATACCCTTTCATGTGAACAACACAGAATGTGAAATATAAAAGCAGAAATAATCAAATAAAACATTTTAGTTCTCATTTTCTTAATATGTATACACACACACACACACACATATATGTGTATAAAGTGGCATTTGTCATACATGAACACACCACACCACACAGTGTGAACAGCACGAAATTGACTTTCTGCATTTAACCCAGTCACCAAGTGAAGCAGCAGGCAGCCAGGAACACAGGGAGCAGTGTGTGTGTGGGGACGGTGTATTGCATCAAGGAGACCTCAGAGGTGGCACTACCAGTCCTGGGATTCAAAGGTACAACCTTCTGGTCACAGGGCCAACTCCCTAACCACCAGGCCACCAGAGGAATGTAAGCAATTTAATTATATAAAACAAACCAAACTAGATTAAGGGTGGAAACGTTAAAAGTTGGCTTCTCAATACGTGTTGAAAGAAGTTTAAAGTTTAATAGAAAATTACAGACAGCCAGACTTTGAATTATCGGAGGTCGTCTAGACTTGGGCTATTAAATACAGAACTGGGAGATTCTTTAAATGTGTCCACCTCTGGAAAGACACTGGTACATGATGACTACCTACCAGTGCTCCACAAAGTATTTTTATTTCCGTGAATCACAAACAAGGCCACAAGATTCCTGACTGAAGAACAGTGTCACTGGGAGAAAACTAGTGAGGAAAAAAAAAAAAAAAAGTAAATTAAATGAGTGACCTGAAACACCACTCTGGACTTCTCCAACAGGTACGTCCTCATGTCAGCTCCAATGATGTTGTGCTTCTGATCAAATCCGATTTCTATGAATTTCCCAAAGCGACTGCTGTTGTCATTCCTGGTTGTCTTAGCATTTCCAATGGCCTGGGTACAAAAGCATCAGTCAACAAATCTACTCATTTTATGAAACAGGCAAAAGGTAGCATTCCAAATTATTCAGTATACATTCATAATAGTTTTTTTTTTTTATCTAAAAAAAAAAAAAAAAAAATGTATATAAAAAAAATTAAAAACCTCCATGATAGGACTGGAGCCCAACACTCTTTCCTCCACACTGGTCTCTGTAGAAGAGCCGCTAACTGTTGCGAAGTAGCGCATGGCGTATTTAGCGGACACAGTCTTCCCTGCTCCAGACTCCCCACTCACTATGATAGACTGATTCTTCTCATCCCTAACAAGAAACAAAATGGTCCATAGCCATCAGATTATCCAGGTTACTGTGGAACTTCATATAAAATCAACCAACTTCACTTTGTTACAGATCATGTTTTTACCTGCTATCCATCACAAAATAAAAATGTACCTCACTGATAAACAAACTAGCTATTTTCCAAATAACTAGGGATGCACCGATTGCAATTTTCTGGGCCGATTCCGATTACTGATTTTTGTGTAAGTGTGATCGGCCGATTCCAATATTTCCGATACCGATTTTTTCCCCAGATAACTGAAAATTAGAGCTGCTGCGACAACGACACAAAGAAAATGAGTTTCAACATTTCTTAATGTAACGTGGTACTTACTTTCCCTGTTTACTGGTTACTTTTATAATAGTGACATGATAGTGGCAGCTCTACAG
>JBBPDC010000129.1:14505907-14528176 GCA_037974485.1 Hemigrammopetersius urotaenia | reverse complement strand
AGAGAGAGAGAGAGAGAGAGAGAGAGAGAGAGAGAGAGAGAGAGAGAGAGAGAGAGAGAGAGAGAGAGAGAGACACTGTCGGCTCAAATACAAGAACATACTTTCAAAAACCACTGAGACAGCAAAGTTCAATAAATGTGTATCTTTGTGCCAAGAAACAAAAATAGGGAAAAAAATAAGACAAATAAAGAAAAAAAAGAAAAACCCCACAAACAACTTAAAGTCTCAACAATCATTTTTCGACACATCAGGAAGACGTGCAAAAACGTCGATGAAAAATGTCCACCTTTACATTAGGGTCGGTGATAGCGCTAACGTACTGTCTGTATCAAAATTAGAAAAGCTCATACACTTTTTGACATACCTCATTATGAGGTAACCGTCTGTACAACATTCAAGCACAAAACCGAAAAAGGCTGGAATTCAAACAGCACACAGAAGGACAGTTCAACAGAACCAGGCCATTCAACTGAACCACAACTGAAATCAAGGAATGCTATGCCTATAAATGTTAATTTGGAACTGCTACATAAAGAAGTCAAAACAGATGCATCATATTGAAGCATAAAGGCTTAGAATGGAAAAACAAAAAATCTTAAAACCATGGACGGTGCAAGTTCTTGCATTAAAGCTGTTTTCAAGTCATCTACTTTAATGAGGCTCCAATCAAGGGTGGGGTGGGGGCAGCCATGAGAACATACAAGACTATCATTCTGTGAAAAACATTACCAATTAAAGACAGGTATCAATCATTTTGTACAATTTAATCCCTACAAGAGTTAGGGCATGAAATAATCTTTGCAAATATAAAAGCTTATAACTCACTTGGAAGTTTTTTAGTATTAGATATAGATGAAATAACTGCAGGGAACATGCAAAATTACTGCATCAAATGTTTCTACACAAACTTTCTATTGATTTCTATCATTTTAACAACATATACTGCATAGGGCTGTATTTTCTGTTTAAGTGCTTGTTTAGATAGCCATCACACAACAAACCGCTTTAAAGTCAAAAGTGAAGAGAAGCATTTATCGCTCTTTACTAGTTTTCTACTTTAATCACCATTTCAATACAAACTTTGGCAAAGAGAGTTAAGACTTCTTTAGCAGCATCATAATGACAAAAGATTTCTGCTCGTTTCATTTCAACCGCAGAAAGTGGTAAATATGCCATCTGTGATTAATAAACAAAACACTGCATCCCAGCTCACGGCATTTTCAACTCTGACATCTAAATCCACAGTCGTCTTTACTGAAAAGTGTTCTAACTCCAACATTTAGAAACAATGCTCATAAACAAATAATACATTGCACATGTTATCAATGGTACTTAGTGGCAAGCATTTAAAAAGTACACTGTAAAATGATATAGCACAAGAAATACTCCAAGTTGTATCTACTTAAAAGTATTGTGCTTAAAAGCACAATACCATGTTTCCAAAATGTTTGTTCTTGCAATATTAAAAGTCTGTAGGAGAACTCTTAGTTTGGATGTTGAAATGTACAAAAATACCCCCCCAAAGACAACATATCTACACAACATAAAGCACGGCAAGAAAGAAAACACCAGAACAACACATTTAAAAAATGTCGAGTATAAGGCATTAGCATCTCGCATATTGCATTTGAAACCATGTTGAAGATTTGACAAACTGCACCGTGCAGGATTACGATTGCATAATGCATTATGGCACATCCATCAAATGTCATCAAAAGGATTTTGCTTAAGCAAATAAAGAGAGACATAAATATACACCACATTACTGAATTGCAGATTTTGCTCTTACCTTTAGGAGCAACACCATAGAATTTCAGTTTAAAGAACATTACAAAATAATATGGCAAAATAAGGTCTCCTACTCGAACCAATGACTAATAGCATGTACACATGCTACAACAATCAAGAGCTTTGTATTATGTAATTTACAAAAAGAGCAATATAAAGTAAACTCATCGATGGTTTTGTTTAAAAGCTGGAATAGGAAAAGTATTTACGTAAAACAATGTAACCAGACGCTCTAAAGTTAACAAGTGAAAATAGCAAAAGCTCCAGGAAATGTAATTTTTTAATTATAATCTGTCATTGAACAATAAGTGCTTTCTTTTTCTTTGGAGCATCAAATCACATGAAAGAACACATTCCAGAATAAGTGTAGGTGTGCAAATGCCAATGCCCTGCAAAGGCATTCCTACTATTCTTATAAGATGAATAAGTATAGCTGACCAGGCCATTGTAGCAGCAGGGCCAATGTCACATTGGCCAATCACATAATAGCCCCCGATCAGTTCACGCCCCACTGAGATGGCTTTTTTTGGAATATTATTGGCTGAAGAACAGGCTCTGATCAATCAAATATCGGGATAAAACTCAGAATTCACATCCATTGTGTGCAACACAGGCTTTTGATCAGCGTTGGACATTCTGCTTAGCACTTCTGCAGAAAGTGTGTAACTGTTCCCTGACTTCTCCTCAAACCAGCTGTCCAAAGGCCTCTTGCCGTCAAAGTTGGCGATAGGTGGCCCGTTAACAGCCAGGGTGAGCAGGTCATTCATCTGCTCCAGGGTTATCCTGGAGCGGTTGTTCCTTCTCACTCTGCGTAAGGACTCTCGTCCTTTGTCGCAACAAGCAGTCGATGTTGGCAGGACCCTGACTACTTGCATGACTTGGTTGAGTAAAGGAAAGCGCTGTTTATATCTGCAGATATGACTTGTTACTTCCTTAAAGCCATTCATACTATAGTAGTCAGCTTTGAGATCCCTCCATTCCCCAACCAGGCATCCTCGTACATTGATTCGGTCATGTGACGGCTCCCGACCTGATGAGGGAATCGTCTCCAGATGGTCAAAGATGAGTAGGATCTCTTCCTCCCCGTATGTCCGGAGATCATCCTTGTTGTGAGGCCAGGAAGCCAGATCAAGAACCTTGCAAGCCTGCACAACAGAACGGCTGTGCTGGTCAACACGCTGGGCCAGAATGGCCTGGCTCCTCTGGCAGATTTTTTCCCGGATGGACTGGAACTTGGACTCTGCCACCCGCAGGTTCTTCAGGTCCACACCATTGAAGCTCTCACGAAAGTTCTCCTCAAACTCTTGAAGGTACTCTCCTGGTGAATCAATCAGTTGGCCAATCTCCTGAATTGCCTCCTCAATCTTGGCATCCACTTGAGACACTAGAAGATAGTCTCCTTGAAAGATGAAGGCAAGGCGTGACAGAACTGCAATGACATCCAAAAGAAAATAGATCAGCTTGACCGACTGGTAATCCATTAGAAACTGCAAGAGAGATAAAGCAATGGCTGATGCATCTGCCCTCTGTGTTTGACTGCTGATGCTCTTAAGGTGGGTGACTACTTCCAGATAGTCTTTAATGAGGGCATTAAGGACATTAGGCTCTCCTATTATCCACCGAACTGCTCTTACATCCCCAAGAAACTCTGTCTCCTCTGACAAAGTAGGTGCTGTTGACCTGAGCTCAGCCATCATACGAGGTGAATATCTGTAGAAGCTTAACAATTGCTTCAAGTTGTTCTCCAAATCATCTAAACATGACAGTTCCTTCCCACAGATGGCATCCAAAATTTCTAGATGAGGACGACGGATCATAACTGGCAGACACAACACGTAGGGAATGTTCTTCCGTAAGGTTACATAGAGGTTTGCCCGGAGGGTAGAAGAGATGTTGGAACCATCAATTCCCAAGCCAACCACGATCATGTCCTGAAGCTTCAGGCCTAGGACACCAAAGGCACGGTCAACAGCCTGGAGGTAGCCATCCACATTACCACCATTCAATCTCTGCAAAGAGAGAAACTCGGTAGCGGGCGGGCCCTCTGCGGTGACAAACTGCACATAAACTGCAACAGTGTCTGCCAGAAAGTCATCATTTTGCCCATCCATGATTACACCCAAGAAAGGTGAGAGGCGGATCTTCTCTGCCAGGTCCTCTTTAAATGCTCGAGAAATGTGGTGGATAAGAATTTGGCAGTCGCTCTCATTCATGTACTGATCAACTACTTTAAGTTCACACTTCTTCAGCAGCTCTGCCAAGGGCCGGAGGTCGGAAAAAGGTCGTCCTTCAATTGCAAGATGGTAGGCAGCATTGAAGAGCGTCATCATATTCCGGCACATCTCCTCCGTCTTCTCAGGATGCATGCGCAGTTTGTACAACTGTAGACACTTCTTATGAAGGTTGCTCTGACTATGTAGCTTGATCGTATGAATTTTGAACTGTTTGGAGCCAATAATAAAAGCTGAAGTTCTTGAGGACTGTACAGTGTACTGCCGACACACATGGCACCACATTTCATTCAATGTCGGAGAGTAACGCAAGAACCAGAACTTCTTTAGCCACTCCTGTTTGAAACGCCGAATTCGTCGACCAGGCCCCACAGACAGTTTTGTGGAGTCATCTGTAGCTACCATCATGTCGGCAGCTATGGACTCATCTGCAGAGTCAACGTCCTGGTCATCCTCTTCCAACACGACTGGGATGGGTGTCATGGCTTCCACTGCTGCAAGAGAACAGAAACAATGTTCCTTTTACATAAATCTCAGAATGTTCTACTGCCTTGTAGCTTCAGTTTCAAGTGCAATACAAGGAATATAATGAAAATAATATCAACAAACTGCATCCAACATCCACACCAGCTGTCATGGCATAAAACGTCAAAGTACAGCAAAAGGAAAAGACAATGTTTCTTTTTTCCAAATATTTAATAAATCCAGTAAGTTTACAGTTTAACAGACAGCAGACGACCAGGGCTCTGGTGGAAACAAAGATTTCAAGGACAAGAGAAACGAGTTTAATTAAAAATAAAATAACAGTTTAAGCATATAAACACCTTCACATGTGAATAAAGTATCAGTAGAGATCTCAGAAAGCATTGCATCATTCCACAGCAGAGTTCTCGCCCAGTAGGAAACCTACCTCTGAGGTCATCACTGGGCAGGGGTTCAGATGAAACCAATGGCTCAGTCTGCTCTTGTTGTTTATAACGGAGTAGCTCTGCCTCCAGTTCACGTATGCGTCTCTTTAGCCTCACACAGTTTGGGCAGAAAGATGTAGATGGGCCATCTTTTGACATAGTGGGCTCCTCTTCTGCCTCTTCCATTTTAATATATCGTTCATCAACGATACCCTCTAGCTGCTTCACTGGGGCCAGTCCAGAAGCCAAAAGAGGCACTTTACCTTCAATCTGGCCAGGTACTGACTCTGTTACATGGTAGGAAAGTGAATTGGACTGGTTAAAGCAGACTTGTCTTCTTGTTCTTGGTAATGATAAAGTGCTGTTTAGAGGATTGTCTTGGCATTGGTTTGCTTCCAATGATGCCTCAAGAACATCTTTGAATATGAGATCGATCTTTTTCTTCTTGGCTTGGGGCTGGCTGTCAGCCTCATCACTCGCATGCTTGCTGAGGGTCCTTCGACCCTGAAGAGCTGACCGAAGAATTGGGCCTTGACCTCCTTCTTGGTGTTGAGTGGGGTCTTCTGAATTTAATCCTGTAAAACCATAGAGCTGGGCATAAGGGAAGTCTGGTAACATCAAGCTGTACTGCCACACCAAAATATGTGCCAATATTGACTAAGAAAGGGCATCTGAAAGAGGAAACGTATAACGCCTAACTGTCGGAACAAAGCCTTGCATCTTTCTAGAAGTGATCACGGTCAGAATAAGAAAAAAATTTCCACTGGCTTGATCTGGATTATTTTCACAGTGTCAGCAGCAGCTGGCACTTTCAAATGATGTAAAAGCATATTTTTGTAAAGGCTTTGTTCCCACTGTGGTGATATGAATAAAAGAAAACAAACAAAAACCTGCTTTACTTACTTGTAAACCACAGCAGGTAAATGGCGAGGAACATATCTTCTGTGACAGTTTTTTGTTGAGCTCAACAAATGCCCGGATTAGATTTAGAAAGGAAAGCCGAGGCTTAAAGTGATAATTTTGGAGGTACTACATGTTTTGTAATGATTAATGTCAAAAAGAATTATTTTGCCAAATATCATGTTGTTTGTTGACTCCAAAACACCTTAAAATTGGCAGAATTGTTGGCATAAACAAGATTATAGTTTATTCATAGCTCAATTAAAACTGACTTGCAACCCAGGTCATCTTAGGAAAAAACTATGGACAGACGCATTCCTTCAGAGTTTAGTTTAAAGAGCAAACTCAAAATCTCATCAAAACTCATTCCTCAGTGATTAGTCAATTTAATGGGCAGAAGCAGATATCTCACCTGTATCCAGGTTCCGGTCGATGCTGTTCTGGGACACACTCTGTAGTCGTTTCATGTAGTCATCACTGTACCACACACGGAGCCTCTCCCTCACCGCCAGTCTGCGGCACACCCGGAAGTAAATATGCTCGCCGTGCTGAAATGCACTCAGGTTCCTCTCGTTCTCTTCTGATGACATTCGAATGTATCTGAGAAACACACTTGAGAGTTAGCTTTCCTTAAGTGAGGGGAATTATGTATAACCCGTAATATATTTTGCAAGGGGCAGACTTGTGCTCTTTTACCTCATCCAGTTTGCAATTTTTTCATCACAGCCATCAATAGATTTGTATGTGCTGTCCTCATTAACGATCTGAAACAAACCAACCAGATATTGATAATTTAACAGAAATCAGGACATTAGGCAGATTCAGAAATAATATTCAAGCACAAGAAACCCAACATACCATCCAGGAGTGCATTCCTGATGGTTTGTCCTGGGCTAGCAGCTGGCCTTGGTAAGGGCCAAACAGGGCACCCTTGGGGATATTCTCATCCATGCAGCAAACGTCCACCTCCTGGCCCTCCGCAATGATTTCAATGCCCGAAGGCACAGTGAGAGTCGCGCGGTCGGGCACACCCAACACAACGGGAGTATCGGGTACAAACACAGGGGGGCCATGTGTAGGGCATTCCTCCAGAAAATTCTCCTTACATTCTTCACAGACTATGAGAAGGACAGTTTAACACAGTTATTTGTAAAAGCTAAACTTAATATTACGATGCACTGCAATGGCATTTCGACAAATGATCAAAATGATTTATAATGTTTATTGTTCAGCTGACGACCTGATACCTACACCAGAAGTCAACATTCTGTTGTCGCACACTGGCACAGCGCTCATGGTTGACTTTTAGTTTCTTGTTTGGCTCCTCAAAAGAACCGTCATTGACGGTGCTGAAAAATTACACACTGAGTCAAACATACAAACAGTCCAAGTGAGCTGAGAAGGAAAGAATGTGGCAACTGTTACATTCATTGTTCCACTGCTGTCATGCATGTCGTTTCATTACTCCATAGATTCAATCAAAATATGTCAGACAGACACTTTACTCTCCCACGAAAACCTGAGCTGCTCAGGGTGTAAATGACATCACTGTTATGGTTACAAATTTATATTAAAGATGAGTTAAAAAAATAAGTTCAAAATATCTCCTTACATCGAAAGGTAGTCATTTGGACTTCAAGACCACATTTTGCACATGAGGGTACACTTGCATTGCTTTTGCACCCTTTATTGTTTGTGTAAGGGCAAAGTAAAGAAGGTCTTCTGGAAATCAAACTGTGTGCGTGTTTAACCCGTTCAATCCCAAATTTTTCCCTGCAAAATAAGTGCATGCATTTTACTCCTTAGACTTCCCTAACACACAATATGTTTGAATTTTTTCAGTTCATGGTGGTTATGATAGTGAAAATGTACCCCCTGGTCTGACCTCTGGTAGTTTTAAGTTGTGTAGAAAAAAAAGATTAAAAAAAATAAATAGAATAAACAGCCAAAACCTTTGAGAGGTAGTATAACTAGCACTATGACTATGTATTATACTAGCGGCAACAACTGTTCTTCATTCAACATTTACTCTTCTTACGGTGAAAAGATGCAGGCATATAATTCTCATTAAATATTAGTAGTAGACCCTTTAGAAAATATGTGTTCAAAATATTTTAGTAATATCTGTTAATTGAGGTATTTTACGAACTTCCTCGTGTACAAGTTTGAGGCAGACATCTCTTTCCAGAGGTGCAGGCTGGATGTAAAGGGGCGTGGTCTTGTCTCCATTCACACAAGTCACATGACATTGATACAATTTAGGGGAGACAACCTCTTTAGCTGCCCAAAGCCAAAACAACAAAAAAAAAAACAGCCACAATTGTTACCATTGGGATTAAATGGGTTAATATTTCTCATATTTAAAAGAGCATAAATAGGTACATATGAGGATATATCATGTTACCCTGTGCTGCAGTCCGGCTCAGTTTCCATACATGGCTCAGTCTGAAAGGTGGCAGGGTCTGCCATGGTCAGTGCAGGGAGGAGGGCCAGTCCCTGTGTGCACCTTTTCATGCAAACATCTTCCACCTGGGGAATGAAAGTGAAAAAGTAAATTTACTGAGAAGCTGCATGTGCATTTAGACTACATGCAGAGTTGGTAAATTAGCGGGAGCTATCAAAACAGTCAAGAAACATTCCAATGAAAACATTCCAGTAAAAGTACACAAGCAGCTTTGAAGAATGTGATCAGTGTCGCAAAAAACAGACACCCATCTGAGCCATGACTTCTGGGTGATGGTGGATTTGACTGTGCAAGTAGTGTTTGTTTTAATGAACCTTTATTTTTCAGTGTCCAACTGAATCCCTATTTCACAAATTAATCGCAAGAAAGTTAAAAAGAAATTCCACAATTCAACATATCAAATCTTTCTTTCTGTATTTTGTAATTTTGTACACTGTTCTAAAATTACTTGGGTTTTGTCCACATGGCCTCTGCAAAGTCTTATATGCTGTCAATCAACATGCAGGCTGTGATGCTGGTACTTGTCTGGTCTTGTCAGTCTTGCATTTAAAGTACATTTTATCTCCTTTATATTATGTGTTAGCTTTCATTCCAATGTATATAAATGACTATTATTTTTTTTTAAAGTTTATGTTGCACAAGAATGACTGCATGTCAGAAATGACTCTTGAATCTTGCACCCCCCACCTATATACCAATAAACGTATATGTACGTATGTACACATTGGATATGTTTATGTATATAATATGTATATACAATAAGTGTCGAATTTGTAACCTGTCCGTTTTTAAACCAGACCCGGCCTGAAGTTTCAATCTTTCTGCTCCCACTTTTGAGCTGGGTGAAGTGTTTTGGTTGAAAGCTGGAGTGTGATTGGCTGAGGGGGGCGTCGCTCAGGGTCCCTCTGTAACTCAGGGGAGGGAGCCAACGGAGCTGGGAAGACCCCCAAAACCCACCAAACTTACAGGTTCTCGACAGTATTAGACTCTGGAACGGACGCGTGTGGATAAAGCATTGGACCGAGGTGTGGGGGGGGGTCTGTAGGACGCGATGGGAGTGTTTAGAAGGCGCTGCAGGCCCGCGGCTCTTATTTGCAGGAGGCTGGCGATGTGCGCTCCTCTTTCGGGAGCCATGTTCGCCGTGCTGGCCAGGGGCGAGTGAGAGACTCACCGCGCTCAGCGTCGCTCCGCTCCGCGTCGGCCGCTCCTCCACACCGCGCTCTGCTTCAGCCGCGACCCGCGCCGCCGAGGCTCCGCCGCAGCGCCGCGCTGTCACTAGTCCCGGGCCAGGGAAACTTTACTGCCGCAAACATTTCTAACGAGTCAGCTGCTTCTCTCGGCTTTGACCACCATCTTTTTTTATTACAGGAAATGACATGGAAAAAACGGAAGAAAGCTGCGTTTATGGAGGAGTCGGGCTAACAAACAGAGCTGGACCAGAGAGAGAGAGAGAGAAAGTTTTTACCGGCCGAACACTGCTGTGTCCTGACTCGCCTCTGAACAAGATCAGGGGTCTGTAGAGCAGGAGCGGTTTAACTCTTTAATATCCACAAAAATGTCTTGAGCAACTTTCCAGATTCACACCTCCCCCCAAATCTACAGTAATTCTGAACTTGGATTTTCCAACAGTAATGCCTCTGTGGTACTTTAGTTTTGGAGATAAACCCTATATTACTGTATTTATTATATACTATACATTAGTTTATACCAGTCAAACAAAGCTCTGTACTCGTCTGTGAATAAGATCAGGGATCTGCAGAGCAAGAGCTGTCCCAACTGTTTGGTTTCCGCAGCAATATTGAGAAATGTTGTGTTTATAAAAAAGTGATGTTCACATTCCCTAACCAGCAGCAATTCTGAAGATAGATTTTCCAACACTCATTCCCCTGGAGCGATCCATGGCCAGTTCATGATGTACATCATGAATTGTACATCACATACACACACACACACAGCTGAACTGAACTGCTTCGCTTCTCCCAGTCACACTGTACACACACACACAACTGTTTTGCCATAAACAAAGATAAATACCAGAAATACCCTGTATTACTATATACTGTACAAAAAAGTTAAGAGTTTATGTCAGCTAAATAGAGCTCTGTCCTGACTTGCCCTGCAGCACTTTAGTTCTGGCTCAATTCAGGACGTACATCATAAACTGTACATCGTACATCACACACACACACACACACACACACACACACTTAGCTGAACTGAACAGCTTCTCCCAGCCACACTGCACACATTATTTCTGCCATAAACAAAGAAAACCTCTGCAACTGCCACTGTAAATACCCTGTATTACTGTAAAGTGAAGTATCACATGTGACCACACCACAGCACACAGTGTGAACAGTGTGAAATTCTTTCTCTGCATTTAACCCATTCATTAACCCAGTGAGCAGCCACCCGGGAGTGTGTGGGGACGGTACCTTATTTATGGTAACCTCAGTGGTACAATTAGCAGCTCTTGGATTCAAACCCACAACCTTCTGATCACTGGGTCAATTTTGAACAGTCTTCCACTGTGTATTTATTATATACTGTACATTTTTAATGCTGTTGTTGCCACCTGCTATTTTTGTACAATTATTTACTGCTGTCTACTTCAATTTTTGCAGGATTAATGACTGCTGTTAGAACAGTATAATACTGTATTCACTCACTCTAGAGCTAATACTGCGCTTGTCATCTGCACTGTAAATTTAATTGTCCTATAAATTATTGTACTGTTGCATTTTTTCTGCCGTCCTTAGTTTAGTCCTGTCCTGCCTACACTTGTGTAGGCCTGTGGTGCCTGTCTTTGTTCTCTGTCTAACATCAGGCTCCTAGAGGAACACTTTCATTCCACTGTAAATATGGCTGAAATTACAATGAACACCTACTTGACTTGGTGATTTAAAGGCATTCATCACCCCACACTGTTCAGACTGTAGCAGTGTGAAATACAGGCCTTCACTGAATTTATCATGACCCTTGTTGCCTGGCCCACCTTTACAGTTCTCTTTAAAGTACTTTTAACTCATTAATGTTCCTGGCGACTGGTCAAAATGGCAGGAGACTAATTTGGAGTAACTGATGTACTCAAGTCTAATTTTTCTGCTGTTGCACAAGAGCCTTTTTTTTGCAGTTTCCAGTCATAAACTGAATGTGAGAGTTGTGTGGATGTAAATAAAAGATTGCAGAAAGCACTGATTAAAACACATAGATCTAATGAAATGTATCATTTGGAGCTGTAACACCAGTTTAGGCTTGTGCTTTAATAGTTGCATACAACATATGAAAAGGCAAATTGGCAATTCGGGTTATTTATATGAAAGTAAATTGTCGGATTAAATTTGATGATTGTGATGGGCCTGCTAAAACAGGGACCCTGCTGAAAACAGGCAGTGTGTCAGACACCTAGCTTCCCTCTGAGTACAGACTTTAAAGACGTATCTGGTAAGGAAAATGCATTACTAAAATGCCAAGTTTTTAAACAAATTTAATAGCCGATAACCAAAATTTCCAGTACCCAAAAATATGAAAACACTGCAGTGTTTGGTCATTCAAAATATGTAGGAGGAGACTAATTTCCTTGGTCAATTTATTAACAAAATGATAAAATAAATAAATACAAATTGATCAAATGCTCCTAATATCAATTTCTTCTCACGTTCCCTACAGTATTTCTAAACACTGCATACAAACAACTCAGCACAGGCTCAAATACAGGAGAGAGGTAAGAGAACCAACCAATTCACTCACAATGTCAGGCGAACGCACAAAGCAAGAGCTCTGTAACAGAAAGAAGTCAAAAAATAAACACACTCCTTTTTAAAATCATTATGAAAAAATACAAACAATTTTACAAATATTCATATTGTGTAATAAACAATTTACACGTAGTTCAGCACACCAGGTGAACGTTTTTGTAATTACTCAAATCGCTACAATGCATCCTCTTTTGTGTTTCATTAGTGGAAGATTTTTTCCCATTTTTTTTCCTTTTCTTTTTTGCACGCATAAACAAAAGTCCTCCGATTTTAACAGATGTCTGCAGATGAAGTAAAACACAAAACACACACATACCCCTAAATACATACAGACAGACGAACGGACAATAGGGTGTACAACACCAGGGAAGTTACAACTGTATAGATGAAATGTATCAACAATACTAGAAGGCCACAGTCATGACTGAGTATATTATAAATAAACTAAAACTACAATGACGCATGTCACCAAGCAAATATAATGCACATCTGAGAATATGGATTAAAACTCTAGAAGAATAAAAAGGATTTAAAAAAGTAATGAGATGTACAGCTTGAATGAGTCTGTGAATGCTCCCCATTAATGCATAAATATGGTCCCTATTCTCTCACATCTCCGACCCAAATTATGAAGCGATACAGAACAACAGGCAAAGGGGGGGAGGGGGGTAAAGCTCCACTTCTAACATGATGTCGATAGCTTTAGCAGAAATGAACGGTAACTCTAAACTGTACTGATATGTATTTTAAATGCATATAAAAGAAGGCTCCTAACAGCACAATGCACACTTGCAATCTCTTTGGGTAGCTGAGTCCAGAAAGAAAATCCCACCCAAACCGCTAACGTTTAAAAGGTCGGCCCACTTTTTTTTTAACCTCTCTCTCTCTCTCTGTGGTACAAGCTAATTCTAATTCAGATGTAGTGCATCTGCCAATGCAGAACTGAATAAAATAATGAAAAAAAATAAATGGCCCTTTTGTTTAAACATGAGAAGAAATACCCCACATTGATGGCATACTGGTGATTTTTGCAAGTAGCTGTTATAGTGTGACTGATAACTAACTTAACCATGTGCTAGAGATGCCATGAAGTGTATTTGTTCGTCAAAAAAACAGAAAGAGAAACCTGTAGAGACATACGGCATGCATGTGTACCTTGTTTTGGCATCTTTCGGCCAGAAATGTGAAAAGGAAAAGTGACAATTCTGCATAAAAATCTTACATAACAAATGCATATTAAAAAAGTCTGACAAAACACTTATATAAAAACTTGCATAAGGTATGTGTTTTGTTGTGTGTGTTGAACTGATTGGTGTTTTGGTGGTTTCTAAGTCTAGCCAGTCAACTTGCAGAGTTTTATTTTGATCATTCCCAAGCTGCAAAAACCCCAGACTGAATCCTGAATACCTGATTAACTAACTCCCAGTCTGGAACAGAGGAACAAGAATGCAAGAAGGGAGACAAGTTGGCTACAGGCACAAAAACAGTCCTAGTTATTGACTTGGCAGAAAAAACAAAAAAAACAAAAAGAACAAAATAACTTCCCGACAAAAGTTTTCTAACTGCAAAGATGATATTACTGGAAATTTGGGATGCAAAACAGTAGAAGAACTAAAGAAGACATGAGTATTACAGTAGTACGGATGGAATATTTCATGGCCTTTTCCACAGTGGTTAGAGTGACGTTCAAGATTATGACGCACCATGTGGTTGAGTTAGTAAGGTATGAATTAAGATGTGTGTGAGAACATTAGCGAACCTGTAATACTAAGGGTATCACTGCTAAAAGTGCATGAACAAAAAAAAAAGGGGGGAGGGGGGAGACAAAAAGGGAAAAAATGAATGTCAATTGTCAACTACCAAAACAGAAACAAACAAAAAAAAAATGATGCTTTCATCCTCTTGAATACATCACAAATGACAGCACTAAAAAAGGGACTACTTCTATATTTTCACAATATAAGGAATATAGTTCCTTTACAATTTGTGCAATTACTATGATAACTACCCTTTTGTTCAGGTTTCTTAAAACAATGTAAAAAAACAAAATCAAAACAAAAAAAAAACCTCTTAAGGCAACTCCTTAGCTGAACAGTTGTTTTTTCTTTCTTTTAAAAAGGGCGCACGTAAGAAACATCGAAGTAAGTCCACAGACAGCCAGAGAAGATCAGACAATCAATCACACCACCGACATCACATTGTTACACTCAATTTGCTTTAATCCAGTAGAAACACAGTCTGCAGCTGTGCTTCTGTTCTGGAGATTGAGGACTCAATAGAAGGGCTCTTGCCAGAGTAAATGTCACTTCAGCTCATCTGTGGTTTTCTATCAGTAGCACAGGTGAGGGACAAAGGATAGATTATATACTGTATGTAAAAAGAAAGGCACCTGTACAAGAAGTGAAGTGGTTTCTCTCACACTCATGATGCGCTTGACAATGACAGTTTTGGAAGGCCATAAAAATGTCCTTTCAAGTTGTATGATTCTGTACTATGAAAGTATTAACTTGCCATGATATGAAGATTCGTCCTCCTGTTACCCAGTCCCAGCTCAGAGGGTAACAGAGGTTTAAAGGAATGCTCAAAGATGTGTTTCACAGTAGAGTGGAGGAGCTGCAGCATGCTTTCAATGGTAGAGCAAATGAAAAGGACACGAGGGAAGAAGAAAAAAAAAAAAAGGACTGAAAAACTGTTAATAGCAAGTACACTATGTGTTGTTTGGTTACGTCTTAGTGAAACAGTCTGGAATAACTAGGCCTATCCTGCAGTAACTGTGCAATATATTTTACAGGGTGTGATGAATAGAAGCACTTTTAGGCTGTTTTAAAAAAGGAGTCCAATATTTATTGTTCAAAAATAGCCTCATTGTCTGTCAGCACAGATAAAGTTGACATGATGAGCTCATGACAGACTCAGTGAAGATATGACAATTTAGAAAGAAGTGATGTAAACATATTGAAGGTGCCAACTGTGCAGTACCATTAAGATGCAGGACAATGCAAGAATGTATGTAAGAGAAAGAAAGGGGGAGGGGGGGGTCAATGTAGAGGAGCTAACAGGTCAGATTTGGGGCTCATATTTTGGTCTTAAGGATGGCAAAAACAAAGGCTCAAGGTGACCAGGTACAAAGACTTATAGAAGATCCCTCCACTCACAGGGTAATTCAGCATCACAGCTTCATTACACACTCTTCTAGCTGAAGAAACGCTGGCAAGCGCAATGATAAGGAACAGCTTAACTCATTGTAAGCTTTGTCCTACATAAACAAAGTCTTTCAAGATGTTTTTAGTGCGTTTGCTTTAGTTATTTGCAATAAGCTTGTGCTTTATATTCAGGGTTCTCTGTCTTTGTCTTATTACTAAATTTGGCTCAAACATCAAACCCTCAAGTTTAAGACAGCAAATCGTGAAGCATTATTGTTGTATGGTTAACATACAGGCTAATGTAGGGGAAGGGGGCAGCAATCATTTTTTGTGGTTTCCTAGACTATACATATATATGCTAATGTATCTATATTCTGGATTTAGAAAAAAAAACATTTGGCAGTTTAGAATAATAAAAAAATAAACATACACTCATTATGCAATGCCCCCTCTTCGTGAGAGAGACACTTGCATAAATTATGCCATTTTAATACCTTCAATAACAAATTACTGTTTCAAGAAACAGAAAAGCACTTTTTTGTAAAGACTAGGAAGACCTGAATACATTTTTCTATAAAAACGGACAAAATACTCCTCAGACATGGACACTTTTTTTTCCTGTTCTCATTAACATAGTGAGCCAGTAATGTTTCACATGAAGGGCGCAGAGACTCACTAAACAAGACCAACATCATGTTTGTTCTCATTAGATGCTGTTGTATTTCCTTCCTCCAGACCTCGCTTTTACACAGACGTGCCTCAACCAAACATCTGCCTGACTCTCTCCTGTTTAGTCTGAGGTGTACTTGCACTCAATATGGATGTTCAATGAGCCATAAGCGCTCACCTTTTACAGCTCGCTCTCTCTCTGAAGTGAAAACTGGGCTGGCGGGTAGAGGTGGATGGATAGATGCTGTTACAGTCCTAATCGGTCCTGATTTAGTCTAATAAATGCCCGTGACTTCAGAAGCCTCAATGCTTCCTGCCGCTGGCGAATACTGTTGTAACTTGTCCTGCTAATAAAAAGAAGAAGCTTTTGGTTTTGGATGGGTCCTCTCAGGCCTGGCTGGAGACTCATGGGGGGTGGGCACAGCATGCAGTCTTTGGACATGTGTGACCTGCCACCCTCCTCCCAGAGAAAATAAAACTAAGACAACCTAAGAAACAATCCCCATGAGTTTCAAGGGCAACTGTTGCAGGCACACACTGGTATGATGTGATATATTTAACAATGCTTTTCCTTCATTATTACTCAATCTTTGTTATTATTTTTTTCACACATATTCCACTAATTGGCATGACACTGAAATATAAGCCCCCCGCCCCAACACCCAGTTTTTTTGGGTGCATTGGTTGACTAGTTCACCTTGGATGTAGAAGCACTGTTGACAGTCTCACCTTACACAGAAAGAAACAAAATAATAATAAAAAAAACAAAAACAATTGCAGATATATATGTATAATATATATTTATATATATAGATTGGCAACTTGGTGCACCAGTGCAGGGTGCAGTAAAAGTTGTTTAAAATGTCTGGGAGAAGGAGAAATGTACTTGATCTGACAAGGCTGGGCATTATTTAGAGACTTCTACATTGTTGAGTGGGGCTGGCGAAAGCTGCTGGGAGGTTTCTGAGGTTTTGCCGTTGTTGGTGCTGTTGCCATGGTCTGGGTCCTCTAGCTGCTTAACCTCCTTCTTGACCGCTTCTTCAGTGCAGTTGTTTGTAGCACTGGGACTTGCATTTTCAGAGTGAGTGGTGTTGACAGGACTGTCCTCCTCCTGGTTCACAGCAAGGCTCTCAGAGTCCATGCCTCCATTTGCTTTGACTTTGGTCATCTCTATCGACTCCACTGCCTTCACCACTCCTGTCTCAGAGCTGACTGCTGTCTTGAAGGTCTCAGTCGCCCCTGATTCCCCTGGCTCTGCCTCCGGAGTGACGGCAGTAGCCAACTCAGCCATTTCCCCTACCTCAGGCTCAATCTGTACCTCTGGCACTGTGCCAACAGCTGGAACTTGGACACCTGCAGGTTGCGGTGGTTTCTGCTCAGTCCCAGAGGGATTGGTGCATGTGTGTGCCGTGTCCTTGGGATCCTGGGGGTTGTCGCGCTTGATCTCAGTGCTGTTGTTCGGGGACACCCCCAACTCCATAGGCTGAGTCAGGTTAAAGCTGTGGATGAGGCGTACTAGGTGTTTCACCTTATCAAGTGATGTCTGCATTTCTTTTTGACGGGCCAGAATGCTGTTCTTGGTCTCCATACATTTCTGAGAGAAAGGGAAAGATCATAAGAACGAGATGGCACCATGACATCTAAAGGGCATTACATAAAGGATCGACAGCAAGTCTAGGGGTTATGAATAATGTTCAAATAAGCAGCAAAAACTCAAAATGCTATATTACATTACATTTGTTTTTTGGTTAAAAAAAATCCTAAAAATGCCCTCAAACACGTTAATTTAATTTTAAACTCAGTTTAATGCATTACCCATAAAGAAAATAGAAACTTAATCAGAAAACTTTACTGCTTAAAAAAACATTAGCATTAACAGTTAGCATCAGCAGCGTGCAAAGACACAAAAGAACAAGACAGCTCTCTGTGCTGATGCGTTAAGTCAGGGATAAGGTAGGAAATATTGGTTTATTTGTGTGTGGGTGTGTGTGTGAGTGAGTGAGTGAGTGAGTGAGTGAGCGAGCAAGCGGGAGAGAGAGAGACACACTGTTTGCATGTTGCTAATGCTAACCGCTAATGCTAAGACAAAAGAAACATTTAAATAACTCTCTCCACTCTCTCCATGTTTAGACAGGGCACAACTTACTAATACTAAATTAAGTGAGAAAATTGAGGGGGGATTGCGTTTTTGTGGGGATTTCCGCATAAAACGATGAGTTTGGTTCTTTAAAAAAAATCTGCGTGTGACTGAATCCACGACTCTCGATCCGTGTAAAACTGGGAGATTACTGTATATCAGTTTGAGATATAAAGAGGTTTGTAAAGAATAATGGGCAGTGCATGAGGCACTTTGTTTAAAAAACAAAACAAAACAAAAATAAATAAATAAAATGCCCAACACATTTTAATGTTCTACCAAAGGTGCTATTCAACATAGTATAGCATTGCCAATTCTTTGATGTTTAAAACAAACCCCCGTCCCATTAACATATATCTCTGTAACATTAAATAACGGTTTCAATTATTATAATATCTTTCATCAATATCATCTTGTCTGACAGCTTTTTTACAGTTGTTTACCGTTATAGAGTTGCTGAGCTGTTTGACTCTTTGTTCCAGCTGCTCTCGCTCCAGTTTAAGTTCAGAACTCCATTTCATCAGCTTCTGTTTCTCTTCTTCTTTTGCTATTAGTGAGAAATAAACACTACTAAACACACTAATAACCAAATAACCTTCAGTCAGCAAACTAGGTCTACAGTTTTCACAGTGTCTTAAGACTTTGGAGGGCCATGATTCTGACTGCATATTTGAAATAAAGATGTATGAATTATTTTCAAGTTTTACCTTCCTTATAGGCAATGTAGGAATGTACAATTGCCAGGGTACCAGGCCATGGAATGGCCTCTTCTTTCTTCAGTATCTGAAAAGGAATATGCTGTTAGCACAGCATCAGCACTGGGCAGGGCTGATTTTTGGGACACGAAAACAGACTCCCCCTCGCCAGTGATCCAACTGCAATTGGTGTAGTGATGAACAATGAGAGGTGTTTAATGAGAGTGTGCTGGATGTCATCTTACATTTACATGACGGGTGAAATAAAAGGACAATAAATATCAGACCACATGGAGGCTTACAAAGGAGAAAACAGCCTTATTTTTAGTTATGGGTCTTGATGGTTGCTGGTAATCAGGGAGAGGACATGGCTTAGATGAACCGATCTAACAATATATTCCTGTCTTTATGTGCCAGAAAAGGCTGAGGTTACATTAGCAGGAACATCTCAGAGGAGTTTAGGGCTCTTTGTGGCAGAGTGAAGTGGTTTACCTGATCTTGACATTTGGGACAGATCCACATGCCTTTGGGAATGTTTTTGAGAGGTGGGTCCAAGCAGTCAAGGTGGTAGACGCGTGAGCATGTGTCACACATAAGCAACTGGCCACTGCGTCTGCACACAGTGCAGAAGTCCTCATGGATGTCTCCCTGTCAGGAAGAACGGCAGGGATCAGTACCGCTGCCCCTCTGTGTCAAACCAGTCACTCGAGAAGGGGCAAGGCAGGTAGGCAAGGCAGGTCGGGAAAGTTTATTAGGTAATGAATCTAGACATTTTGAACTTCTTTTTGGGCTTTTAATTTATTGTTATTCAGGAGCTTAGACTACTAGCATAACCTGTGCATCTTAATAATAATGTTATTGGCTAAATAATAAGCATAATGCATACATTGACTAAAGACGTAAGGGACAGGGAAAGGAACTGGGATATTAACTTGAATTATTTTAAAAGAAATCATGGTCTTTTGGTCAGTAGGGGAAACAAAACACTAAGACTGTTTAGTTTGTAAGGCTGATGGCTCCATTTAGATGAAATAACAAAACGACATGGATGATGGTGTGCATGGAGGTCAATCTGCATCCTCACATGGCAGGAGCAGTCGAAAGGTGTTCTGTAGTATAGTGTTATATCCACTCCACTACAGTTTAGTATGAACAGGGTCAGCATAATAGAGGAGTAGGGGCCAGCCTGTGGTATATAGCATAGTACTCTAAAGCAGAGTGAAAAGTGGGGTAACCTCTCTGGCTACTTACATCCCCGGAGCTAGGGCTGGGCTGAGGGAGAGAGTGGGGGTGGACAGGGAGGGGGATGCCCCCGAGTTCGGGCCGCTCGGCGGCTGGGGATGCGGGGTGACTGCTGGATGGGGACAGCAGGGGGTGGCAGCCCAGCTCCGGCCCTGCCGCACTGCTGCTGTATTTGGGAGGGCGACCTGGGTGAAATGAGACAGACGAGAAAAGGCAAACGAAAAAGAACAGAAAAAGATGGAGGGGGAAAAAGAAAAAAAAAAACAAAAAAAAACAACACAAAGGTGAAATCAAACAGATGACATATTGGTCGCAACATACCTTTGAAAGGGGATCCTCATTGGCTAGCATGAAAATGGAGGGATGAGGGAAAGCATAATAGGGAGAGGAGGGCACAAAAAGCAGTTAGTGCACAAGACAACTCTAGCGGCATGCAGGGATTTAGAGGACTTAGAAGATAAGAGAGAAGAGAGAGAGAGAGAAGAGAGAGAGGAGAGAGAGGAAACACTTTTCTTCCTGTGTGTTCTCAACATAGACTGAAAACTAAATCACATGCTCTGAATTACAGTGAATAGAGCTTCATTCTGTTTTTGAGAAACACTGCACTGAATAGGAATAAAAGAAGGCAATCATATCTAATCATACCTAATCAACAGAGCTTACTGTTTGCATCTAGTATGACAAGCACAGGAATTTAATTTTCTCGTGACTACACTACTTTAAGGACTTCCAACTAAAAACATGCATGTATGAATGAAGTTCACTTATATTTGAATGAAGGATTTCACACATTTTTACTGTGAATCCGTGGTAATGGTTTAGACACATACATATTTTAAGGTACTCTAACTTTGGCCAGCTATCCAGTTTCTGTGTTCTTTAGGTGTTGGGAAAGGCCTATATAAACTAAAGCAGAAAGGGTTTGACAGAAAGCACCAAGCTTGAGAGCAATAGCAGGACATTCTAAGACGTTATGGGGTTACTAATGTCGAGTTGTCGGTACAACATTTTAAGGTAGCGAGCATGTGAAAGAAGAAGCAGGTAGCAAACTTACAAGACACACAAAATAAGTAGACAAGAACACACTGTTGTTTCAAAGTTGAGCTAAAAGTAATGCAGTGACAGACCTCGCTTTCTCGTTCCTTGATGAAGTGGACTGTTTAGATAGGTGACTGCACTCTTTTTCCTCTGCAGGGATAAGAGGCAGACCATTAGAATGCACATTTATAGAGCTGTAACATAACTCTCCTCACCAAAAGTGGGAAGTCTTCACAGATGAGAGCAATTTGTCTTGTTACATTATTACTGTTTTGCCAATACCTGCTGAGGGCACTCTAATGTGTATCTGTATATACATCCATAGTGTTCATACACACACTCATATACAGTAACCCCCCAGTTTTACATGGATCAGGAGTCACAGATTCAGTCACACTCTGATTTTTTTTTTTGAGAAAAATTGTGACAATCCCCACAATAACATGGAAACAGCAAATATCCTCCACATTTCTTGTTTTTTGTGGCAATAAATATATTTTTTTCTGGATGTTTTCACACAAGGGGACGATTGATCTCCAGGAGACCTTTTCAACGAGCCCTGATTTGTATTTTAGTCCGAGTAGATCAGGGGTTATTCCCCGAAACTTGATCACCTCGCCGCGGTGTCCCAATACTGTTGTCCAGCGGTCTTCTGGTGCATATCTCGGTGAGGAATTTAAATGAAAAGAGGTGAATACGGATTTACCTTTACATTTTTAAAATGTGAGTTTACACTAATTTATTCAATTTTTTTAAACAAAACACAACAATGCAGTGTTTCACTATACACGGGTGTTCTTGGGGGATCACTGTGTATATGTATGTGTATATGTATATATTATGATATATATTTAGTAGCGTGAACCCTAAATATGCCCCCATAAACCTGTATCCGTACTGTACAGTGTACACTGAACTCCACAGTGCTAGAATGTAAATAACCCTGTATAGACTGCATTGTAAAACGCACATGCTTTTTATTTGGTATGTGCTTTTGTTTTCTTAGCAACCCAGCATGATGACAAGGGGGCGTGGCGGACGAGGCCCGGACGTCACAGTTTCCGTGTTAGTGTGGGGGTTTCAGCAAACACTTCTTAGTTCGTTTCTCAGAAAATGGCAGGATGAACCTAAAATGCACTATAACCTTTACAGGTGAACTTAATGGGACCTTCCCTTGAATGCACATGTCCAACTGTACTGTATACTGTATGTATATACATATATCACACACACACACACACACACACACACACACACACACACACACACACACACACACACACACACACACACACA
>JBBPDC010000129.1:14486906-14505131 GCA_037974485.1 Hemigrammopetersius urotaenia | reverse complement strand
ACACACACACACACACACACACACACACACACACACACACACACACACACACACACACACACACACAACATTACATTTCCACGATGTCCATTACATATATAGGTCATATATACATATATTTACATACATATACAGATGTCTATACTTATATTATTTGTATTAGTTATTTGTATTGTATTAGATAGTAATGTGTACTTTTTATTTTATCTTGTTCTGTTAGTTTTTAATCTATTGTTTGTCACTCTCTTGTTGCTATTATTGTTTTGTTCAGTCCACTTTCTGCCATAACAATGCAAATGTTTCACTTGTGAAACTAATGTGTTTAATCTTATCTTATCCTATGGAATGGAAAATGACTGTTTGGCTCAAAAAAAGTGAAAAAGATGTGGGAAAGTTTATTTTAAAAAAAAGAAAAGAAAAAAGAAGTACCTCCGGCTCAAACACTGCTCCGCTGTACACAGGGTTGGCTGTTGTTCTCCTTTTCCGTTCCTGTCTTCTGCTCTGAATCTCTGTGATAGAAAACCATTGCAGAAAACAGAGCTTTGAGTTGACTTCTGTTTGAGTGACAGATCGCAAAGTAAGTAATTTACAATCACTTACCTTCAAGATGGTCGTGTGTTACCAAACCAAGAGACACCATGAAGGCAAGTTTCTAAATAGGGAAAATATATCAGAAACGTTCAGAAATATGTCTGGCTTAATGAAGGCTTACAGTCATTATTCATCATTGGTTACGCCAACATTATATCTCCACACATCAATGTCTTCAGTCACTACTGGACGTAATCAGTAACCATAATCAGCAGGAGTTATTGACGCAGATAGAACTCTTCATACATATAATGATAGATTAATCCAAGTGAAGGGCCTTTTTCTTGTTAAAACCTATAATATGGGGTCCTGTGCTATATGTTTGCTGCTCTTTGTTGAGATGTCCCAAAAGGCTGTGGGTAGGATTAATAGTTGTTTCAGACATTTTCTTGAAAGATAAATGACAACAAAAAAAGCAACTTTCGGAAATTACTTTATACTAAGGTTCCTTCTCTGTAAGTATATGCTGAATGACAGTCACTTATATATTTGAAGAATGCGTATGCTGTGATGAACAAAACAGACAGGTCTGATTAGTTCCTTCATGTTCATGCTAGCACGAAAACACTCTACCTGTTGACTCTCCTCTCGTTTAACCTTAGGAGCAGGAGCAGGCGATGAAGTAGGGGTGCTCGTAGGCACCTGCTCTGGACCCCCCTGAGATTTCACAGTCTGACAGAACAAATGAAAAATGAGGTTATACATGCTGGGATTATCTAGGTCAATACTAATATAATGAAGTTATACACCGTTTCAAAATGATGGCCTAATAATGGCTTATACCCATGTTCCTCGCTCTTAAAACGAGATAATTGTAATAGAAGCTACCAAATAATTTAGAACAGTTATTTAATAAATGGCTGGTTTTATCATTCAAATGTTTTATGTTTAATCTTGTTTCACCATTAAAATGCCCGAGTTGACCCACCTTTATGTCTGTGTTTAAGCTGCTGATCTGTAACGTCTGCATGGGGCCACTGATCACGATGCCCGTCAGCTGGGCTGTGGTGGCTCCCATGGCGGCTGTGGTGGTTTTGGGCATGGTCTGGCACGTCTGGCCGTTGACAATGCGCACCTGGTGAATGGGGCCGGCTGAAGCGGGCAGCGCTGAGGTCAACTTGGTGGTGAGCATGACAGGTCGCTGAAGCAGCTGTGGAGCTGCCACCATAGGGGGAGGGGGAGCTGGGGCAATGGGTACATTGTTGGCAGCAGGTTTTGGACGCACCTGAGAAATGAAGAGAAATTAGCCTGTTAGCTGTGGCACAATAAAATGCAACCACCGTTCTTGTTTTACGGTCAGTAAGTTCTGTTAGAGAGCAATTACATGCCCTTAAGAAATCATGCCAACATGTTAATGGGCTCCTAAAGACCCCAAGTAATGCCAATGAAAACTCTGATTTGATCAGTAACCATTGAGCATGGTCACAAAACCTTTTCTGATCATGGGCATGGACAAGTTCTAGAGGCGCCTGACAGAAAAAGTCATATTAATAAGCTAGATTAAACAAATCTCTCATGCTGTGCTAAATGTCTGGCACAACAAGGCAGATGCATGTAGCCTTAGACAGCACCCTCATCTCAGCCAATGATTCTAGGCAATTTTGCTATCATAGCATTGTTATTTAATAACAAAACAAACGTTGACTATTTTAACTGGACACATCCAACCACTAGCCATTAAAATATAATAGTAAATTACTGGCAATTATAATCTATAATTATATATATTATTCTAATTATAATCTATTAACATTTATTAACAAACATTTACTTTTAAAGAGAAGCTGGCCTTCTACCATGCTAATATGGCTAGACTACAGAGCTCCCAGTGACATTACATTACATTACATGAGCTTCATGAAGTTAAGTCAACATTTCTTTTAATACAGTAAAGATCAATGAAAGGGTCAGCCAAAGCACAATCAAACTTGCTGAAAGGGAAAAAGAAAAAGTCAAACCAGCCTGAAGGGGAGAGGTGCAAACAACTGGGTATCACAAATAGGTAAGTAAAGCACTGAGAAATGCTGCAAAAGAAACATCTTTACTGGGTACAAGCACACCAGAACACATAGACACACAGACAAGTAGCAGAAAAAAGAGCTGACGAATGCAAACAGTACATAAAGCCAGCCAGAGCTGGGTTGGAAAATGATGCAAATGATCACGGATAAGAGACCTTAGTGCTATATGAGTGCACGCCTAATTTAAAGCCTATGAGGTCTTTCAACAAAAGACCTGCTGGTGTAAAAAGGGATGTAAATATAATATAATTTAGCTTATGATAACATAAACTAGGAATTCTCACAGTACTCAGTATGCAGAGAACACTCAAAAAACATGTTTTGGTCAATGTGGGTGAAAAGTGTTTTGGTGCAGACAGACATTTGCTGACAACTTTGACCTTTTGTGTTCAGTGATTTCCTTGTGTGCAGCATGTTGACAACTGTGCACTTTCTCCAAGTCTAAACCTATTCTGTGTCCTTTGAGGTCCCTCTAGTGGTATCTGTGTTATACTGCACACAGTGTGAGAGGGTGGGTCTTACAGAGACGCACCTGTGGCAGAAAGGTGGGTCGAGGCGTCAGTCTAGGAGGAGGGACAAACTGGGGAACTTTGATAGGCTGAGCCGAGGTGGTGCTGGCCTGCACCTGTGACAAAACCAGTGCTTTATTTGCATTCAAAATGCTAAGCAGCTTTTTACTGTTGTTTGGGAAAATTACTGTCAATTAAATCCATGTCACAAGAAAAGAATAAAAAAACTATTCAGTCTAGATAAACGTTAGCACAGGTTTTCTTTTCTTTTGCCTCTTGGTTTTAAATCACAGATGAATGCCACCAAACACCACAGCCTAGCACATCATCACAGAGGATGTCATCTCAGACAAACATTCTTTTCTGTCCACAATTAATCCAAGCATTTGATCACTGATCACTGAAGCTGTATAATGACTCACATAGAAGCCTATGTAAAATAAATTAATAAATAGGACTTAAATTAGACGGAAACTTGTCACTGAGCGTGCTTGTTTATTTGCATTTAGGTGGGTAAAGGCTGCATGTGTACACAGCCTCAGAGTAAGAGTAACTTCTTTAGAGTAAATAATTAAGCATGAAATGATCCATTGTTATATGGACAGGATGAAGCTGTTACTAGATAAGCACTCTTAGATAAGGTAATGTGGTAAACATACAAGTCCTAATTTAAGGAGTTTAAAACAGAGAAAACAAGAAAAAGATTTGAGGTAGCAATTTGCACTCACTACAATAACGTTCTTAGACACGACCCGTGCTGCAGCCTCTGGGTCTTGACTGGTTAATTTGCTGGCCACCTGAAGGTTGATTGGTGTACTTTGGGAGTCAGGGTTTGTGGCGGGCCTTGGGGGATTGCTGATGGCAGTGACCATGGCGACAGTAGGGCGTGGCGTTGCCATGGAAGCAGGTATGGTGGAGGTGGCAGCTTTTAGCACTAGAGGTAGAGTCTTCGCGGTTAGGACCGGTGTGACAGTCAGAGTCTTCTATAGTGCAAGAGGAAAAACATAAAGAACGACAGGGGGAGGGTCAAGAGCGATAAGGGTGATTAAGAGGGCAGAAATTAGAATTTTCCAGTCTACCTTTCATACATGCAACAGATGCTATTGCTGGAAGATATATTATCTATACTGTCAAACATCATACAATAGTTTTGATTCATAAACGTACTTAAATGAAATGTATGTAATTTACTGAGTGCTCCAAATTGTTTTGAAGTAATAGGAGAAAATACTAAACGTGTTTTAATTTCTGGAAACATATTCATTGTCTGATTAATATTTACAATCCTGTGTCATGTTTTCTTTGATGTAATGTGGGTGAAATAAATAAAAATATCAGAACAAGCCATGACTAGTTTATAAAACATTGATAGCACAGAACATCTCTAACTTTGATGGAAACCTACATAAACAGATGTGAGACAATGCAATTATTCTTAAAATTTAACCTTATCCTAGAGCAATATATGAAAAGCATGTAAATGTGACCATTTCCTTTTCTCTTTCCCTTTTGTATCTGTCATAACTGAACTTATCATATGCAGGAAGGAGTCTGACCTTGGAATAGCACTCTCACTGAGATTCTTTGGGAATACCAGACTAGAATGATGATGCACCATTGTAATTCATTTTGAGTGCACAACTATGCTTTTGTGTGTTCAGCACGGCAGGAGCAGGTGCTGCCCTGCTTTACCTGTTGAGCTGCCTGGTTGTGGGGAGGCCCTGTGGACTGCTGCGGCGGGAGCTGGCAGGTAGGTGTCAGCAGCACAGCTTTACCATCCACGGCTGCCTGTACCGTCTGCAGCTTGATCTCTGGCTCCTGTTTCACCAACAGCTCCTTCCTCAACTGCTCCACTACCTTTTTCTGTGTGTGTGTGTGTGTGTGTGTGTGTGTGTGTGTGTAGGGGTGGGGTGTGAGGGGGGTAATTGTAAGCATAAGAAAATCCCTGTTATTATCAGTTTTTTGCCATCTGTAATGCAGCCATGTTTATATTCAACTGACTTTTTCTATCCACCACAGACTGAGCTCCGGTTCAGGTTAGAGTCAGTCAGTGCCAAAAGATCTCTCAGGTGTGAAGCACAGTCACACACCGTCAGAGGAACCTATTCAATAAAGGCCGCAGGAGTCGCTCCACATACACACACACAGACATTGAAATTCCTCTCACACACTCCACTGCCTCCAAGCTTATTGGAGCCAAAACGCACCTCTGAGAGGAAAGGAACACACACATGCAGAGAGAGCGAGAGAGAGAGCTAGAGAGATGGAGAGAGGTGGAGAGAGAGAATTAGAGAGATGGAGAGAGCATGAGAGAAAGAGAGAGAGAGAGGAAAAGAGAGTGAGAGTGAGAGTGAGAGTGAGAGTGAGAGAGAGAGAGAGAGAGAGAGACTCTTAAAGTCCTAGCTACTAGAACACATGCCATGGATTTATTGTTAACATTCATTTATTCAAGGTGGATCACAATCTAAGAACCTGTCTATAAACTGAATGCTGCAAATAGAAACTGCATTAAATTAATATTGTTTGGCAGATGCTTTTATCCAAAAGTCTAGGCATATCACAAACAGGCTTGCGTTACGGCCAAAAACAGTGAATTACAAACTACTCTGTCCCAAGACAAATTTAACATTAGCATGAAAAATATCAGAAATTTAATTAAAAAAAAACAACCCAATAATTTTACTCAAAACGTTTATAAAGATCAAGACCCTAATTGCCAAGTTCAGCACTTGCTGATACTAGCATTGCGGGCCACACACAGAACGAGCCTTTTTTTCTCCCACTTGTGCAAGTGCTGTGTCTTACCATCACTCATGTCTAATTTGTGTGACATTTTCATTCTTTAACAATGCAGATATTGTGCAGAAACATTCAGTACTCTTAGGGTAGCCTCCATCTGTGCCAGAGGGGGCCTTTTCACAGATAAAAAACCCCATCAAAACAAAACACAGCTTGATACAGTAAACCATACATATCAATAGTTTTAAAATATAAAATTTAAATAAAAATTTTAAATATAAAATGACTTTAACAGCATTTTCTTAGTGTAACTGTGTGATTCCTCATAGCTCAGTGTGTAGACAAGGTAAAATCAGAACTGGAGTTTCAGATCATGAATATGAACAAAATGTAATTTTTACTTTTTATGGCAGATAGTGATATGAACATTGAGTGACTTCAGTGACACACACACATGCTGCCCATCCTTATGAGACAGAATACAAAATAAGAGGAAAAAAAAATAACCCATCTATTTCACTTTGAATTCATAACTGACTGTATTTAGGAGTCTGAGGGTGACACAGAACCAAACGCTTATCCACCCACCCTCTCTTCTTAAACGGGACAGAGTAGGCCTGAATTAGTATTCACAGCACTGTCACATCGTTTTATGTGCTAATCCTTGTCTGCAATGACTGGAGTTGCACACACAGACGCGCACACGCACAGACACAATTTACACAGCCTAGAAGTAACAGTGTAAACATAAAATCAGGCCTGCCTAGAGCAATATCTTTTTATTCCCTCACCCATTCTCTCCCTCTCCAAATAAGAGTACTTTCTGGTAGAAAAAAGGGAAAGCAAGAAAATATAAAAGCAGGTGTTATTGCAACTTGATTAATAAGGCTTCAATTTTAGCATGAAGAATCTGACCGGTGCTGAGAGATCTCAAAACAGTAAAAACACCGTGTCTACAGTGTGTAAATGAAAGCCTTTACAGACAGAGCACAAAATTGCCATTTGAAACAGCAACCAGATTCAGATAACCCTACAGCAGACAGCACACTAACAATGTATATATTTTCATCTGTTCCTTGGCTTTATTTAACACATAACTGAACTCATTCTCTTTTTCAATAATAGTCTGATGATTATCCATAATATGAATGAATTATTTAACACCATACTAACTCTCAGTATTTAAAACCTGTAAATGATATTTCTGCAACTCCATGAACGTTGTGCTTAGGAAGGAAAATCCAAACAGCTATACCTGTTTCTCACTCAGAGCAGTGATCTTGGCCTGAAGTTCATGCAGCTGTTTCTTCAGATCAGCATTCTGTGGAGGAAAGATAAACACTGAAAATAATGGTAGACCTGCTCAATTTCTGCTCATGACAACGTCAAAGATTTTGCGTACTGCCGTTAGTAAGCACTCTGCCAAGTGCTCTTAAATCCTCAAATCAAAAGATAAGAAAAGAGAATCACTTTTATTCACCAGTATGTGTCATGAACATGGAATCTGTCTTGACACATTTGGTGCAGCCACACATAACAAGAAAGTAGGGCAAAGATTTTAAGGCAGATAGAAAACACATACAAAGACTAAACAAGCACACACTAAATGATTGATTATATAAATGATGAGGTGCCCAGAGATTCTCTTGGTGATAGAGGGGTACCGGTACAGAAGCGTGTCTCTGTTAGGTGTTGATTTTTGCTGTGCAGTTTTTTTCTGGAGAATCTGTCTCGACTGAGAGTCTCACAGATGGCTGATGACAACGTAATTGAATTTGGTTGTTTTTAAATATTAGTCAGCATTTCAGAAGTGGTTATTGTGCCAAATTAGGCCAATAACTCAAACTTCTTCACAGGAACAAGGCGTGGGGGCAACTATTTTTTGCTTGGACACCTGTATTATTTAAAGTCTCTCCAAATGTTGAACTGCTATGTTAAATATTCCTAAAAATGAGGGATGAATTTGCCAGTATGATCCCACTTGCCTTTCACCTCTTATAGGGAGCCTGGTGGAATGCAGGCAAGGCAGAAGTGCGAAATGCCCTTTAACAACAAATTAAGAGGAGTACAATAATTTGAGTGCAAAATGAGATGAGCACAATGCATGAACAACAAAACGATTTATGGGAACAAATGTGATTTATTACCATTATAACTAAACATTTTTTGGTACTTGTGTCTTGGGATGGTGAAATACCGCTGTACTCAGAGACGGGAGGTTTGAAAGTAGCCAATTCGAGAACGCAATTTATTTCTCCTTGCTGCTGATTGGCTGTTGCCCTGTGACACAGTTGCAGTCCAGGGGCTGTATTACAGAAACTTCCTAACCTGAAAATCCTATCCTAAATGTGTGGTAACCATGGTAACGACAGTTTAGGATCTTATTTAGGAAAAACGCCATTACAGAACAACCGTTCCTAAGTCCAGTTTCCTATCCTAACTTGAATTAAGAAAAGTGTATTACAGAATACGTCCTAACCTCAAGAAATCTTAAATAATCTGTCCTAACTTTAGGATAACTCTTCCGCTGTGCTAACTGCTGGTTGTGTGATAAGACAGAATTCTTAAATTCAGTTAGGATTTGCTTCTGTAATACCAAATTGAAAAAAATCCTCTTAAATTGTCCTATCTTAACTTTATGCATAAGATAGGAAGTTTCTGTAATACGGCCCCAGAACTTCCCCCGTGGAGCGTCTGGAGTGTTCTTGTGTTTTTCGTTTGTTCTTCTTTAAGCCCTGTATTTTTATTACTCTAAATTAAATTAATTTATTACAGTATTTACCTGGTTATACCAAAGAAATCGCTTGTGCATGAATTACAGTACAGTCCAAACATCTGTATTTACATTCTAGCACTGCGGAGTTCAGTGTAAACTGTACAGAACAGATATGGATTTACCTTTACATTTTCTTCAAGGGTAATGTGAGCTTAGTTTAAAATGAAACCTTTGGGAGCATATGGGTAGGCAATCAGGGGTTTACTGTGTGTGTGTATACTGTAATTCCCCACTTTTCGCTGGGGTTATGTTCCAAGAGCACCTGCGTACAGTGAAAAAACACGTTGTGTTTTGGTAAAACAATGCCTAAAAATGCCCATTTTTATAGTGTACACCATAAATATGCCCCCAAATGAGCTCACAGGTCACTTTAATATCATTTTAAACTCAGTTTAATGCATTACCCTTAAAGAAAATGTAAAGGTAAATAAATAATCAGAAAAGTTAATTGCTTAAAAAATCGTGTTAGACTGAATTGTTTATTTATCATTTTTGGGGGGTGTCAGAGAAAAATTAACGCTGATTAATCGCACCGCATGACTTTAACCTGGTCCGGTGCTCTGCCGAAACACATTGTAATGCTACACATTGATATGTGCTCCCATGCCCTTCTGAGCATGTGCAGTTCTACAGTCTTGGGATTCAGTGCCACGCTTAAAAAATCTGTGTTGTCTTGTGTCCAGGTCACTGGTTTACTGTAATTAATATCTGAAAAGCTCTTTTACTTGTTACTTTCGGTTTTTACATGTACCTGTTTCCTCCTACACACTGTCTTCAGTGCACAGTTCAAGGGCACATGAGTGTATGTCACTACTCTCGGGTCTGTGTCTTTGCAGTCATTATACAAGCAGTTTCCTCTAGGAACAATAAAGTTTTCTGATTCTAACTCTAAAATGCCTTTTTTCTGCAGAATGCTGAAACATCAGCATGTTCCTGAATCACCACAAGCTGTTAGCACAGCATGATCCGAAGTAGCCTGTGTCCTGCTTCACGGTAGCATTTCTCAGTGTCTATGCACCTCTAAAGACCTCTCTATCGATCAAGGCTCTTCTCATTTAAATACATTGCACCGTATTGCACTGTATGCAAAGTACACACATCTTATAGACGGACTTAGTTCTATCATTGTTCTTGCAGAAGCATTTTTCCCCTCACCATATTAGGTCATATTTTTGATTACAGTGTCCATTATTGCAGTTATTATAAAACAGTTATTAAGTAAAAGAGATGATGAAAGTATGTAATGTTGATTATTCACTGACTCATATGCCAGAATTAATTTAGATTTTTAAATACTTTTACAGCAAAAATGTGTGCAATTAATCTAGATCAATTAATCACAGACCTTGTAAATATATATATGCTTGCAAAATCTTATAATTACAAAGGCACTATATACTATTGTGCGTTAATACCACAAGCTCCCTGAACAGCCCCAAATAACAGCCCAGCCTGCCAAGGGCTTACTAAAATCAGAGGTTATTCTGATGGGAGAAACACAAAAGCAATAAGGATCAAACATTCTGTGCACGATGAAGCACTGTGGGACCAAGTTATTATTTTGAGTCATTTTTATACTACATTATGCTACCAAGAAGCCACAGGCAGCTTCTAGAGACAACTTACGAATCAAAGTTGCTTATTTTGGACAGGCAATCTTTGCTGCAACAACACAGACCTAATCTAAAACCGCTGAAGTACCCCTTTAAGTGGAAATGATTTACTGGCAGTGCAGTCACTTGGTCATGCTTAAATCAAAGACTGTGGCACGGATTGCTCCACATACTTGATATGAGGACAAACACTTTCTGAAATGCCTTTACCTGAGGGTCCTGCTTCATTTGCGCAACCAGTTTCTGTGGGGGAAAAAAAAAGGTCTTGCAGTTAGATCAGCAGCGAAACAAGATATTTAGCATAGAGCACTAGTGACACTTACAGGTCATATTGTGAACTGCAGTATGATACACCTGCCCACTCTCTCAGTACTGTACTGCACTATACTAGTGATTTAGTACCCAGGGGCATGCCAGAGAAATGACAATGTCACCCAATTAACTGTCTATGTATTATTAAACTGGAATATTAGGATGCATATTTTCCTGTCTTATAAACTGTGTCTGAAAACTATTTTACAATTAGTCCTCTACTACCTTTAGGACATATTAACAAACTTCAGGATGCCACAAAGAGGTGTCAAATGTGCTTTCAGATGTGCTCATCAAATGTAACACTGCTACAGGGGTTTTTAAATAACTTCATTTTGTCCACTAGCAGGCAGCAGTGAGTAAATCTATTAAAATTATTGAAAAGATTGGCAGGACATAAGTGGCAGAAGAGGAAGGGAATGGGTGGGGTATAACGATCCCTACACTCGTTACACAAATACCCCCTTGATCACCTCACTAAGGTTCTGCATAGTCAGCTGAGTAAAAAGCCTAAACATCCAATTGTTATGATACAGCTGTTGGTTACTGTTGTGCAACTGAAACAGAAATGGTTGAGAAAAATGCAATTTTCACCATTTCTCATTAACCAGGAGCTGGTGGAGTGTACTCCGAGCAGGGAAGAGAGACTGTAAACAGCCTAACATACAGCTACAGTGTGGCAGCTCTGACAATAGTGCTGCCATGATCCTTCTGACCTCCGCTCCCTTCTGCTCAGCAGTTATGCTCGTTCTCTACCTGCTAGAACATGCAGCTCTTAATTATACTCCAGCCAGAGGAAGAGAGTGTTTCTTTTTCCTTACTTACGCCACAGTCTATGCATTATGCAAAACACAATATTTTAAAATGCTAATTAATTTTTTATATATAAATATCCAATTATATGTTTCCCTTGTTATATTATAAAATGATGTCACAACATTTTTACACTAAGTTTGGAATTACATATATGTACATATATTTATATCTATCGAGAAACACTGCATTGAGCAACTTGCATTAAGCAGAAATAGTACAAGTAAACATTGGAAGTACTTTTTCATAGATCTGCTAAAGTAAAAGCTTTAAAAATGTCAAAATTGAACATGTTTAAAACATTTCAGACTGAACCTGATGGACTTGTATTTCCACTTTCAGGGCCTCCTGTAATGTTTGCAATTCCATCATTGATCCAGTTCGCCAGCAATTTAGTCCCAGAAATCTTACAGCCTGTTGAAGAAATGTTAAAAATAGGCTTTAAAAATAGCCTACTATTATTTGTTCAGTGTTTATTTAATCAAACAGGTCCCTGGGTAACAATACTAACAAAAGTAGGTAAATCACCATTTGTGCTGTTATAACGCTGTACTGTGAAGGACATAGTGGAGCAATCTAAATGTGACCAGTAAGCAATTTTCTCAGGCATCTGTAAACATTAGTTGTTTACGGTGCTTTGTTTTGTTCCAAGGATCTGCTCTTGTTTTAGGTGAAAAATGTTCTTACGAGGTAAGGATGATCATCCTTAACCATCTGGATGCTACAAAATTTTTTAACCTTTTGCAGGGGATGTCTGAAAAAACTGAAGAAGGGTGAAAGAATATGGGACAAAAAAAAAACAACAGAAAAGGATAAGGATTGACTTTTAACAGCAATATCCATTTGGCTCTGCACGGAGCATCACAATTACACCACAGCAATGACTTGTGTGAAAGTGAGTTGGAGGCAGCCTTACAGACATTCACTCCCATTGATTTTGGTGTGTGAGGCACTGAGCCAAGAGAACAATTATAACTGAAGCTATTACAGGACTCACCAGCTGGCAATGAGACTGGTGTCCACTCACTCTCCAACTCCCTGTGCAAGAGGAAACACACACACACACACACAGTTAGGCAGAGGTAGAGAGACTCTCTGTGGGGCAGCACAGCATTCAACTGTCGGTTCATTACTGGTTACACCTGCGAGGGAGCAGTTCTACTTCACAATAAGCAAACTGACTCCTCTTCTGTATCTCATCTCTTTACTCCCGAGCACACACACCTTACACTAAATTTAGAGGCCCGATCAGAAACTGCTGCAACCATCAGCCTAGTTTATTATCCTGCAGGAACGAACACACACACACACACACACACACACCTTCCAAAAAAAGGAAAAAGACTGCAACCATTACAAAACACAATGACTATGTCTGTGTGTCAAGAACAGTTGGTAAACTCAGTGCTGGTCCTGGAGCAGCCGTGGCACCATTACAGCAATTCCTGAGCTGGACTTTAAACATTTAAATTGGGGCCTATTCACACCACTGAATATCAGTTTAGCAGTCTCCTTAGACTATCAGACTCACACTGCAGACACACCACAGATACCTGTGAACACACACTTGCACATCTATCCTTTCAGGCCTGTTTAGGCAGCCACCGCCCTCTCCTGATTCAGCTTCGACTGATCTCTCTAATTTTACAAACTCCTAAATATTTATCAAACTCCAGACTCATGCACAAGCAAAAACATGCCAGCTTTCAACTTTACAATATTTCAAATCTATTAATGCACTCTTCTGAAGGCCTGAGATTTTGTGGTGGATTTGTATCTTTTTCCTTTGCTCATCGTGAGTGAATATGTGGATCTGTAGCTCAGCATCATGAACTTTAGATTCCTTAGATTCTGCTCATTACTGAAATATACTACAGAAACAACAACAAAAAGTTAGGTCTAAAGATACATAAAAGATATCATTAAAATTTGTGTGCTTGTACTTTAATCAATCAAACTGACCTATTACAGACTGCAAAATGACTCCATTAACCAAACATGTAAAACTAAGGTGAAGGCTTGTTAAATTGAGGTAAACACCCTGATGTCTATTTAACCTAGTTTTGCTTAAAATATGAAGAATAATAATATTCATTAATAAAATTCATTCATCAACTTGCACAAACTAAGATGCTTTTTTATAGGCTTCATAAAGGACTTTATTTATTTCCTCACAGTTATTTCACTACTTCTGATGTTGCTGTATTTATAACTGGGTTCCTCTATGACATTTCCACTTTTTATTAAAACTTTTTACATATTCACACCTTAAACTTATAAGAAGTTATAAATAAATGACCTGTTGCAGTACACAATGCCCTGCCCAGATAATAATGCAGTCTCAGTTACATACTTCAGGACTTCTTCCCTGAACTTTTTAATGACTTCTTTAAATACTCAAATAACTGCAGGTTGAATTTTTGCTGGTTACATGAATTTGCTAATATGTGTCCAGGGGCACGAGATGGTGTACCTAAAACTGTTTTAATCTGAAAAGTGTGTGCAATAGGTCACAGTTACGTTTTATATTACATGTGTTTGTCCCAAAAGACAACTACTGCCAGTGCAGCAGGTGTACAAGTTTCTAACAGTGGTGAAACATACTTTGCAGCACATACCGTATAGTCTATATTGAGGTTTGGTTCACACTGAACCAAACCTGCAAAAGCTTAAAAACTGCACTGAGCCAGTGCTAAAACATGGACAGCATCGATCAATGCTATTACTACAGCATTACAGTCAATAATTAAAACAGTGGGCTTTTCCTTACAAGTGTTCAGCTTTGGCTCCTTTGGTTAATTGTAGAGCATAAATAATGTAGCCTTTTATTGATTAAAACACAATGAAACTCAAGAAGAGCAAAATGTGTTAGCCTCCTAGACAGGCCTAATACTGTCCCATACAGGCCTAATACTATCCCATTCATATCTAAAGGAAGATCATCTTTCTAAGAAAAAGCAAACATAAGTGTAAAAACAGCTTATAACATGAGAAGGAGATGCTTATCCCACCCCAATACTGCAGTGTCCTGTTACAAGTTTCCACATTTTGTCTAATCCAAGCATGAAAGTGCCATAAAGACACTAAGAACACTCCACAGTGCTCAAGATAATGTGTTATGAGAAAGATTAGTAAAAAGTGTGTGTGTGTGTGTGTGTGTGTGCGTGCATATATCTCATATATGTATGCAGTACGTGCGTGTTTATATAGAGTTTTTAACCAAGCCACTTGTGATCGAGTGAAGCACAACAGCCTGTTTATCTGTTTATTAAAGACAAGCAACATCAAAAAATGTCCACATCCAGCAGAGAAACATGGCACATTTAAAAGCAGTGGACGTGTTGAGAGCAAGTGGTTCCAATTACCATCAGAGGCGTTTCTTACAATCGCGCACCTGAACTTTCACTCGCACAGATTAAACTCGGACACCTGCAGACCCTCTCTCACAAAGGCGATGCCAGCTTGGCTGCCACTCTGTTATAACTGCAGAAATAAACTGAAACCAAAGTCATGGCGAGCCGTTGCGTGAGAGGGACTCAGAGCTACCTGGAGAGAGAAAACCGAAACTTCACTCGGCTCGACGGGTGAGTGTACCTGGCCTGCAAGGTGCAGATACTGGGGGTAAAGTTTACTCCAGTTTATTAGGCCTAATAGCAAGTCAAACTGGGGATGCGGGACTTAAAACACCACGGAGTGAAAAAAAGTGTAGTTTATTATAACACGGGCCCGACAGATGTACTCTCTCCTTTACACACTCAGACACACCACACCACGTCTGGAGTAAAAGTAAGGAGGTGGAAAAACAAAACGACCCACATGTAAAGTTTGGGTCTATCTTTCTTCCGACTTTAGCCCTCTCATACTGTCCTGGCTGCTTCTCCAGAAGACTCTCTGCTGCTGAGTTCTAGACTTGGTGCAGGCTAGCTGGAAGCGTTAGCCGAAAGAGTCGGCAGAGAGACAGTAAAACCGTCCCAGAAATAAAACAAAGGCTCTTAAACAGCCCCGATCCGTCCCACAAACCGCCTCAACTTTCAGCAACAAATGTACAAACTACGAAGCGACAGCTCCTAACGTATAACTACGCTTTTTTGTATTTTTTTTTACGAGCAAGCACCCCCCCAACACACGACAAGACTTCGGTTAAATCTAGCAGAGCTAACGTTTTCCACACTCACAGGCTAACGGCTAACAGGCTAACACTAGCCCACTGAGCCACAGATAACTGTTCGGGCAGGCTAACTGTGTGCTCGGCTCGGTTTTAAACACACGGAGATCGAATTCTGCTCGCATAAACCAACATTTTGTTTTTCCCCTTCTTTTTTGTCTTTGCTCGCATCCAGTCGTGGTGTTGTAAACCCGGAGCTGGTGGGCTGTAAGTTAAAATCGGCCCCTTTTTCTGCAGCTTGTCCTCCAATGAGCTCTGCACTCAGGAGCACCACTCAACTCCCAGAACCAGGAGAAACCAGGGAAAACGCAGGCATCCAGACTTACTCCACCAGCACAACACAAGCACATCCTGAGTGAATAGAACCCCAAAAGGACCAAAGTGGCAAAAAAACATCTCGACGACAACAAAAGTTGTAATAATAAAGATAATAATAATAATAATAAAGAAAAAAAGATCCCAAGGTGCACTTACCCTGCACTACTCTCACTTGAGCAGTAGTCCTTCTCTCCTCACAAATTATTTAAATAAATATTTACAAAACACCCCTAATATCTCAGCAAAGAATCCCCGACACGGTGCCTCACCTAACTGTCATAATACGCTAGGTCGAGCCGGCCCGGGCCGTCCGGTGTGATTTTGTGTTTGTTTAAATTGAATTTGTACGTTAAAAAAAGAGAGAAACTGAGATACAAAACAAGAACTCTTCTTCAATCTCATTCACCACAGCCGCAGCACTCAAATTATCAATGCGCGCAGGAAGAGGGAGACGAAGGGGTTGCGAAAACTAAGCTGACAAAGGAGTAATTTTCCTCTCTGAGGCCACCGACGGTTTCCGAACCCCCTGAGGCAATATAAAAGTGAGACCAGCGGCTCCGAAGCGGACCGCAAAGTAGAAGGAAAACGTGTTTTCAAACAGAACTACTTTTTGTGACGGTGCGGCGAATTTATTTCACTTTGCCTAGGGAACAGTGGTGCTGCGCCTCCCATTGCCTAGGGAAAAACCCGGATGTAAACTCGGCGAAACTCATCTGGAGAGAGAAGTGGCGACCCAACTCAGCCCAACTCAGCCCCCCGCGCGGCGCGAGTAGGAGAGAGGAAGACAGAGGGCCGTCTTATTATCCCAGACCACCATTTCAGCTCCAGCGAGGGTCTTTTCCCCCTAGACACCATTTCGACTCAGCACGGACCGGAGTTTGTAGTAATATGACACATTTCATGAGGGTCCTCGTCCAGACGCCCCTCATTACACGTGCACCGTTCACACACCGTTCACAACGAAGAGAAAAACATCACTACTGCAGAATATGAACGCAGGCGGACGGCTCCGTGTTATGAAAGAGGAGGCTGCTCCGTTAACCAATGAAAATGTCTCAAAGCCAACAGTTTTTGCTGGGCCGCCATGACATGTTTGAGGCTGACCGTAAAAATGGCTTTTTTGACAGGGTGTTTTAACTTCACTCGCACACTCGACACCCACATTAATACGGTGATGTGCAATATGCATCATTAAGCACAGTGTCCCGTTAACTACTTGATTCTTACACAGCTGTTAAACACGTGTAATTAAGAAGTATTGGTGAAAGTGTCTCTTAACACCGTTTTAAACAAATCACACTTTGTTCACCCCTCCATCATGAAACTATGGTCCGTGTGGCCAAATGAAACTATAATCAGTGTTTCCGTATAAAACTACGATCAGTATAGCCATGTAAAAACTGCTCAATATTGCCATATGAAAGTATAATCAATGTTTCCATAAGAAACTACAGTGGAGGAGATAATTATTTAATCCCCTGCTGAATTTGTAAGTTTGCTGACCTGCAAAAAATGCAGTCTCTGATTTATAAGGTAGTTTCATTTTTATGGAGAGAGACAACATCAAACAGAAATCAAGAAAAAATATGTTACATGAAATTGATTTGCATTTCACTGAGTGAAATAAGTATTTGATAGCCAAGCAAAACATGACTTAGTGCTGGGTGAAGAAACCCTTGTTGGCATCTCCGGAAGGATTTTGGCCCATTCCTCTTTACAGAAACTCTAAATCCTTTAGGTTTCTTGGCTGCTGCTTGGTAACTCAAAGCTTCAGCTCTTCCACAGATTTTCTATAGGATAGATATCTGGAGACTGGCGAGGCCAGTCCAGGACCTTAATGTGCTGCTTCCTCAGCAACTTCTTTGCTACCTAGGCAGTAAGTTTTGGATCATTGTTGTGCTGGAAAACCCACAACCCACCTTCAGTGTTAAGGCTGATGGAAGGAGATTCTCGTCCAAGATTTTACGGTACATGGCCCCATCAATTGGCCCCACAATGTGGTGAAGTCATCCTGTACCCTTGGAAGAAAAACATCCCTAAGCATGTTTCCACATCCATGCCTGACTGTGGGGATGGTGTTCTTTGAGTCATACTCAGCATTTGTCTTCCTCCTAAAATGGTGGGTTGAGTTGATGCCAAAGAGCTCGACTTTGGTCTTATCTGACCACGGCACTTTCTCACAAGCCATCTCTGTTCTCTGGCAAACTTAAGATTGGCTGTACATGCAGGGAGACATTGCAGGCACCACAAGATTTCAGTCCATTATGACGTAGTGTGTTAAAAATGGTGTTCTTAACGCTTGCTTTTAAGGCCAAAAACGGACTTGCACCCCCATACATAACAACATTGATCAAGCAACGTGTCACTT
>JBBPDC010000129.1:14428733-14443060 GCA_037974485.1 Hemigrammopetersius urotaenia | reverse complement strand
TGTGTGTGTGTGTGTGTGTGTGTGTGTGTGTGTGTGTGTGTGTGTGTGTGTGTGTGTGTGTGTGTGTGTGTATACAATGTGTGGTATATAAAAATCCTTATAATACAAGCTTGAAAATGTTCTGGGGCCAAAATATTAGGTAGTTCTTTCTTACCTTGTTCTGTCCCTTGTCCAAATAGCCATGATGACCACATTCCAAACATAAGATCTTTAAAAAAATGTGTGGTAGGTGTTTTGTTGATCACTCAACCAGATTTTGTGATCTGTTGTAATGGGTTGGCTACAGTCTTGAGTCTGACAAAAAAAATGTTTTAAATATCTTAAACTATTGGGTTAACTTTTTGTTTTTTGTATGGAGGTTTATATGTGAATATACTGAGTAAAATCTGTCATAGTTTAGTCAGCCTCTCATGTTTACACATTTACTGTTAGACAATATCCTATTAAGCTCTGAGTAAGATTACTTTACAAATATTCTACATTCAAATTATTTTTTTCTAAATTATGCCATCGCTGCCACAGGATTGCATTGTTTTTTTTACTGTGTTACCATGATAAAGTGTGCATTATCAATGCTTTGAGTTGTTTCGAGTTGCTGTGCAATTCAAGTGTAGACAGACAGATTGCGTGTGTGTGTACATATATACACAAATATGTGAATAACTACCATTCCAATATCCTGTTCAAACACTTGTATCACTTTGTTGACAAATAGGCATAGGTAATATTTTATTTATATATAAGACTTTACTAGGAAATCAGGATTATTCGCTGTATATTTGTTGTTTGAACTGGTTTGTAATTGTCTACTTGTAAAAAATAAAATTCTTCAATTTTAATTTCTTTGCTTTGATTATTCTATACTAGTTTTACACCAAGCCATTCTGTGAGAAATAGTATAATATGAGTCAGTTTCCTTGGGCCATTTTTTTCTTTTTTCTTTCAATGGAGAACCTTTGTTCAGAAAGCTGTGTATTCTTGGTTTAATTCTACATAAGTATATATAATTGCATAAAGATAAACACCCTTATATAATTGCAAAATCTAATAAACCATTCTTACGTAATATAATAATATTCGGACATTCTTTGCCAAAAAGGTGTTTTGTTTAATGACTGGTGTAGAAGACTCATACTTCCGTGTGATGGTATTGAAGACCCTCAGCTTGTTTTGGGTGATATATAGGCTACATCAATTATAGCCACCATAGAAAGATCCAGCCTGATTTTATATCAATGCAGTATGTGAAGATTTCATGGACGTAAACTTCAGGTCACTGGGATTACTGGTGTCACTGTAGGGTACCTATGAACACTGTCCGAGGCGACCAGCTCAAACTAGTTTGCAGAAAAACAAAGAATAGGCGAAGAGCAGAGGCTTTATTTTTGTTTCCCACCCGTTTTCTATAGCCCCCGCCCTGCTGCGCTGGGATTGGCTGGTGGTTTAAACTCACACTCGGATCGCAACTTGAGGGGTTGAGGTATTAACCAATCACGGCACGCGGTGGCGGGGCTTATCCGAAAACGGGTGGATTAAAGCGTAAAGGGAGCTGTCGCCTGAAACGCAGGACAGACACAGAATCATCTGGAGAAGGAGCCTCACTCAGCAACAAGGCAGGTATAGCAGTTCTGTATTTGTATTTTTTTAACGATAAGACCATTGTTTTGAAGGTTTTATGTCTTCTCTTGTCTGAACAGTAGTCATAGTTTGGTTTCTTTGAGTTAAAACCTCTCTCTCGTCTGTTTCTTGTTGAATTTTTCTGTCGATGGCATTGACTTAACGGTGCAGTTTCTATCCCTTTCTCTGTTTTATAAATGTTATTCTGTTTAGAAATTAAAGCCTAATGCATATTAAATATCTTTAAAAGGCTCTAAACTGGATGCCAGAAAATTGCAATATAAGGAAACAAGATAAACATGAAATGTGCTCATTTATAGAGGCTACTTCAAGAACAATAACGACGTTGAAATGAAAGTCAAGTATGTTACTGACAGTAGGTTGATTGTTTGATTAGGGCCTTGACATAAGACCTTTACCGCAGCTGTGCCACTGGAAGTGTGTGTGTGGGGTGGGGGGGTTGGGGGGGGGGGGGGCGCTCTCATAGGCAGGATGGTGCTTCAGTGATGGAGATGTTGGCCCCTCAAGTGCCAGAGCAGTTGCTGGTGCCAGCTCTGCTGACCTGCTTCTCCAGCTCATTACAAACTGGGTCTGCTTACTCTGTAGCCCCCCCTTCCCCTCCCCTCTTTATTTTTCCCATGGCTACAGCTCTTAATGAAAATGCAGAACTGTTGCTGTCAGAAAGCTGCTTAGAGCCTCAGACGCCCCAAGCATCTGCTGCAAGAAACAGACATCATCGGAATGTGTTCGCCTGTGAACTCTGCTCTCCGTGAGGAAGTTCTCAAAATGCCCAGGCCTTGCATTTCCAACCACAGGCAGCCTTCCCCATCCTCTCACTCGCTCTTCCACTGAGCTGTTTTTGTCCTCCCATGCAAATAAGCTTCAATTCAGCAGGCCTGCTGGGGGACACAGCATGGGGTCTGTGTTCGGGGCTCTTTTTAAAAAGGGAAGGAAAACAGGCGAGAGCTGCCTTTGTCTGGAGCCACTGAATTGGGCTCCTCTAAGGCTGGGCTGGAGGCCTTTGAGCGCTTTGGCCTCTCTCTCTCTCCTCTTTCTCTTTCTCTCTCTCTCTCTCTCTGGCCCAGGCTGAGGAAGAAGAAGGGAGGGCACCCCTGCAGAGCTTCTGCCTCTATTTTCACAAAAAGCCCCTCTCTACATTTATGAGGCGGTGAAGAATGGCATCCGTGCTGCGGGCTGCAGCAGTGAAAGAGAGGTTGCTTTTAATGGAGGGATGAGGATAATGAAATAGAGAAGTGGTGTGTGTGTATGTGTGCTTATGCTCTCCAGGAGAAGAAAGAGGAGTAGAAATATAGAGTCACTTTAAATGGACTCGCACACATTGGATCCTGGGGGTCATTAGCTTTGGAGCGTGTGAGCTGAACGCTTGTGTGGAAAAGAAATCTTCATCATAAGCTCTGTCTCAGTGTTTACTTAGATTCCCTTTTTTCGGATGTGTAATGTGATGTGAAAGGACCTGGTTCATTTAATATGCAGCTGAATACAATGTATGGCCCACATTCAGAGTGTTGTTGCCACAGCAAATGAACCACTACTCACACATCGGAGTGTTTTTGGCTCCATTTCTAGCAAAGATGAGTGGATTGTTGTCTTATAACCAGCATAGCCAAGATGAAAGCTTAAAGAAGCCTCTTAAAAGCCACTTATAGATACGCATGATGTCTCCATGTCAGTGCTGCACATCCTGTGCACTAGTTTAGTGCACCATGGTTTTTATGGCCGTGTTAAGTTCACCCAAATCAGCTGCTGTGTGAGACTAAGAGGTAATTTATTGGAAGAACTTCAATCAAGCAAGTTTTGGGACAAACCAGTATTAGGACTCTTATATCAATCATAAACGGATCACTATCGATTATATTTGTAACTGTAATCTAGTAATTATTCTGACATTTATAATCCTTTACAACGGTAACAAATAATGCATCTTACTTCAAACGCAGGACATTAACATGCTTGTATTTGTGAGGCCCTGCTGGTGTGGGTTCTCTCTCTTTCAGTGATGCTCCAATATTGCTCCCTAGCTTCATTTAGATGTATTAATAGATTACATTTAGCCAAAAGCTCAGCCTTTCCCTTGAAGTTCCCTTAAACGAGGTAATATATTGACATCAGCAGAATTTCTGGGTGAGATATTGTAGGGGAAAACTAATGAATTCAATCTGGTCCTGTAAACAAATCTAGCTTGGCATAATCCTATTGTTAGCTGTCTATGTCCTTAATTTGGACTAGTATTGTTTGAGTAGTTTGAGCATGACAGCACACTTTTAGATGCTCATCTTAAGAGAAGTGCTTCAATAAAAACCTTTAAAGCTTAGTAGTTGTTAGGGAGAAATCATTGGACTGGAAAACTGATACTTTTTCAATACTGAGAGCTATTTGTAAAAACAAACATGTTCCCATTTGTTGCAGGTCATGAGAATTAAACAAGCCTAGTTTTATGATGCACAAACATATGGAACACAGTCACATTGGATCATTTCCCATCTATCAACCCAAATCAAGCTAAAATTACTCATTGCTGCATGGATGGATGCGATGCTGATTGTTTTAATAACACATTGCTAAAGAAACTGTAGGCAATACATCTCCAAGCAAGAATTCGAAACATCTGTTTCGCTGATGGCCCTTGAGTGTAGGTTTTCAGCTGACGATGTTGGTAACTGCTGTTCACAGGATGCGGAGTGTATTCTCAGCTACGATTGTGCTGCTGGTGGCTCTGACAATCACCGCGGAAGCCGTAAAGAGAAAAGGTCTGATTATTCTGCAATCATGAGTCGTTTTTACAACTCTCCTCCACTTAGTAGTATCAAAGGCAGTGATGTACCTTCGTTATATTGTGTTTTAATATTCCATAACACAGTAACTTCAGTAACTTCAACAGTAGATTTACATTTTTATAAGCTGGAAACATCTCAAGATTTCTGTTGTACATCATTTTACAATGAAATTCTTGTATTCTGTACAAGTCAGACATGTGTATTCCCACAGAGAAAGGGAAGGAGGTGAAGGCAGAATCAGAATGCCCTGAGTGGGTGTACGGGAGATGTGTGCCCAACAGTGGCGACTGTGGGGTGGGAGTTCGGGAGGCCACCTGCAATGAGCAGTCCAAGAAGCACAAGTGTAAAGTGCCATGCAACTGGAAGAAAGACTTTGGTGGTAAGAGAGATGATGCTTTTTAAAAGTGATGGCAAAACAATGTTGCTGTTTTTGTATTATCCTTTATAACTGTAATAACCATCAGTGCAATATGTGGTAATGCTTATCTTGACCAGAATACTGTTCTCATGCTATTTTTAACTATTCAAATTGGGAAAAGCTAAAAACATTTTATTTGATTATTTGTTCTATTACTGTGTAAATAGACCATCCAGACACATTTGTGAGTTAATGAGGAATCATACCTAAATAAAAATGACTGATGCATTGAATTGTTTGCTCAGCATCATAACTGAATGTGACTGAACCAATGAATCACACTTTGATTTAACTTTAGCTGATTGCAAGTACAAGTTCAGTCGTTGGGCGGAATGTGACACGGCCACAGGCTTCAGGAGCAGAAGTGGAACGCTGAAGAAAGCCCTGTTCAACGCCGACTGCCAGGCGACCATTAAGGTGTCCAAACCCTGCACCCCAAAGACGGCCAAAGCCAAGGGTCCGGAGAGGAAGGGAAAGAAAGGGAAAGAAAACTAAGTGTTGCTGTTCACCCCGCCCCCCCCATATCCTATGTGGAACAGTCCCCCCGCAAGCCCCTCCTTAACACTCAGTACGGTGAGTGTAGTGCTATGGAGTGGTGGTTAATTTACAATGAGGGGAAAAAAAACTGTAACCCTATCTATATTTTATTGTCTTTTGTTGGTTCGTTGTGGTCGTTTCCATCATCTTATTTTTAAATAATTTCTGTAGATATCGTTAACTGCAATTTACTTTTCAGACGTGAATAGAAAACCACAGAATACCGTTGCGTTTACCTAAATGTTGTTCTGTATGGAAGTAAACACCACTGTATATTTGGCCCTTAGGAAATGTATCCAAAATCTGCAACAATAGAAAAAGAAGCCATAGGTTAACACAAAAAAAATCAACAGGGAATAAAAAAAAAAAGGGGAATCTTCAGATCTTTGCAATGATAGACCATCACCGTGTATCTATGCTTAAAACTTCTGTTTTTAGATTTGTAATCAATGTACAATCAGAATTCCAGCACCACTAACTGATTACTTCTTCAGGTCTGTGAATAAATAAGAAACGTGTATTTTCAATGATACTCTCATTCATTTTTAAACACACATACACGCAGTATAAATTTAACATCGTTCTTTGTGCCGCGCTGTAAATCTTCTGAACAAAAAGGCGCAGTCAATATGTAATATTGGCAGCTGGCCCAGACTCCGCTGCATGTCTAAGTGAGCCCTGTGTATACAGCCTCTTAATGCTTTATTTATTCAGATGACAAGCTTTTAAAAGCGTCACAGTATGAGACAGTGTGTATAGCAGGCAGTGGTTTAAAGAGCTTCTGAAGCAGGAGAGCCAATATGTGCGTCAGGAACAGAGGAGAAGCAGAAGATCCCTGTCACTCCCATATCCTGGTGAAGAACAATCTTCATAACCTCCCCCCTCTTCCTCACAGCTTCTGCTTCTTCTATAAATGTCAGCATTAACCATGAAATGGGTAGAAATGAAGCTCTTGCTTGCAGTATCTTATTGGCTCCAACCCATATTCTCAGAAAAGTCATAATAGTTTTCTTCTTGTAACTGGCTCTGGGTCTTCCAGTGAGAGAGTACAGCATGAGCTCATTGCACTGTTCCAGTTCCAAAAGCCCATGGCACTCCGACCACATTGGAAATTAGCTCTATACTGTTCCACAGTAAGAACCAATAAGCCAAACAAATCTGTGTGGATGGACGAGAATATTTTACAATAGTATGAATGCTGTACAATATTCTAGACCAGCTGCAACTGAGAAGTGTGTTCTGGCATCTGTTAACACATCCACAGGCAAGTTGAAGGCTGGCATTGCCTTGAATCACATGTAATCACTCAATCATGGCCCTTAACCACAAACACAATGAAAGAGAAGAGCTCAAAAGGCTGAAGAGTAGTTGTTAATAAGTGACAGCTGACTGTGACAGTACTATCAGGCTGTAGTCTGGAACTGTGACCAGGTTAGAGCAGTCAGCAGGATGAAGTTACTCTCCTCTACAGGCAACCTGACTTCCCTCACTACATCTGTGTGCTCTCATACTGCATTACCCAAAGATGAGCCCCAAAGAGCATGATCTGAGGGCCTGTCAAAAACTCATAACACAAAATTCTGATATAATTAAACAAAATAGCACCAATAATCATTCCAAGCTGGATTAGAGAGAAAAAAAAGTGTACACATAGCAAAGGCTCAAACAGTTTAAAACTCAGAGGCCACCAGTTAAAATGGTCCTATTTTACTTTCCTAATTGATTAAAATGTTTACTACAAATTAAATGATCAGTGAAGAGTGGGCAGTCTCAGTCAATTGTTTCAATAGAAGGAATCAGACAAAAAATATCTAACTTATTGTTTCAAAACCTTAAAACTTCAGCTTATTTACATTTTAAAATAAAAACACAGTGTGTCAAAGAACAGATTAAATTCCACTGAAGTTGAATATTGATTCGTTGATGTTGAAAGAGAACAGTTTTTAGTTTGTTTTTCTTTCAGCTTTTAATTGCCAGAGCGCTGAAATGAGCCGAGAAACAGAGGACAAGGTCAATCAGCTGCATACTTTCAATATTCCCATTTTATTAAATCTCTTTTAACCATCATAACACTGGATCTTTGGTGTCCCACAGCACTTAGTTAAACAAACACCTAACCCCTATATTAGCTAATAAAAGAATTAACTTCACGCTTCTTTACTTGATAAAAGACTATCCTCAATTCTGAGGACAAGGGGACTGAAGTTGTGTTTTATTTTGCCACCATCATCATGCCTTTGTGATTTCCTCAGCACTGACCCAGCAGTGAAGACATTAAAACTGGCAGAGAGTCAGTAATGTGTATCTGTCACTTTATATCATGTGTTACAATGCTGGTTATCTCCTCTCATGTCATATGCTTCATTTGACCAATATGTACATGAGTCTCTCAAGAAAGCCTAAAACACATTAAAATAAAAACCCTAGAGAGATGCACATCTCAAACTCAAAATGTACTGCATGGTCTGAAATAGGCAAATTAGTAAAAAAAAAAAAATTAACCCTTATGAACTGATTTCTTTTTTTCTTTTTTTTGGGGGGGGGGACGGGGACCACACAAAAAACAAAAACAAGACAGTTATGGAAAGTGAATGAATGATTTTCTCAATAACATTTCTGTCCCGGTGTCCTGGCCACATATTGCTCTATTTCAGTTCTCAGGTCAGTAACAGTGTATGGGGAAACAAAAAAACAGAACTATCAGAATCTTTCCGTCAACCACTGTACCAGGCTAACCTCATAAAGTGGAAAATAAATAAACAAACAGCACCAACAATAAGAATTTAGTTCTAACATTTTAAACAATAGCAATCAAAACCACTCAAAGCTTAAAAGGCATATAGGCTTGACAGTCAAGTCACACATTTCTCAAGAACTGTTCTCACTCACTCATGTGGTGCATGAAATTCAACACTGACCAGCTCTCCCATAATCAAGGCATTAAACAGTGAGAAGGTGAGGGTCCTTCAGTCTTTCCTTTTCTTTTTTTTTCTTCTTTTTTTTTTTTAAATAGTGGCAAAAACTAGGGATAAATACTACTTAGCTAAAAGGGGGGACTACTGAAGGGCACATTATTAAATTTACTCAAACTATTAAAAGAACCACAGGCTCAGACACCAAATAAAAGCAAACCAGGAGGTTCCATGCTTAATTTTTCTCCAAGCAGAGGAACAAAGATAGGCCGCTTAATGCTTACAAGTCCATTAAAAAAAACAAAAAAACAATAGCTCCACATCTGACATCTCTGACCAGAAGGACATGAACTGCAGAAGAACAGAGCAAAACATAAAACAAAATAACAAGTGAGCTTTCAAGTCTTTTTTCTTGATTTCTCATTTAATTTCTTGGTTGGAGATGCTACACTTACCTGTGAGACAACCACTCATCATGTACAGTAGTACACGCACGCACAAGCACACAGGCCCTCTTCAGTCATTTTATGCAACGTGTGTTTCCACGCAATAGCTGGTTCAAGGCTGTTTTTCCAACAAGAATACTTTGCCTCACCCATTAGAGATATTCTACTGTGTGTGATTCAAATTCAAGTATTATTTCTCCTGTACCCAACTTTCTTAAGGGAGACCCCCCCATCCCCATCCGTCCTTGTGTGACGACACTCATCCCGGCATGGGCAGTTAGGAGAGAAACCAGGGTGTTTAGTGCAATCAGATACTAGTTGTCACTTTAGGTGTCCTAGGCATGCTGTGACTAGTGGGACCAAGCCAGAACCGTTAGTTAGCATCACAGGCTGAACGCAGGTGAGCACAAGCAGCATTATTTCAGGGGAATGGAGCCCAACAAGCAAACCAACCCAGCAATTTCTGACACCTTCCTGCAGGCAAGGATTATTGACATGGTGATATAGTTTTGTTATTTGGCCCTTTTCAAAGGTATAAAACAATGTTTGACTTGAATAAACTTGTGATTACCTTTAACATGTTTGTAAAAACTTAATTGCCTTTGTTCCAGTTAACAAATAAACAAACAATTCATCTAGCCAACAATAAGGTAACCTAAAAGCCATCTTGGCAAAAATGGTATGTTGTTTTGAGATCATCCTCCACACATGCTGAAAAACTAGAACATTTTAGTGGATAAATGTGGAACCGTCACACCTCTGTCATCATAATCTCTGCTCTGCAAACACACAACCAACATCAACAGCGGAGAAACACGATAATTACAGAATCAGCGGCCAGAGTCTCTACGGCTCTACTCCATTCCTCAAGGTAAATGATTTGTTTACAGACATGAACATATGGTCCGCCTGCCCTGGCTGAAGCAAACATGAACCAGCAGACCTGTTCCCGCAGCTTTGCCTGGCACTTTTGATTGATAATGCATGACACTGATGATGCTTGAAAGAGCAGTAAAACGAACCCCACCAAATCCGTACCCCTGTACAAGAAAAACTCAAGTAGAAGCCCTTTCTGGCATGGAATGATCAAATGTCGGAGACTTGTATCAAAGGAAGCAAAACTACAACTGAAGTGCAACAACCAAGTGCAATAATGATGGCCTTCAACGAAGAAAAAAAAAAAACGTCTGTATAATGTTTGTATGAGAGGCAGGCTGACGTCTCCTCTGAAAGGAGATGGCATGGAAACTTGGCACTCATTCTTCAGCAAATAAGGCCTAAGCAAAGAGAGGCAAAAACACAGGCACACAGTTTCGCCTGCGTGTTCCATTCCGTCAGAACCATTCACAGCCTGCCACATGCAGACCAGCCTGCTACATTGAGATGTGTGTGTGCGTGTGTGTGTGTGTGTGTGTGTGTTTCTATCGCAGCCAGAGGTAGCACTATCTGCTGTAAAGGTCATCTGAATAATCTCTGCTGCCACTCTCATGACTGTTGCTGTGGTTGTTGTTACTACGGATGTTTGATGCGTATGCACTACTGGAAGAGGGCTGGGGTTGGGACTCTTCCGCTTGACCATTCACCAACATTTCCTCCACGGCCACAGAAGGCGCTGCTGTCTCGAACTCTGTGCTAGAGCCTGAAGACAAGAGGGCAGAACTAGAGGGCATTTCTGAAGGAAGAGACCCTGAAGGAACAGGTTGCCTTGAAACGTCTGAGAAGAGCTGGCCTGTGCAGGGCCCGGGTTCCGGATTGCTGGGCTGTGCTGCCCCTGCTGGAGTCTGCGAGCCGCGGTGAATGCGATGACTGACCACGATGTTGTTGCCGAAGCCCCCCATGGAGGCCATAGTTGTGCTGCGTTCTCTCTGGACCACGGCTGTCATCCCGCCCTCAGCCATCAAACGCCGGATCCGAGAAAGAGCGTCCTCTCCCAGGCCGGATTCTGCCTGAGACTCCCCTAAATAAGGAGAGGAAAGGAAGTATGTTGTTTCTTAAATGACTAAAGATTGCTTGAAGGATAGACTGCATTTCAGTAATCTCTTAAGGAGCTGTCCACAGGGCCTGTCTATTGATCCTCATCAGTACATGATACACATATTAGCTTTACAGTAGTAACTAAATCATTCATGACAGCCACTTCATCACAGTTGAAGTAGTTTGAGAGAATAATAAGATGCAAATAATAAGCCTTAATTAAGGGCATAACTGATTAGCTGTGCAGCAAAATAATGGGAATCTCTATAGCAACTTTTCTTTCAGCATAAAAATTTCAAATTTTAACAAAGTGTATAAAACAAAGACCACAAGTTTAAGCTGTTAAAAGACAAGAGCAACATTTGAATTTATTCTCTCTGTGTGGGTACAAAGATCCTCCCTCTCCCCTCATCGCGATGCTAGCCAAAATTCAGGCATCTGATGGCTGACAAAGCAGAATTGGCAGTCAGTGTTTTCCTCCAAGCTCGTTAAACTGTCCAGTACTGTTGGTGGAGGCTTGATAGGATGCGGTGGCAATTCATGGGACTCGGAGACCGCATGTGCTAGCTTTCAGTGCTCCTTTGTTGGTGATATTATGTGATGTGGAGTCCAAAGTGGAATTGGAATTGGGCAGAAAATCAGAGAGGGAGGGAAAAAAACTGGTGCTGTACAGCATGTCTGAACGATTTGGACAAAGTATCTAATTGCAGGGATCTCAAGTGGTGACCCATCAGGAGATCACAAGTTCAATCTCTTACAATACCACCACAGACATCTGTGGTCTGGAGTTAAGGCAGAACAGTTTGTGGGAAAATGACTACCTGGGTTAATGACTGTTTATATAAGAAAATGTAATAATAAACTTGGAAAACAAAGGGGTCTTGTGAAAACTAAAAAGAGAGAAACAACAGACATCTCTAAACATTAGAAAACATAGTTATGGAAGCTATAACACAACAGTATATACAACAGTACATAACAGATAAATGTGATAGAACAATAATTTTTAATAACGTTAGTATATATGCCTGTGCTGTCCATTTCCACCCACCCATCAAAATTGGTGTCATACGTGAATGGTCAGTTTAATATAATCAAGCCATAAAGATTTTTGTTTAATTTTCTAGATTGAATGGACCATGTGCCTAGATTCAATTACCTGGTGCTATACTATTTGTGGCTATGTTAGAATGTGAAGTTTAGGAGAATGTTTGGTTGCTTGCTGGTCAAACACATCTACAGGCAGTGTGCTACTGGGGGTGAATGCCTGCTAAAACAGCATTGAAGATGTCCAAGTAATATTGTACCCATTTAAAATATAAATAAATAAACAAATAATAAAAACACTTGAAAAGATGATTCGTTCAGCCTTACTGGGAGCACTCTCTTGGTGGGTATGATGGCAATTCATATCCCCAATCACTAGCCAGTGCCGCCGTCTGTTAGCTCACATAACAGAATTGGCAGTTTGTGCTCTACAAGAGTCTTGAGCTGTCCAAAGATTGTGATAGTCTGAAAGTCTGATATGGCTTTTGGTAAACAAAGGCAAATAAGGTGCAACTTCAACAAATTAATAATTGCACACTTTCAAAATTCTGATTTTAATTTTAAAATGATTAACCTTTTAGCCCTACTGAATAGTGAATATGACTGTCCAATCATGAGCAACGGATGCCTGGAACAGTGAAAGAGGAAGAAGTCTGGTTTAAACTAATAAAACACAATCCCACACCAATATCTGTCTCAATTATTTTGTCCCTCAATCAGTGCTCTGGCTTCAGACGTGCTAGGAATAATTAAAAAAAAGACAGACACGTACCATGGTTGGTCGGCAAGTCAGCAGGGGTAGAAGGTTCATGGGAAGCTCCATAGGCCAGAGTATGTGATGTGTGCCTTGTTGTCTCACCCTGAGTGAGACTCTCCGTGCTGCTGGTCTGCACCTCACTAGTCTCCACCACTGAAAGAAGACCAGATGGAGGAAGATCAATCACTTAATATGTGTACAAAGAACCCAGAAATATTACTGATGGTGTAAGCAAATACATTTCCCATGCTTACATTTACAAAGTCCTAGCCAGAACAACTCAGGCTAAATTAGTTATAACAAGGTAAGATTGCAAGGGTTACAAAAATCTTGCAGGCACTGATCCAACACAAAAGAAGTTTGTTCAGGCATTCAAGGTAAACAATCATATACAAAAAAGGCCAAGTGTTGGTGCGATGTGGTGTTGAGGAGTGACTCACAATGTCGAGGTGTCTGTATAGTTTGTAATACACTCGTTGAGGGAAGCTCTCTCTCTGTTTGTGTCTCCGCATTCTGTAGACGTACAACCGGAGTCTGCGTGCCCTGTGAGGTCACAGATGGGGCGGGCTGCCGAGGCTGCAGGCCAATGGCGTTCATCAGACCCATGTCTCTGTCCAAACGCCAGCCAGATCTACTCGTCCTAAACAAGAGCATGAAAATGTTCAAAAATGTCAGTAGATCAGGCCACAATATTATTATAAAAGCACAGAGAACAGCAGAGAGATTTCTGACCCTGGGCGTTCTACTCCTCGGGTTCGGCTGCTGCTGCTGCTGTTGATGTTGAAAAGAGGATCTGAGCTCTGATCAGTACTGCTGTCTCCATCATTTCGGTAATCCCTGAAAAATTAAAACCACTTTCATTTCAGTGAATTTAAACATTAGCTTATTGCACAAACGAAATAATGAATTGGCCGATGAATAATTAGCATTAGCATTAGTGTCAAGATTCACTCATTTGAACAATGTACACTTTTACCTAGGTACCAATAAAACACCAGCTGTCAGTCTAAAGCAGGCACTCAAAGAACACTGTATCTAAAATGAATTCCTTGAAAGCAATAGGTTCCAAAAAGGCATTTAGCACAAGGATAATTTGGTCAGTAACCTTGTTAAAAAGCAATCACTGAACAATCCTTTTCCTCCGAACGTCCCTAGTTTCCTGCCAGTAATAGTGGAGACAATCTAATAAGAGCATCAGGCAGCTGAGTCTGTGAGCAGATGATCCACTGAGCTCCTGAAATAAAACCTATAACCTAAATAAAGTGTCAATTTAAAAAGCCACTCAGATTTTTGTGTTCAAAAATTTCTGTTCTTCCTTATTTATACAAGCATTTAAAACACTTGTGAAGTACTAGGTCTTAATTTGGTTAGAGTTTTCACTGTATTAATACTTTGTAATAAAAAAAAAAAAAACAATTTAAAAAGCAACTGGGTAAGCTTCCATAACACAGTTTAAAAGTTCTCATTAAATGTTTGTACTCAACACCTTACCATACCAAAAACACACACAACAAACTACAATTAGCACTTTTCATACTAAATCGGAGTTTGAGTAGGATGGTGCTGAGGATTACTTACACAGGTCTGCAGATGACGAGATCTCCTTTATTGGTCCCATAGGCCAGGCCCATCCCAGGTTCAGGCAGCCAGCGTGCGGAGTTAATGCTGACATGCCTGCGCTGGTCTGGTGCCATTGGGTACACCACGTTATACACCATCTGTACAGAACAAAATTAAGAATGTTAAAAAAAATAATAATAAAAAACACACACACACACACACACACACACACACACACACACACACACACACACAAACAAACAC
>JBBPDC010000129.1:14409779-14428633 GCA_037974485.1 Hemigrammopetersius urotaenia | reverse complement strand
CACACACACACACACACACACACACACACACACACACACACACACACACACACACACACACACACACACACCCCTAAGATATTGTGGAAAACAAAGTAACAATCTTCAATTGAAAGGGGACTAAAAGAAAAACACAACAACATGAAACAATCACCCTGATGGAGGTTTCTCCCCCATGGGGCTGCTGCAGACGGAACACTTGTGCCACCATGTGGTCAGTGGTAGGATGGAGCAGAATCCTGCGAGAGGCTAAACCCACCATCACAAAGCAGCCCATCGGAGACAGGCTGACAGAAATAGCATTAGGACCTGGAGACCAATGGAACGTTTCACAGGTTATTTATTTTATATCAAATAGCAAATCTTATACTTTTATTCAAAACATTTTCTGACTTAAAAGTACCCAGACCACTTCATGAAGATTTAGCCTATTACAAATGTAAACCACCATAACTAGATTAAATATTCAGATATTTTAAAAAAACAAACACTGGAACAAAGCAAATCTTCAGGAGCTGTGCTGGATCTTTTTGCTTTATATTGCTTCAGTCATTTCATTTTCACAGCTTACTGACCAAATCTCTTAGTGTAGAGCATCTCTCCCAGATTGTGGGGGGCAAGAGAGTAGATGGCGAGGATACCCTCGTCTGGAAAGCCTCGCTGACTGCTAGGTATAAAGACAGCCAAGAGCTGCCCATCCGCCGATATATCACAGCTAGCGTCATTATAGATCTTACAGTGTGGAACCAGCACATTCACGGAGGCTACAGAGGGCAAAAAAAGCAAGACAAATTAACATTACTGGGATGTGTTAGATTAGCCATTTTGCACTGCGAGGCAACTGCACTTCTTTAAGAACTGTACCATTGCTGATCTCAGGCAGATCAAACTTGGTGAAGTCCCACCACTGCAGTCTGTAAGTAGTGTTGGCAATGTTACTGGCCACTGCAGACTGGCCATCACCAATAGATGCACCTGAAAAAGATCAATAATGACAGAACACTGTTTAAACCAGAACTTCAGACGAACCACAGTATTTCTTTTCCACTGGATTTTTTTTAACCTAATCTTATTCTGGGACATTTAAGTCAAAATATATTTTCTGTACCTGCTAAAACTCTGTTGATTGATGAGTGGGTTGCCAGGCCTGACTGACCCCTCTCATGGAAAATACCAGCATAAGGAAGATATTCAGGCAACAGGAACCTCCTACAAAAACAAAACTTGAACAACTCAAAAGTGATAGTAAATGTCATTGCTCTTCTTAAATTAAGCAGAAGCATACAGAAATACAATAAAATTAAACTAAAACACAAACACACGCAAAACAAGCAAATAAAACAGTGCTAATAAACTAACCGTGGCACAAAACGACCAAGGGAGGGTGCAGACATTCGTGCGTTGCGGGGCATTCTGTGTCTTGTCCTGTCTCCAGGCTCTCTGTAATTAGAAAAATCCATGACCATACTAGCATACTCTCATCTTCTGAAAACGAGAAAGATCATTTAAAAAGCACCCAACACATAAAAAATAAAATAAATACACCTCTTTAGGACAAACCCCTCTCTTAATAATGTTTTTACAAGAATTAATTAAATGTGCAGATCTATTTAGCAGCTTTCTTTCCTGCTTATAACAACATTTTTAAGGGAGCTTAAAATGATCAGAGACTCACTCTATCTCTTCATAGTCGGCATCACTGCTCTCCGCTGGTGCAGTAGAAGGGTTGCCAGCCTGGTTGTCAGAAGAGGAGGACAGGGTACGCAAGCGGTTCTGTAAAGAGCGCTGACGTATGCTTTCCCTCCGGGACAGATATTGGATCATCCTCTGAGCATAATATGCAGCTGGAGACAACCTGCGAAAGACAAAAAGAAGGCATGAAACCAGAGAGCAGTTGAATTTTGACTAATGGAGTTTCGATACCTCTCTATATACCTGGCAGGATCTGGGTAGATTGGGTGGTCCCGGGAACCGGACATGTCGTATCGTGAGAAAGGAAAGAGCGAAGACTCTAAAAGCCTCCTGAAAACAGAGAAATTGCATTAAAAGTTGCTTGATTTACCTTTTTTGTACACATGCAAAATGCAACATAAACTGTGATTAAGACTGTGTTCTTTAATTACAAGTCATATTATTAATTGTTGAATCCTGAATCAATATAGGCATACATATACATTTACTTAGTTATTTATTAAAAAAATGAACAGTGTTTTACAGGCTCTGAATACTCTCTGGCGTTTCCAAAATAAAATCCAAATACGTGCTCTCCAAACATCATTTATACAAAATACTTAGGTTTCATACTTAACCAGTTTTACATGTTTTCATTGCCACATACTGAAACTGCAGTAATTACTCTGGGCTCAATAAAGTTCTCTGATTATGTTTTAATAACATATACCAAGGACAGCAAACTGAAACAGAAACAAACTAAAACTACGTAATGCATCTAATACATCTGAGTAGCAAGCGTTGCTCAGATGAAGACCTTGATTTTCTATTTATTTGAAATTATTCATTACACTGTTATAACAACATATTACTACAAGTTTTACAATGAGCATTTTCTGGTTTGTAGTACTCTGGGGCAGGTTAATGTGGATGGCAGCTATAATTTACAGATTTTCAACACTTTCCATTCAACAATAACTCATATCCAAACTAAGACTGCACACGGACAAAGTAGTAGCACTGGAATTATACTGCTACATATTGACAGCAATGCCTTTAAATACATTAAAAGCTGATTGTTTTAAAGTTTCAAAATATATATTCACTCCCCTACCACAGTCCGCATAAATGTGTTTTTTTCTCATCATATTTTGTGAGGTCACATAAACAATACATTTCCATATAATTCCATATTCAGTCTACAGCAGTTTATCCTGGTCATTGTTGTTGAAGCTCTAAGAAGCGTTTCAAACCTGTGCTGCTTTCTAAATGAGGGACCGTACAGGGCAATCAATCAGAAAAGAAACCATATATATATCAATCTTTCAGGTACAATAACAAAACAGCTTGTTTAATCTTGAAGGACAAGCAGAGGTTTGAAAATTGATTACAATGCATTATTACCATTTTAATTCTATTCTTGTTATGTAAATATCACAAAAGAATAAACAAAAGGTTTGGCCAAATTACTTGGTTCCATCAACACTTCTATTCTTCAAAACACGCCAAGCTGTGTCCGAAAAGCGCATTTGATCACTCGTTCACTACAAAGTGTTTGCTATATAGGGGGCTAACTAGTAAACAAGGGAAGGCGACATTTAGTTAATTTCGGACACTCGGGATGTTACGTTTTTACTTATCTTGGCAATTTATCTCGGTCATATAAACACACGTCTAGTCTCTCTAGTTCAGACACAGCCCGCACATGAGGTTTGCAGGCTTTGGTACGCGATCCAGGCCGGCAGACGGGATTCCACGCCGGCCCAAAATTAACCTGGTCGGTCCAAACTTCACATAAGCGCGCCCCGTCTGCCAGTCCAAACTGCATCCCACAGCTCAAAATGCCCCAGCCGTTTTTTCTGTCTCAGTCCAGCCCCGGATACTACTGTCTCCCACGGAGAGTGAGAGGAAAAAAGTGCAGTTGTGACTGAATCTCCTCAGTCTGAAGGCCCCCCTCCTCCCTCCGACTTTTGCACGATAAAAGTAGTGTGCAGTGTGTCCGAAATGTGCACTCGTTCACTATGTAGGGCACAGTAAAAGAAACCTGCAGTGCATGATGGTATATGTGTATTCATGTAGTGTACAGTACAGTATCTGACCACTAGATTTTGGCATGTCATGGAGCGATTTTGTAGTGCACTAACTAGTGGGTGAAACTGACTACACCACTACAAAATGGCTGACTCACTACGTAGTGCCTCACATAGTGAACAAGTGCACTTTTCGGACACAGTTACACCCTTCCAAAACACTGTGATTGGTTAGAGGTCATTTGTATATAGTAGCCTACTGGGATATCAGTTTTGCAGTGACCATTATTACAATAATTAACAGATGCAGCCCTTAACATTAGTAGCCCTAATCCAGACACCTGTAGTTTTATAGTTTAGGCTAGATTTTTCCATAAAAAAGGCAAGGATTTAGAGTAGAACTGCCAACTTTGCAATATGGTAAAACACTACACAATATACCCTATTTCTTTGGTCAATCAAATGGTTGACTGGTGCTGTACTAACCCCAATAAACCCAAATCTTTTTAACACTAAACATGTTGTTTAGTGCTCTTTACTGGCGTAATACATGATATGCAAGCATTTTAGAACTTAAATAATCTATCACAAAAACTATAAATATGACATTAACTAGCTACATTTCAAAGTATTAAATAGAGAGACAAATACAATGTAATAAACATACATGAGCATTCTAAATACCTGTTGGGTATATTTATAAAGCCTTTGCTTACGGTTGTGGTTTAATAGAGACATTATTTTAGAATTTGTTGTGTTGGCAACTCTTTCAGTACCAACAGAGAGAATAAAAATAAATACATATATAAAAACAAATAAACAAACAAAAAACACAAACAAAAACACATGCTACCTTCTGAGTGAATCCTCATCAGGATTGTCCACAGGCACCTCTGGGTTTAAGGCTTCTTGCGCTGCTTCTGTGGAGGAGCTGGCCGTGGCCTGTCGATACACTCGTTCCCATTGGCCCGTTTCCTGGTTGTACACCAGACCCATTGGCTGCTGTCCCCGTAGGTTGGCTGACGACTCGCCAGGGTCCAGTGTTCTCATCTCTGGGGCATGGGACTCCCCTCGGGAGTTTGGAGTGGGGTCCTCAAAGGCAGGCACAGGCAGCTGCCAGGGAGTGCTCTCCTGAGCGGCGGTGGATGAGGCCTGGCCTGAGCGCTCCCAGCGCTGGGTGTCGTGATTGAAAGTAAGGAGGTTGTGACATGAGCGGCAGCGGTTAGGGTGGCTGTGAGGCAGTCCAGCACTACTATCCACAGGGTGAGAAGAGCTTCTGTGGGACGGGCCAGGTCTCTCCGAGTCCATACTATTCGCTAACAGCTCTTGCACTGGACCCTGACCTGCCACTTCTCGACTGCCACCTGGTCTCTCAAGGTCCTGCATTCGCTCGTATTCCATAAAGTAGCGGCTCAGGTTGCATTGAAGAACATTCCGAATGGATGCGGGGTTGTTCCGCTGAGCGTTGTCATAGAAAGGATGATGACCGCTGCTGGTGCCGTCGTTGGCTCTACCCTGCCTAGGGTCTGTGCCGGGCATCACCAGGCCACGGCCTTCAGTGGCGGACGTGTATATGGGGGAAGAAGAGGACCCATCCGGATATCTATGCAAAGAGTGCAGACCCATGGATGAGGAGCTAGTCCTGGGAGGGAGTACAACACCTCTGGCCCCAATACCTGCAGCAGCACCAAGGGCAGCCTCAGGCGCAGTGCTTAGCAGGCTGCCAGACCACTCTGCTCCAGGTAGACGTACCTGTTCCAGAGGCCCACCTGACTGTGGGCCCAAGGGTAGGCTAGTTCTGAGAGATGAGAGGCCTCTGTGCAGTGAGCTCCCTGCAGTTGCACTATACACACTACTAAAAGCAGAAGGCCTGTCAGAAGAAGGCCGAGACTGGCTGGGAGTGGCAGAGAATGTCAAGGGCCCCGACGGGGCATGAGTCTGTGGGTGTTGGTGAGAGCGGGAGGAGTCTGAAGGTGGTAGAGATGAGGGATTCTGACCAAGAACGTTCTGAGATGCAGCACAGCGGCTGCACAGGCAGCCAAGGCCCAGGTGCTGAGTGCAGCCCTGCTGGGAAGGGTGATCGCCCAGGTCAGTCCCCCGCCCAGGATACTGGAACAATGGCATGCTGGCCGGAGGCTCGTGAGCTTCTGGAGCAGTCCGGCTCTGGTCCCCAGAAGCTGCCCCAGAGGAGCGTGAGGAGAGAATGTGTAAGAAGTTGTGCAAGATAGGGGTCCGACGAACTGGAGGGGAGCGTAACAGGGAGCGCTGGCGGAAAAGTGCCATTTCCATACTGTCCATAGGAACATCAGCATCTTCTTCACTCTACAAGATACAAAGCGTACATAGACACAGTTAAATATCCTAAACCTTACTACACAAGGTCTATCACTATTTACTATGTTTATGTTTATTAATATGCATTTTATAAAGCATTTCTTCTCATTTTGTAGAATAACTTAAGCCCAAAGTAACATAAGACATACAAGTACAGTGTTCATCTCAAAAGCACATAGAAATCAGGAGAACATGAAGGTGTGTACCTGCTGATTGGATGGGTTCACAATAGCTGTCAAAAGATTGTGGCCAAGAGGATCAAACCTTACTAGTCTAAGAAGGAAACAAATATGTACAAACAATTAATAAAAGTATATATAATCCAATACTACAGAAAATCTGCTTTTACGCATCCAGAAGTATTCCAAAATTAACATTTTACCTGACACGCTCGGTCTCACTGCCGGTCTTGACGGCAGCGAATGGTTCAGGACGGCTCCAGTCCCAGAAGTGCAACTCATTGTTGGTAGCAATAAGCAACAGCTGGGCAGTGGGGTGGAAAGCCAGAGATGCAATGGCCACATTCCCCTCTGTAAACCAACTCTCACTGCCGCCCTGCACAAACATAATACACCTTAACACCCTAGGAGAGTTTCTGACATACAGCTCGTCCCCCATTTTTTTTGTCCTCATTAACTTCACCATTCACTTGTTAGCTCACAGATTCAGAGGCGGCTTGGACCTGGCTAATGTAAACCCTCCAATAATCATAGCATGTTTTTTTAAGACTATAATCGTCAGGGGAAACTGTTAAAACGTTCTTTCCTCCCAACCACAACGTTCTCTTTAAACATGATTTTAACACAATTTTAACCCTGATTTGCCCCTTTAGGATTTTTTTTTTTTCAGTCAAAAGCGAATTATCAGGTTGAGAGCTCAATAACAAGAGACTGACACTGTGGATAATCTGGCAGTGTGAGAGGAGAAACAAATCAATCTTCACCCTCCTGTTCAATACCAAGTGACTGAAGGCCTTCCAGCGCTTTTAAACATGTTTGATTTTTACCTGTAGTGAGAGTCAGTCAGTAATATAACTGAACAAGTGATTCATGCAGTACCCAAGAAAGAGCTGGAAGAGAGAGAAAACGGTGGAGGGACGTGCATATTCACTGTTTGAGATGAAGGACCTGATTGTTCAACTTTGGCATATGAGCAACTTTCCGCATGTTGATAATGTATGGAGCAGAACTTCAAGGCATGCGTTTTACAGTTTCAAGTCAGCATTCCAGTTTGTAGCAAAATGCTTATCCAGCTCTCACAGGACAACACAATGGCATCTGTTTATCCCAAATCTATACTCACTCACTGACTGCATTTTAATACACCCATTATACATGCATTAATCCACAAACAAGTCCAATATATATTCAGCTTTCTTTGGGTCATGCAATAATGGCAATGTCTCGTGTGGATCGCCTTATGGAAAGCAAAAATATACCATTTGATCAAATCTACAAAATACTTTTGTCATTTGACAAAAGCTACAAAATATCAAATCACTGGCGTGATCCTTTCAACTCAAACACTGAACAGTACTTATCAATAAGGCTAAAAAAATGATTATATAAAAAGTTTTCATATAAAAATCCCAAGAGCTGTCATTTTGTTTACATCACTCAACATTTCATATACAAATATAAGGAATTTAATCATTAAAAATGTAGAGCTAATTAATTGGCAAGTGTTAAGTCTAAGAAGGTTTTGTCAATCTCCTTGGAGAAGAAAAATGACTTGAGCTTAGGTTATAGAAAATAACTTTACTGGTCAGAAAAGTCACAATTACAAATGTTCCCCCCAAGATTTACTTACATGCAGATCCCAAATGCGGACTTCTCCATCAAGGCACCCAGAAGCCACCAGGCCTGGGATAGTTGGATGAAAAGTTAAACACCATGGTGTCCGACGGTGACCTACTAGAGAGTGCAGGCACTTTCCTGTCTTTACTTCTGTGATGTAAATGTTGTGGTTGACATGAGTGGAGGCCATAAGATTCCTGTAAAGACAATAAGCACATTATGAACATGTTACTGTTGCTTGCTGTTCTTCATTAGTTTTAAATGGAAATCAATAAGAGCACTAACAAATCAATACCAGTACAACAATAAAATAATAAGACTACTACTTATGTACTCATAACTCTTTATGGCCTACCTGTCTGGGCTGAAGGCCAACAAGAACGTTGAACGAGGATTATCTGGAAGTTCCACTTTCTGTTGAAAACACAACATAAGGCAATGCTCAAGCTCACTCTGACAACACAAAATACAAACATCTGCATATGCAGCATCCTGTGTGACGTGCACCACACAACAGAAAACTTTTATGGCCAAATGATCACTTTTATCATCATGTACACCATAGACTGTGAAAGGATGAACCACAAAGACATACAGTAGATGTATGTCTACTACTATACAGTAGATCTGAGAGATTTTGCAGAAAGGATCTGTCTACCTGACTCTGCAGTTTCATCCAGCGAGTTCTCTCCTCCACAAGCTGCTGCAGGAGTCGCTGGGAGCCTAACATCCGGGCCCCTCGCTCTCGCCCCGACAGGACCAGCACTGCATTCCTATTCTGCACAGCCATCTCCCTCTCTCAGGCTGAGCTCCTGGCTCGGCCCTTCCTCACAAAAAGGCCAGTCACCAACTCAACAGCATAGAGGCCGTGCAGACTAGGAGAGACAAAATAAATGTACACAAATGTTCATTGTTCACGATTTTATCATGTTTTGAGTTTTTAAAAAAACTATTCAGGGTATTTGTGAGGAACAGGAATCGATGTCACCCAAATCTTCCCATTTCATGTGTAATCAATAGAGATTGATTACACAATTATTAATATTATTGCAATCAAAGCACTATTAAACCACTATACACTCAAGACAACCATTGTATGCATTTTTTTCCATTACAACCCTATAATTGTTGGATATCCTTTAAAAACAGTATATCCCCCTGACACTGTTCTGAGACTGTCAGCTGACCGAGACAGGGGAACACACGAGATTTCCCAGATATTTGCTGGCTGTGTAGTCGCTCCATTCTAGCACCACACAACAAATGCAGTATACTTGTTTGCATGTCTAACATGACACGTAGCTTTAAGCTATTAGCTGAGCAAAATCCAGCCTTGCACTATTCTCACCCGTAAGAGAAATAATTATTATAATAATGCGTCAGCAAGGTATCACTTATCACTGTCTCACGTACCAAATGTTCAACCACATCTCATTACCCTTAATCATTCTGCTCTCCTTACATTCGTATTAGAGGCTCCCTCTGTGAGCCATCCCTGCTGGAAACTGCGTCAAATCTGCTGAGCCTCGCACAGTCCCATACGACTAAGTGGCACAAATGACAAAAAACTACAAGTGTAGTCTTAACCCTGTTCATCACTCTGTGGCTGACACACACAATAAAGCAGTGCCTTCAAAGACTTTGCTGCATAAAGCACCTGTCCGATGGAAGCTAACAATAACTTGATGAGGAGAGTCTCCAGCGTGCCCGCCCAAATATGGAAACTGGCTGGCAGCTAGCAATGATTACATTAGCAACAACCAACTAGCTAGTACATACACTGCTTTATTTTTTGGAAAAAAACAACACAACAGAAACAGAGACAGGCCTTCTGGTCTGCTCGGAATATGCCACAAAGAGTACAAATAAGCCTGCTGTCTCACCACGTACCATCCTTCTTGAATTTTCTCTGAAATCTGTCATCGAAAGCGGAGCTCCAATCCACTCGGCTAGCCCAGTTATACTAGCCTGTTTGCTAGCAGAAGCCCAGCCGACTTGACAACTCGACTGAGCTTTCAAACATGTATTCACGACGCCTCACAACACCCCTCGTGTCCATCCAATTGGATTCGTGTCCTTTATGGTTTTCTCGGTCAAACCATTTTGGCTGCTTTCATCTTTAAAAGCGATTTTTAAGAAAACACAGGGAAAAAATAACGCTAGCTGAACTAGCTTATTGGTTTCTGGATGCCTTGGCGTAGGCAGGCATCTTAATCGAGCTAAGATAGTGTATCGCTAAAGACAGGGAGAGTAATACGAAACAGAGCGCATGGATATAATATAATGTGAAATGTAATATTGGGCAATATATTATCTAATAATCACATTGTGAAAAGAAAACTAATAATAACTAATTATAGCAACAACAGAAACCTAACATTTCCTCTAACTGGAAATCTAGCAGTTAGCGTATTCAGACTGCTGTTGTACAGCTACGCTGTGAACAAAAGTATTGGGAATCACCTTTTTTTAGGGTTTGGGTTAGGCCTCTTACATATAGTGAAGGACAGTCTTAATGCTTGAGCATGCCAAGACATTTTGGACAATGCCATGCCTCCAACTTTGTGGACACAGTTTGGGGAAGAACCTTTTCTATTTCAGCATGACTGTTTCCCAGTGTGCAAAGCAAGCTCCATAAAGACATGGCTGGACGAGTTCGCGGTGGAAGAACTAGACTGGCCCACTCAGAACCCTTACCTCAAATTCATTCAGCATCTTTGGGAAGAACAGGAATGGAGATTGTGAGCCAGGCCTTCTCGTCCAACATCAATGCCTGACCTAAGTGCTGTACAGAATGAACAGGCACAAATTTCCCACAGAAAACCAAAATATTGCGGAAAGCCTTCCAAGAAGAGTGGGAACTATTGTAGCTGTAAAGGGGGATAAGCTCCATATTAAGTCTATGTATTTTAATATAATATCATTAAAGTCCCTGTTTGTGTAATGGTAAGGTATGCCAATACGTTTGTCTATTTAGTGTATGTTGCCCCATATGTTGCAAGGAGGATGTAATTTTATCTCTGCTGTGTGCTTTACTGTTCATGGCTAGATGACAGCAAAGTTTTACTTGACAGCTGAGCGCGAACTGTCCATTGAGGTCCTGCCATAACATCTCAATAGTTAGGACTTTGATCAGACTGCTCCAAAACCTTAAACCTAGATGTGCTTGAGCTTCAGATCAGAAGACCAGGCATTCTCCTTTAGGATTTTGCATTAGACAGCAGAATTTATGGTTCTGTTAGTATGATGTTCTTATTGTTGAATGATGTGTTAACACTACACTAGATGTAACAGGACCCTGATTCCAGTGTCTACCCACCAGTCCACCTTGGTATACCACCACTGGGTTGCTGAGCAAGACCCTTAACAAGAAGTTGCTCCAGCAAGACTCTTTGGATGAAAGCATCTGCGAAAATGCTGTAAATGTATTCTAAACGCATTGGGGACATCATATTTTTTTAACAAATATGAGACAAAAGCCTTTATGTTTTACTTGGTTATCAGTTTTCCCCTGTAATTCCCCAAGGATACCATGTCTCTTTCATCATGGAATCCTGAGCACTGATCTTGTCTAAAGTGAGAAAGGCCTGCAGTTCCTTAGAAGATTGTCTGACTTCCTGGCTGAATTAGTGCTGACTTCCAGGATGAATTAGGAACTTTAATATGTTGGTGTCATCACTGTTCCACTTAGAAATGGGCATTGTTTAAAGTATTTAAAAAACATTACCTCTGAGTATTTTAATGTGTATTAAATGTATATGTTGCATGGGATGTATTTAATGATTTTTTAAAAAATACATAGATATTTCGTATATTTAAAATATTTAATCACACACAAAATGGGCTACCAAATATAGCCTATCACAGTCTTCCTCTAGATGCAAGTACATTATGTAACGCATCCTGCTGGGTACAGAATTTTTATGTGTTTTTCCCATAATCAGTAATCGAAGGTAAGAAGCTGATTTGGTACAGACTGGACTGTAGTGTAATGGGGTAGATGAAGGAGAACATGTTTGCGAGGGGGAACTTCACTACTAAATGTGTAGTATTACTTTACTGTAGTGGCACCGTTCATTCTTATTTGCTTTTACAGTTACAGATCTAGGAAATGAGCTCTCTTTACTGTTCGACTGTTATTGGAAATCACTCCTGAAAAAGCCATCTGCCAAATACCTAAAATATTGTTACAGATAATGTGGAATGCATTTTTGTATTGTCAAAATGCGAATTACTTGTATTTGAATTAAATAGTTTTTCACAACAGGATTTTATTTTGATTCAACCAGAGATGGGCACAAACTCCTATTAATGTATTTGTGCCAGTCTCTGCTTTCATTCTTCCCGTTATTTCCATTTGGAGATAATGGCCCTTACTGTGGTAGAGAAGAGATGTGAGAAGTGATGTGTAGAGTCAACTTAGTTTGCAGTGATCAAACCTGGGTGTGTCTAGTCCAGTGTGACTAAACTTTTTGAAACTGAGAGCTACTTCACGAGTGCTGAGCCACACTAGAACAGAGTTTACCTAAACTTCTCAAAACTTCATGTATAATAAACATGGTATACATGCTTTTTTAGGTAGTCATTTTCAAATCTATATAAATGCAAATGTCATTAAAGAAGAGCAGCAACAGGATAAAATAGTGAGTTGTGCTGTTTTTACAACAGGTTCGCAGGCTACTCATGTCGTCCCTGAGGGTGCCACGTGTGTGACCCATTGTCTAGTCTTTATCGCAACTAAGGTTGTTTAATTTGTTCATTGAGTAACAATGCTCCACATTGTGGAATTGGTGGCAGGTTAATCTTTTGGTTTAATATGATTATTTAAAAACACTGTTCACTGGGGTTGTCTTTAGTGAACAGTTTGAAGGAAGTAGTTTTATACTGGTATATATCATTCACCCACTTTCCGTAACCGCCTAATCCTTACTAGGGTACTTACTAAGTGGATCACTTATTTATTTATTTCAATGGCTATGATCTCTCAGTGGACTGATGCCAAAACAATTGCAGCAATCAGAAAAACAATTTTAATAAGTACAATTAAAAAAAAAAAAAAGAACACACCTTAATTTTTAGCATTAGCATTTTCTCTTAGGGCAAGATTATCTAGAAAATGAGAAAAAATGATGTACTGATTTCCACCTGTATGTCGTCTGTATGTAGTGACAAGTCTAACGGTACACAATTCAGACTAGCATTTTGAACAGTCTGCATTAGTCATATGATAGCAAGCCTCTTTCTGGACAATGTCAGCTTGCCCTGCTCATTAAGCATATTCCTTTTTTATTGATATGGAACAGTCCTCTAAGGAAGTGGTTGTAATTAGGCCCCAACATCTAAACAAAGAGACCAGGAAACGTATGAATGAGAGAACCGCACAAGATATTAATGCCTAAATACTTTTATTTCAAATCCAAAGCTGCTGATAATATAAAAACAATCAAGCAGATTTTCTACATCAGTACATGTATTGGAAAACCGGTGTCGTGTGAGCTGTATTTCTCACTACCCAACATTCAATTTGCATGACTGTGAACAAAAGAATTTCAAAATGACAATTACCACAAATATAAATACAACATACAATGCAAGTTCCACCACTTAAAACTATTGCACATCCCACAAGATCTTAAATAAGCCCCCCATTCCCTGTCATGAAGTAGCACAATATACTGTTCATCACTGTCAGTTTCACAGTACAGATACCCACAGTCCTAATATATGTTTCCATTACTTCTGATCATATTATGCTAAACCCAATGTGCTTAATCCTAAAGTGCATGTAAATACTCAAATTGCTTAAAAAAAGTTACAAGAATCAAATTCTCATCTCTTTCAAATTGGTAATGAAAGCTTAGGGACTTCATCAAATGTAAATGTATGTCTATGATGAGCTAACCTTACACTACTTAATGACATTTCTCAGCTCAACTGTGGCTAGTGATAACTTTATAATGTTTTGTCCCAGTCCTAGACACACCACTATAATATTGTCAGTACCAACCAATAGTTATATACACACAGTGCACACTTCAAGTACATTCAAATTTACATATGTTGTGTTAGGCTGCAAATTACTTAAAATGCTACAGTAAAATCATTTCAATTTTAGATGTCTGTTAACCCTTGCCATTACAATTGCTACCATCACTGAGCTCTCCAATTTCATATGCAGGTTTTTTCCCCCAGGTTATTTCTGACTTGGTTGTGACTACCCACCATTACCATTGAGTCATAAGAAGTCATCTTTTCAAACTGCTGCCAAAGCATTTGGCAACTTAACATGCCTTGAGGAAAGTCTAAATTGACTCCAAATTCAGTTATGTTAGCTACCACACACCCATGCTGGCTGTGCTTAGTGATGGAGGGAGAGGGAGGGCCACTCTGGAAGCTCGACTGTTTAAAGCAGCTAGCTTAACTGCACAAAAGTTCCATATATAGACATTTAGACTGCTTCTGAATATCATGACCATGGTAGAGATAAAGCACAACCACTTCAGGAAAGGATTCGATAATTATTATTACTATATCCAGTAAAATATGCCTCCATTGGCTACAACCCCAATCCTTCAGACCAGGCCGGAACATCCTTAGCTTCTTTTCGTACACTTCTTTATAGTCCTCGCAGTTAGCCAACACACTGATTCTGTCATTAACATTTCAAGTGGTGCTTTGTAGTAAAAATCTGTCTTTTTTAAGTAACTCTAGTTGTGCTTGGCCCGACCCCCTTTCAGATAAGTTTTCCAGCGTTTGGCGTAGTCTCTGAAAATGGGAGTACTATCTATGGAAGCAAGCAGCTGCAGCTGGTTTATGTGAGTCGTGTGGTAGTCCCACCGTGCTAGATTTGGTGCCACACCCAATGTGAAATGTCTCAGGTCATACACAGTCCCAGAACCTGTATCAAACAGTGGAAGCATGGCTTTCAGAGACTCTAATCCTCGGCTGAACAGTATGCCTGCCTCTCGGCCAAATTTGTCTCCTGCTATTTCTGCCACGTCAAAGAGTCCAATCAGAGAGTAGATGAAGCCGTTGAGCACAAAGGAGCTGGGTGTGGTTGGGTACTCTTCATACCAGTCGTACTTGTTCATGAACAAGGCCTTTACACCGCGTTGCTCCGAGGTTCGTTTGAACGGTCCTGTGGCCCTCATTGCAGCGCTGAGGTACACTGGGTCATGTGTGACCAGGTAAGCCCTCACCAGCGTGGACATGGCTTGGCCCTGGGCCATGGCCGAATACCAACCAGGTTCCAAGTTCCTAAAGCCCTCCCCCAACTTCCGAGCCACTTTAATCAGCCATCCTCCGCGCTCATCCTGATTGCGGAGGAGCCAGCCACTCGCAGCAAAGAAGGCAGCCATGTGAGCTGTGGAAGAGATGGTGATGTTGCTGATGAAGCCTGAGCCACGCAGTTCCAGCTGGACCACACGGCGAGGCATGATCCGAGTGGCCTTCACCACTTTGGTGTTGGACAAACCAACACCCTTACGCAAGTCAGTCACCAAGTCTCGACTCAGCATACTCCATGCTGTTCGGGGACCAATGCCATACGTTACCTGCCGGTCCTTAAAGGAAATGAGAAGGGAGCTTGTGACGTAGCGGATGACATACGGTGGTCCTTTCTCTGTCGTCTCCAGTACCACTGACACGCTCCCATTAGAGGCGAACTTCACATTAAAGGACAGTACAAAATCCTTTGAGTTGTCCAGAGGCAGATATACACCCTCAGAACTGTCTACACAAATCAAAAGAGATACTGTTAAGGCATACCCTTGAGAGGAAAACTTTGGGTACCCTCTAAATTATCTGGATCTTAGCATCATTGGTACAATGCACAATAAGATTGGGGATGCTGTTCATAGTAAGCAGAAGTAATGAATGCAGTTGTATTTAACAAAAGAACACAGACAGCATTGATTATGATATGTCTACTAAACAATTTGTTCAAACAATCATGGTCACTGAGGGAAGTAGATTAACAGCAAGGACAATGACTTCATGAAAAGGGAATCACATTCAGAGTGGAAATACATTTGCAATAGAGAATAGTACATCACCCTAAAATTATACTGCTGTGTTACACCAGCGGTGGGCAATCTTAACCCCAAAGCACCAGTGTGGCTGCAGGTTTTGATTACAAACAAGCAGGAGCTTGATTATGATGATTCTTGTATAATCAGTTAAACTCAAACTTCAGTCAATCAATCATGTGAGCTCCTGCTTTGTTGAAATGAAAACCTGAAGGCCCTCGGCAGATAGAGTGCTACACTGACTTGCACTTAGTGTTTGACAGTTCATCATGGGAATGCTTACCTTGCGTGTTGAACTGGTAAACAGCAGCTGAGTGGCCTGGGTCATGGACCTTGGAAAGGGAACAACCCTTGGGGACCGCCCAGGGGTTGGGGCTGCCATCTCTCTCTTCCACCATCTCGTAAGTCTTTATGTCAGGTGGTTTTTCTGTAAGGTTCTTACTGTAGTGACTTAGCGCAAACTGCGCTATCTGGATAGGGTAGAAGTAACCCTGTGGGCCCCACTGAGTGGATATAGGCACGCCTAAACAGAAACAAAACAAACTGTTAGAATACATTTTTGAGTGTTTTATAAGAAATCCAAGTAATTTCAAATTCCAATGCAAGTAAGTTAACTATGAATGGACTTTTTAATGATTTATAATAATGTAATTAATATAACTAATCATTCTTGCTCAGCAAACTTCTCAACATCCAACTTTAGAATTTGCTCTATTGCTGATTTATTACTGTTACTGGCTGTGCAGTTGATTGCCATGAGTGTAAATTGTATTAGCAAAGGATGTGACATACCCTCAACACCACTGATGCACTTCACCCGGTCTCTCACCTCCACGTTGTAGCCCTCGAAAGACATAAAGACCCCATCTGGGTGATAGGGCTCTCTCTGGGCATACACCCGTGAGTAGCTGTGAGAGAATTCAAAGCGCTCCATACCCTCATACTGCACCAGGCGTCCATACACATCAAAGTACTTCTCCACCCAACTGAAGGGCAGGTATACCTCACTGCCCTCCCGGCGACCTTTGATGGTGACCTCCTCATTAATGAGGCAGTCAATCTGCTCATATGGGACCTCCCTGGCCACCGGGGGAGCTTCCGGGGGCTGTCCGTTATCCTCCTCTTCCTCTGGGGTAGGTGCTGGCTCAGGATGGGGCTTGGTCGGGGTGTGGAACGAGGGCAGGTTGTTGGAGCACTTGTTCCATAGCAGCACAGTGATCAGAGCGAAAACTGCACAGATGACTATCAGAGTCTTGTGGTTGACTCTTGCCACCAGGCAGCGCATCCTCACATTACAGCCATGCAGAAGGACCTCACGCTGGAAGACATCTCAAGGAACACCGCAGGAGCTGCCAGCCTCAGGTCTGCCTTCAGGCTTTGGTGGTGGAAGCCTGTGATATTCCATCAGTGATCATGGGGCAATTAAAACATATGAAGTATGACACAGGGAAATAACCTTTCGTTTTAGAGAATTACGGAAAAAATATGAAATTGGGAGCGTTCAGTACCTATAATAATTCAGGATCTAATGGAGACAAATAGGCTAATGCAATTCATTAGCTACATTCGTTAAAACAACCAGAGTCCAGAAAGGAGTTCTGGGAGAGAGCGATAATGTTGAACTTTTTTAGCAGTTTTAAGACGAAAGAGTGCAGAGCTTTTTTGCTGACAGCTGGGCAGGAGGGTCTCAAGCTGCAGGATTCACGTGATTTTGAATGCAAAAGAGGGCGTTAGGTTGGATTAGAAAATTAGAAAAGCAGAAACAACACACTCACCTGCACCTGTAGTTTCCTGCTTAGTACATGCGCACAGCAGAGTACTGGATAAGAGTAATCCGAAATTAAAAGCTATTTTCAACGAAAGGACGGCAAATCTGTGCACAAACAAAGCCCTCTCCTTCCAAACCTGCATCACTGGACATCAGCGAGTGACACAGCTCGGAGCCAATGAAAACCCAGAGAACGGTCACACTGGCCAATCAGCAAACGAGGGAGGCGTGGCTTCAATAGATTTACTATGTGACACGAGCAAGCGCTTTATGGTAATAACAAACTGCAATCTGCCTTCATAATGTGTCATCAGTTGAATAGATAATAAATATTAAAATGCATAATTCGTCATAGTCAGTCTGTATAACACCGAAAAAGAACTGTGTCAGTCAGTCAAATCTTCAAAAAATCTCTTAGACCATTATTAATTATTAATTAAGTGAAGCTGCAGACTTGATCACGAGATGGCACTACGCATGAGACTGCACAATGCAGGCAGTCCATCATTTCAAATGCTGCCCCACATTTCTGACACTAACCATCACATGAGAAAAATATTCAGAGCTCCTGATTCGAAAATGAAGGTGAATTATCTAACTATCTTAAGCTGAAATTAAATTTTAATGAATATTTTAAACTAACAAGTCCAGCCAACCACCCGACTTACAAAAGCACATATGCTTAAAAATATGTAGGTCAAATACATGCATGTATATAATAAGTAAATCCAAAGGAGCACTACACATAACAAATCACATGGAAAAGTTTGAACACCTCTGTAAAATTCCACAACATGTTTTGTTGAATTTCTAAATGAAGTTGAGCACATATCCTTTAAATACGTTGTTGGTGGTCTGGTGGTTAGGGAGTTGCTCTTGCACTCAGAAGATAATGGGTTTGAATAGAAGTACTGCTAGTGGCACCACTGAGGTACCCTTGAGCAAGGTGCTGTGTTCCAGGCAGCCTGTTACATTAAATGGTGAATGGATTAAATGTTCACTCTGTTCATACTGTGTTATAATAATAATAATAATAATAATAATAATAATAATAATAATAATAATAATAACAATAATAATACATTTTGCAAATAAATTCTTTAAAAATCAGACAATGTGATTTTCTCTCATAGTTGAGGTATACCTATGGCGAAAATTACAGGCCTCTCTCATCTTTTTAAGTGGGAGAACTTGCACAATTGGTGGCTGACTAAATAATTTTTTGCCC
>JBBPDC010000129.1:14385179-14403735 GCA_037974485.1 Hemigrammopetersius urotaenia | reverse complement strand
GAACTTTGTCTGTGTACTTGGGACATTAAAGTATCTCTGGCCTGCTTAACACTGCGTCCTTCCCCTTCTTCCCTCTATGGCAGCATGACGATGCCACTTTTTTAGTTGCTTACAGACTGTTCTGTATAAAGAACTATACAAATCTATAAGCAGCTAGAATCTTAATTACACAGGTCAACAGGTCAAAATCATCAGAGATAAGTTTATGTGGGTTTTGTAGTGTTTTTCATGCTGTTTTCCGGTCTGTGTTTAGTTTTTTGCATGTATTTTTGAATTTTTTTTATGATTGTCAGTATGATTGGAAGAAACAGTGGTAGCTGACTGACAATGATCATTATATCTATGCCACAGTGTGGCCTATCTGACTTTGCAGTGAAAAGATTGGAACAGTTACTTGATTGGTGCCTGTGGTTTAGTATAAACTGCATGCAAGTCTATTGCAAATCTAATATTACTCATAGTTCAAAAAGTTGGTGTGGCTGAAGAAAACTGTAAGCAAATCTGAAATCAGCATGAAAAACTGGTTTAGAAAAGTGTGTTGTGGTTTCTGATTTTTTTGTTGTTGACCTGTGGATATGGGATTTTCTAAAATGATGAGACAAACCACAGGGTTCATAGTACCTTCGATGGCAGTAAGTTGACTTCAACAATGTACAGGCCACCCATGCGAGACACTGCGATGCCCACTAACTTCTCCACGAGGAAAATGATACCAGGCACTACAAACCATTTCCAGAAGTTTGCACAGTGGATAATTAGCAGTGCCCAAACCCAGATATAGGCCAGATGGGACCAGTAGAACACCTAAAGGAGAATGACCCATAGTTGAAAAACGGTAAATCATAGTACATCTTTTACATTTACAAATTAAGACTCTTATGCTGTGGCGCCACTAGAAGTTTAATTATGAGAGCTGATTTGAATAATTTAACAGGTAAATAATGTCTTGTTTAACTTTTCACAAACTTAGCCCATGGCTAGAATGTTTTTGAAAAATACAGTATTTGACCCTTTTTCCTCTTACCTCAAAGTGACCACTGCGTCTCACAAACGTGCTGGAGCAAACCACCATGAGACAGATGAGGACCTGCAGCACGACCCCGGTGACAGAGGCAGTGCCTTTTATCCAGCCGATACCAGGACGAGAGGTGAGGAGGTATTCCCACAGCTGGTAACTTTCATCGGTCTGAGTTAGACGAACTGAGATGAGGCAGAAGACACACAACCTGATTAACCAAAGAAGCAGTGAAATATACTTTCATTAAACATGGGACTACACCATGTTACACCAAATGACAATCTAATCTATTTAACACAATTTCTCTGTAGCGATTGTTCTGTTTTTGCAATGTGACGGTACTAATCCTTCTTTTCTCATTGTAAACCTAAACTACTAAATGATTACAATTGAAGAAGCCAATAACAGTTATGTAGAAACAATGACTGCAGCAATCTCTTTCAAGATCTACACTTTATCTGAATCTAGAGTTTTGGTTGAAGAAGATAAAAAAAAAACAAATCACCAAAATTCATGACGTGAGCCATTGTGTGCACCACAGTGAAGACGAGGATTGCGTAACCCACTATCTGATGCAGCAGAATGTTCTGGTCCAATGGGAAGATTCTCACCACCCACGTGGCCCGCAGCCAGGTGAGACAGCGCCTTAACATCAGCACCTGCACACAAGATCACGCTTCAGCAACCTGCCTTCCCATCTCTGTTATAACTACCCTTGACCTGAAAGAGACAGCTGGAACATGACTGAGAAGACTACACAGGAAGATCTACTTCCACTCTGCATTTATGAAACAGATACAGATCTACTCACCATAACAAAGGTGCAGTTGAGGTTCAGGCATATTCCACAGCCCTTTGCCAACATGAGCCAGGGTCCACCTGGAGCATGCTGCAGCATGTATACGATGAAGAGGAGCACGTTTAGGAAACTGTACAGGCAGAGGAAGAGTAGCTTTCGGCTGTTATTGTGCCAGTACGCTCGGGTCAGGTAGCGTGGCGTCTTACGCTTCTTCTGGTCCAGATCAGGGGGCTTTAACCAGTTGGCAGCACTGAGGGCACACACAGCACAAAAATAATAACAAGCTTATCACCTTAAACTGTAGGTTTATTATCTTACCGTTTATCCCAGAGCTCCCATGAATGACTTGGTAATTTAACTAAGAAACAAACATGTGCATTAGTAACAAGAGTGAAGAATATGTTGAGCAGCATCCCTGTGCTTGTGGAATTTTTAAGGTGAACCATTTGTTGAATACACCTCAGCACACAGTGAGAACATAGTCCTCTGCATTTAACCCCTTTTACTCAAGTGAAGCAGTACTTCGATAACAGTAGTGCCTCTGGCAGTCCTGGGATTCAGACCCATGACCCCCTTCTGATCACAGGAGCAGATCCCTAACCACCAGACCCCCTGCTGCCTAATCTAGGTGCATGGAGCTGAATCCGCTTTGTATAATTCTCTTCTACTTAAATAATGAATAAATACCTGATAGTAAGGTTCTCCATGACCTCAGGGAAGGTCTCCAGCTCTGCCTTGAGCTCTTCAAACGTGATTGAGCCACTGTTGTCTTTATCAGCCGACTCAAACAGGGCCAGCGTCAGGTCATCCAGTTTCTCTTCAGGCAAGGAGATGGCACTCTCCCTCAGGCAGGATTTCAGCACTGTACGCAACTCATCAGGGTCTATAGAACCACTACCTGCGTTTACAGAATAATGCTTTAACGCTACATTTAAAATGTTTTACACAAAACACAGTATTTCACAATGTTTAACATTTTGTTGGTTGGAAAGGACAAAAAAGCCACTGGTGCCACATTTAAAAAACAATGAAACTATGAGTATTAACTACTTTATTTAACTGTGCACTAAATCAAATTAAACAGAACTATCTACTCCCTTTGTCTAATGAAACATGACGATATCCATGATTTGGGCTGGGCTGGGACAATAAACAGTTTTAGAAAATTTAGAAAATAAATCGGGATAATAATTACAATAATTATGGAGAAACTATGGATTTTTATTACATAAAATGGTATTTTCTAGATGTAGATTCAGTTTATCACATCAGAGCTCTTAACTTTTGCTTAACATTATGAAAGCGTGATTCTTTCTGTGGAGGTTTTAGGGCCATAAATCCAAAATAATGGAGTGAAAAATATGACTTAAAGACCACAAGATATGACCACAAGATTGACTTAACATAAATTTTAACACAAAACTTTTTCTGCGTTTCTCCTGTGTGCATCATTCACCTGCAACATGGTTTGTGTGTAAAAAAGTAAAGGAAGAATTGTAGTTTCAGAAAAGAGATCAAATCACAGGACACTCATACAAAACATGAAGAAAAACACACAGTGCCAAAATGACCTAGTCAGAACAACATTTTGTGAAACATTGTGACAAAATTTACCACAATAACGTTAAATGTTGTAATATTTCCCAGCTCTGGACAGATGTATGAATGCATATGAAGATGACCAGATTCGAAGTATAGAGAATGAATCGAGAAAGTAGAAGAGTACAGTAATTTAAGAGCCTGAGAATAAGCCACTAAAGAAAGTTTGTCATCATGCAGAACACACTGCTGTCATTGAGGAAAGAGGAAACTGACCATCTACATCATAGACCTGGAAGAGAAAGCGCAGTTTGTCCGTCTCGCTGCCATGGATAAGAAGGTCCAGAGCCTTCAGCAGCTCATCCAGACTGATAGAGTTACTGCCATCAGAGTCGAACAGGGCAAAGAAACGCTCTGCAAAGAAGGACTGGAACACAGAAGACAGCCAGAACTGTTATTACAGTTTAGTTTAGAGAAAGAAATGATTATATTTAAAAACTATTTTTATAATATAAAAAATATTTTATGTCCTCCTTTCCAGCTCATGATGTAAAGATGAAAGATTAAAGAGGCAATAACATTTTTGGGTGTGACAATTCACAGAGGTATGATGTCTTGATTGCAGCCAAAATGAGCACGAATATGTTAATGTCAGCATTTCCATCTTAATTTTAGCTTTAGAAATGATAAATGTGCAATACTATACAATGACTATACAGTTATACAATACACTATAGTAAGTTATACAGTTTGCTGCAGGCCTACAATAAATTGAAAAATAAATCTCATACACAATCAAAAATGATTAAAATGAATAAATAAAAACTAAACAAACAAATAAACAGGAGTGAACTCCACTAAAAAATAGTAGAGCTTTTTTTTGCCTGCTTTCCTTAAGCTTTTCTGCCTGACAGGTTGACGTTGTACAGATAAGTGGACAAACCATTAAACACATCAGCCTCGTGCAGCTGCTATAGCTAATAGTTTAAAACAGTTTCATATATTTATTACACCTCATGCAATGCAAGCGGTACCAAAACTCATTCTTCCTGTCTCTGGTCTAGTGAACATATTGTTTGATCAGATCCAAGAGGCTCTCCTTCAGTTATGCAACACGACCTACTGTTTTTATATATTTAATCTGGAAATGACAACAATTATACCTTTTTGTTTATCTCTACATTTAACTTTTTAATCTACTAAATTATCACTGATATCTTCAAAATGACACCATAAACTTTACATGAGGAATTAATAAAACATTTACTAAAATAAAAAGATTTTAATTACATATATTTTAAGGCAGTTTTGAGCAAGAAGTGAAGATCAACAATGTAAAAACAGCTTTTGTATTGGTTTGATCTAAAGTTCAGTAGTAGTAGTGTGAAGGTTTATAAGGCGTCGGCCAGTGGGTTAGAAATTAAGCAATAAATCTCTTGTTCCTGAACTGTTAATGCAAGAGCACACAAATGGCCAAAACACAGCTAACTAAGCAGCCAGCTGTGCAATTACTTTCCTAAACTTCCTACACTCTTCCCCCAGCGTTAACATGGAAATGACTGAATTGTGGAAGACCAGCAGATAATCAGTCGCTGTAAAGGAGGCCTTTCTTTAGAATCCGTAACCATTGCTTAACTATGCGCCTACACACAATTTATATTGGCCAATAACAGCATTAAAGTGACTGTAAACACCCCACAGCTCCCATGGCAACATACAGTTAATCCCTGCTTTTATTCCGTGAAAAGTCATTGGATGAGCAAAGCTGTATAACTTAACATTCACTGCTGGCAGAAGGAACCCGGTGCACGCTAAATGTTCATTTCAACAGACAGTTTCATGTCTATATCTTTCTATTAGACCACACATTAGTGCTAAACTGCATTTTTATCAGAACTACACTACAGTAAAGTATAAATAAGCTACAGAAAGTGTACCTTTCTGTATCTACTTGAACCTGTGGATGTAATCACATATAAACTATCGTGGAGCTGAATATATGGCTAAAGCTAGACTAAAAAGCCCAAAATGTATTGTTTGCTCTATGGGACTGATACGGATACTGTAAGATCCATATATTAGATCTTGGTGACAGCAAATTTTCTCCAAGATTCAGAAAGTGTGAAGCTGAAAAGCGAATAAAGATCCTATTTAGTTTTCTCAAAATCATCTGCACTTTAAAGGCCAAGTACACTTCTCCGAGTCTTTTCCAGGCTTCTCTGGCAATTCCTGCCTCTCAAAGATTTGATACAGATGTTCAGCTCTCACCTCCTTCACTTTTAGAGCTGTTTTAAACTCATCCAGGTCGATCTCCTTGTCTTCTCCCGCAATACTCTCAAACTGCTTGGTGATCCACTCAAGCCAGCGTGTGTCCTCGTCCAGACTCATGCTTCTGAAATAAAAATGGATTTTGCATCAGAGACAATGGACATCAGCTAAGCTACGACAAAAACAAAACACATTTGAGAGCATTTTCAGTTTTTTCATGCTATACGTTAGAAGTGGAATTTACATATGCATGAAACCTCAATGCTGTATCATGGTCAAGAACATCTTCACGAGAGAAATACAGTAATAGTTACCACCATCCCCTTTTTCCAAAGTAAAAACTGCTTCAAATGAATATATATATACAGTATCAGCATGTGTGAAAGAAAGAAGTGAGAAACAAAATAACTTGTTTTGTATTAGAACACATGTAAGAAAGAAACTATGCATAATAATCTGATATCAGCATTTTTAAGGCGTCCAGTACGAAGTAATTCAGTCGTTTACATGTTTCTGTTTGTTGTTTTAATCTGTCTCGGAAATAATGTCTAAGTAGATTGCAAAAGTGAATAAGAACACTGTAGTTCTAATGCCTACGATAGTTCACTGCAAAAACGTAGAAAGCAAAACCTACCTAGACCCAATAATTTTAACTGACTTATTAAACTAATAAGTCAGTTAAAATTACTCACTCACCACAAATGAACATCTAGTTTAAAAAACAAGTGTATGAACTGCAGAATATCTGTAATGCCCAGTTTCCATCACAAACTTACTTCTTGTAGAATGTTCCAGAATTTTTGTGAATTGTGTTTCCCTGGAATCTCAGCGATGTGAACACAAATCAAAGTGGATGATGTGATCTTTCTCTGTATCCTTTTAGGACGAAATGAGAGAAACGAGGAACAGGGAGAGTGCGTGTGTGTGTGTGAGAGAGAGGGAGGGAGTGAGAGAGAGAGAGAGAGAGAGAGAGAGGTGAGTGTAGTGTTGTATTGTTAAGGATTCCTTACACACCCGGCAGCTGTCTGTGACATGGAGCTCCCTGCTGTGTGGCGCTCTGTATAGCTGATCCTCGTTTCTTTTACACTGTATTCACCTTTTCAGCCATATTGTAGGAGCCATATATGCCAATTAAAAAGACATTTCAAAAACTGCACAGAATATAAGTACATTTAGAAATTCGATCTGGGCTGCATCTGATCAAATGAGGGAAAGATTTAACAAGCGTCAGTGTTACAAAGGTCTTCAAATGATCCAGGTAATTTTATTGCAGTTTCCTTAGTTAGGTCATGGATGCTCAGACAACAAAAGGCTGGAGCATGAAATTGAAAATAAGAGAGAGCAAGACTTTCAAAGAGAGGAAGGAGACTGAAAAAAATATTTTCTTAAACCCACAGGAAACATTCAGAACCAAGCCCAGGCTATGGCACCGGTCCAAGAAACATACCCAGCCTTTGAAAACTTGCATAACAATGTTTCCTTTACTGTAAAAGTGATAGTGCAGGAATTATGTTAATGACCTAATAGTTTCTCAAAACATTTTTTCCAGAACACAAAGTCAGCTAATCATGACTGAAAATAAAACGCATTTCTTCAATATAGACATGATGAATGTGTTTTAATGCAAGCAGAAATGAAGTACTTGAGCTTGAGATCACACACCGCAACAAATGACACATTAATTTGTTGTAATTTGTCATAGTGTCTGATCTCAAATTACACATCACATCAAATATTTACTGTCAAAAATTTCCAGTAGACTGTAGTAAGAACAACCTTAATCACCGTTGAGCACATAAAATGATGTATATTGATTATTTCGTGTAGCTGAACGGGTTCTTGGTTGTTGGTCATTCGAGTCGGACCCGTTTCCGTGGCGATGGTGGCAGCTCCAGAGAGAAGGCAGTGGGAGAGGATGGACGTGATTCAGGCAGGAGCTCAGTGCAGTACTTCTCAATGTACGGCTTCGCAATGTTCCACACCTGGACGAGGAAGAGAAGGTGGAGGACAAGTGGAGGATGTGTCAGTTAAAGCAGCTCTGATTTGAGACCAAAATTTGTTTTCATTCATTAAATCATTGTGTTTGTTGTAGACTCCTAGAAATAAAGGCTTCCCAGTGGTTCTTGGTTGTTCAAAATTAATATTCATTTTCATCTATCCACCCACACTGCCTACAGCTGTTTTGCCTTGCAATACAAGGCAAGCAACCATTCTTTAAGGCAAAGTTACTGAAACAGCTTGTTTAATTAAAAAAGAGGTTGGGAGAATAATTAGTTTAGAATTAATTATGACTGTTTTTGGTGTTTAAAAGGGAAAGTGATCATTCTGTCATACGTGAACACACCACAGCACACAGTGTGAACAGCACGAAATTCAACCTCTGCATTTAACCCATTCACCAAGTGAAGCAGGGGGCAGCCAGGAACACGGCGCCCAGAGAGCAGTGTGTGGAGACGGTACCTTGCTCAGGGTACCTCAGCAGTGCCTAGCGGTCTTGGGAATCATACCTGGACTTTCCATTCACAGGGTGAACACCCTAACCACTAGGCTACCAGCTGCCCCCACACAAATGTAATAAGTGGACCTCAGGGAAAAGGTAAAAGGTAAGACAAATGTTGGATATGGGTAAGAAAAATGGTTGCTACAAAAAGACCAGGGTTCTTTAGGGCCGCCACTCTCAGTCTAGTCCTAAGAGACCACCAGAGAGTCCATATTTTTACTCCAACCCAATAAGGATACAGCAGAAAAGCTACTTTGAAGAACCCTTTCAGAACCTTCAGTGTTGTAGTTTATGAAAAAATAATGTTGCCCATCAATACCGGAATGATGTCGAGTAGAAGGGGTGGACTCACCTTCTGGTCTACAAGAAGCCGGTGGACTGCTTCAATATCTGCAGACATGAACCGGTCTTTGATCCAGGGCCTGAACAGCAGAGAGAAAAAGAGAAAGAGATGCAGAGTGACAAAGAGAGTGAGAGAAAGTCCGATTGAAAGAGGACAGGGGAAGAGATAATGCAAGTCAATGAATGAATGAACGAATATGATCAGATTCAGTAGTTTGACGCTATGGGATTTGTGTTATGGTTAGTGCAGTGGTACTTACTTGACTACAGAGCGCACAAGGTCATACACCTTCTCCAGAGGTGTGGTGGTCCGGAGTGGGCGGAGGAACTCGATCCCCTGACAAGCAGCGAGCAGTTCAATAGCCAGCACTGCAAAGAACACACCCAGCACCGCTTTAGTCAAGAACTGCACACTCTCAACTAATATACTGTTGTGAGGGTTAACCTGTATCAGTTACATTTAGAAAGTATCTGTAAAAGTCATGCATCATTATGAAAGTGACCATTCTGTCATACATGAACAGCTCACAGTGTGAACAGCATCCAATTCTTCCTCTGTATTTAACCCATTCACCAATTGAAGCAGCGGGCAGCCAGGAACACCGCGCCCGGGGAGCAGTGTGTGGGGACGGTACCTTAGAGGTGCTTAGTGGTCTTGGGAATCAAACCCATGACTTCCTGATCACAGGGCGAATGCCCTAACCACTAGCCTACCAGCTGCCCCTTATGCTGCTCAGATACAAGGCCAACAGAATTTTGACACCTTTAGATGTCTAGTGTGTGTATGTGTACTGAAGATGCAATCATTTTTATTGTGCTTTTTTCATGACAAAACAAACTGATTAGAACAAGGCGGTCACATGTTTTATTGATTTTTTTTATTATGTATGTTTATCTATGAAGCGCATCATCTCTGCATGAACCTAAGAGCAATGTAGACCAATGGTTAAAGTATTTTAGCTCCATTAGAAATAAATAAGAGTACTGAAAAGTTACAAGGAAATAGATGATCCAAGGATTGTAAGTTGTGATCAGTGAAGTAATATGTAATCCATGCCTGCAGGATAAATCAATGCTAAGTTATGGTCTCTAATGCAGATCTCTATGCAAATCGTCCACAAAATGTGGCCATGGGGTTAATAATGTCACGGCCCATTTATATTAACCCCATTAACTCTAGGCTTATTAATCCTCAACGAATCTGAATTATTCAATAGTTACTATGAATTATTCATTTACTATTATAAAACTAATATGCAAGTTTTGTAATTATGAGTGTGAGAAGTGGTCAGAGGTCTTTAGGTGTTAATAGTGTAATTTTGCTGAAATGGTTGGAAGAAACAGATGCAGCACTCCGTTTGCACTTCATTTATTTCTCCTGCCGGCACTACAAACTATTGTGCTCACACCATCAGATTATACTAAAGTTTTAGCATTTTACCAGGCAGCTCTCCGAACACACTTCATATTCAGCCTTCAGGTGTTGTGGGTATAATATGACGGTTCTCGAACCTTGCTCAACATGTTCGATCACTCTCAAGGCCTTCCTGGCAGCCCAGCCACCCATGGACACGTGATCTTCTGTGGCTGCACTGGTGGACAGAGAGTCCACAGAAGAGGGGTGGCAAAGAACCTTGTTCTCAGAAACTGCAAGGAGAGAAAAGTCTTCAGCAAGTACAGCATTAAATATATATATATATATTTCAATCAAGGGAATTGCATTCTGTTTGTGGCATAAACCTGCTCTGGCATGATCATGAGATTACTTTGTGTGTTTGTGTGTGGGCGGATGGATGGTTGTGGGTGGGTTTGAATGACTGACCGAGGGCTGCAGCAGTGCAGTGTGCGATCATAAAGCCAGAGTTCAGTCCTCCCTCGTTGACAAGGAAGGCAGGTAACTCACTGAGAGATGGATTACACAGACGCTCAGTACGCCTCTCACTGATAGATGCCAGCTCATGTACTGCTATAGCCAAATAATCGAGAGCCTAGAGGGAAGGATAAAGACAGACAAGGCAGCAGGAAAAAGGAAACAGGAAATTCTACATTAATACAGCATACATGCAGAAATACTATCCTGAAGTCCTCCGTTAGCTGAGTAAAATGTATTTAAAGCCATGGCCGTCTTGTCTGTCTGCGTGTTAGTTTGGCACAACATTGATAGACTATTGACCTGTCCAAGATGTTTCCCGTCCTTCTGCCTCATTACACCCCTATCCATTCTCCATCTCGGCAAATTAATTAATCAGGGCGGACTTTAAGAGTGTGGGTGCCAACATCCCAACTGTGTTGTTTTTTTAAACAATCGCTCTCCCTGTTTTATCTCTGTCCCTTCCTTTTTTTGTTTTGATTCCTTTTCTCCTCCAGCCTTGTGTGTAGTTCTGCACTCATCTGTTCCCAGATCTTTCTTGTCTTGTCATGAGCTGTGGCTAATAAAGTAGTCCTTTGTTTCAGTGTCCTTTTGTCTATTGTAGAGTCTTGCAGAGTATGTTTGATTTCTGCCTGTTTGCTTTACCATTTTTCATTTTCCTTTGTCTGTTCAGTTTGTGCTCTTTGGTTCTTTGCTTGTTTGCTTTGATGTTTTTATACTTTTAATAATCTTTCTGCCTCCAGGCCCTCCCTTGTCTCAGGTCAAGCAAATCTAGCCTTCTTAGAATTATTGAAATAAAACATATTTTGTATTATTACTGAAATTATATATATGTATTATGTTTATTATATATTTTATATTATTCCTCTTTTTTTTCATTATTATTATTTAAAGGCAACACATTCTTGTTCTTTTCTTGTTCTATAAAGTAAAGCAAATATCTCTCCAATCATAGAAAATATCAATGAAAAGAATTGATGTGTGAGAGAATTTGAAAAGCTGTCATCTGTATACCACAAGTCTACTGTAGGGTTAGATTTATGTCGAGACTGTGCAAATCATACCTTTGCAGGATACTCTCCATGGAAATTGCCTCCAGAAATGGTCTCTCCCCTCCCAGCAAACACCATCTAGTTTATCTGTCAGGGTTAGTTCATGTGTCAACTGGGAACATCACTGCAACACTTCTCAGTTTCTCTGATTGAATCTATAACTTATAATAATACATAAAGTCATTATTTACTTGGTTTGCCTGCGAAAGACATTGCTATAACTGCAAACCGGTTTCTACTCTGCGATAAGCTCCTGTTACTCGCTAGAAAATGCATCCTTATTGAGTGGATTCACTCTAGACCCCCATCAGTTTCCCTTTGGTATCGAGAGATGTTCAAAATATTGCCCATGGAGAGACTAACTTCAGTGGTTAGGGGAGATAGTGCCATGTTTGAAGAGATATGGGGGCCCGTTATGGAACATTTACCAACCAGTCTACAGGAGATTATATTTAAGGGAAGATTTGTCTTTGAATAAGCTCTCCTTTCTATTGAATAGCTGGCTTACTATACTGTCTTGGATAGGTTCATGATAGGCTGAGAACTTTGTATTTTATTTTCTTTGGGATGTTTTGTTTAGTGTTTTTATTTTTTATTTTTTTGATGTTTTGATTTGCGTTTTCAATTGGCTTCACTCTTTGTATCATTGTGCCTTTGTTTGTTAATAAAAAAAAAAAACAATAAAAAAAAAAAATACATAAAGGATACAGGGTTGTCTGTAGCACTGTTAATTTCAGTGTTTATGACATTTTTCACGAAAGCGATTGTATCATTGACAATGCCATGAACCTGTGAAAATAAATCTCAGATTAACAACATAAAAATGGATGAAAAGTGATGAATGGATTGTACAGAGCCTTGTTGACCATAGATGCTTCCTTTACCTGGGGACAGCAGCGCATGGTGTATGCATCCTGGACCCGGTCGCAAAACCGATGACTTTCTGAAGATATAAATGGCGCATTTAACCAGACATGGTCATCTGAAGAGTAAGTTTCAGAGATTTTTTTCAACGCTATTACCTGCGATCTCTGAGGGGTGGTGATCAGAATCCAGAAGAGCACGGAAACGCAAGGCCACCTCTTTCTGTCCTGGGTGGGGACGCAGCTCGTGAATGTCTGTGGGGGGTTTGGAGTGAATGTTAGTTTCATTGTTAGTTTAAATAACAATGCTTCACATAAATAAATTCTGGTCCAAGCCTCCAGTGATCAAGCCGGGGGAGACTGCAGGAGGAAGAACCCTTCAGAGGATCCAAGACTCAAAAGGGGGGCCATCCTTCTCAGGGGGGACTTGAGACAGCAAAACAGTAAGAAGCAGTTAGCATTACAGCTAATTTAAGGAATGACTGAAGAACAGGTATGAATTAATAAAGAATGGGAAAGGCTATGTATAGTTTTCAGGTTAATTGGAGGAGATTATAAACAAGTGAGAATGAGAGTTAAAGTCCCAACATGAGTATTGCTAACGCCGAACACTAATTAATGAACTACCCCAGTTTTCTTCAAAGTGATCAGAGTGGCCCATTTCAGAGAATTCTATTGGGTTTGTGCCTTTGTGCCAGTCTGGTGAGAAGCATCATCTTTATCTTAGCAATTATGTTAGGCCTAGTAACATTGAACCCAAGATCCCTTCCAGAAAAAATAATAGCTGATTAAAACTCATGTAGCTTTTGCACACTTCACTTACCTGTGAAAACAAAATTTTAACACATGGTGTAATCACATTTAATGTAATTTCATGTGATTACATATTATTTATGTGCAGTATTTACTAAACACTGTTACGTCCCCGACTCTCAAATAAGAGCTGGTAGACAGGAAGGCTTCCATTCTTTGTTTTGACTTTTTATTTACAAAACTGGAACATAAACCGGCTCGAGGGCCAACATACATTTGTTCAACCAAAGGAAACTTATAAACACTCCTACCCCTGTCATAACAGTGGACCAACAACCCTGGTCCCCCTAAACTGAGCTTATATATCTTACCTTTAAACCAGTCAGCCAATAACACCCCACCTGTGATTAACCCTCATACTAAAGGCAAGTGTTACCACACATAAACTGAAATGAGGACGATCTCCACCGGCCGTCCTCCCACATAACCCCCTTATCCCTTACAAACACGTACGTTTTTTCACATGTAACATATTTATGAATTTTCTTTTATGGCCTCTAAAATGACCCGTATTGAAACTCCCAACTGTTTTAATTTGAAAAAACAGCAGACAACTGCACTAAATCAGAAGTTACCTGATTCATGAGACTAAACTAAACTAAAACATACCTAATGAGTTTCATTTAGTTTAACTGCTGGTCAAAGTTTTCTTTACGCTGTTGAATGAATGATTTTTAGCTTTGGGTTTTGGGTGCAGACAAAGCCAGCAGCGCAAGGCAACGCATTTAAAGACTAATCTGTTTTGCACTGTAAAATGGTTCACATGGATTACTCTGTCATTTATTATATTACTATGTTAAACTGTATAATAGAAAGGTACACTGAGTCAAGTCTGAATCTGCTAAAGATCAATGACATGGTAAAGTCATCAGTAAAGTCATGACATAGAAACAAAGACTTCATTTTGCAGTCCAGAAATGAAGTCTTTGTTCTGATATGTTTTGCATGAGATAGATAAGGCTGCGAATAAAAAAAAAATTCTCACCACTGTCAAACGCTTTTGTGGTCCCCTTCAGGACCTCCAGGGTGAGAGCAGCAATGATGTCAGCTTGTTTTGCAATGGACTCTGCTCTCTCTACTGCTTCCGCACCTAGTGAGGTAATCATCTGTGTCCCATTAATCAGAGCCAGGCCCTGTGGATGGAAACCCCACTGAATGTAGATTACACTCGCCAGGTTAATTTATCTTAAGTAAGGACAATGTTTTGGATGACACCAATATTCAAAGGGCCAAGCCGAAATGATATTTTCTAGTGCCAAGTGACTACAAAATGTTTTATGAGGTATTTTTACTATTAGGCAAGCCATGGTAAGTCATTTTTTCTTCATAACTACTCCCAGTCAGTTACAAAGCAAAGCAGGTCAAGGCCACATTTTTCAGTTAAGAACACCGGCTCTATGTCAACACAGATAAAAGTGGTTAAACCCTGACAGGCGTCATCAAAGTAGTACCTCTTTGGGTTTCAGTGATATAGGCTTCAGCCCATGAGCTTCCAATACCTGTGTCCAAAACAAAGGTCAAAGGTCAAACTTTAAAGCGGGTTGGGAAAAGCAAACAGATTTCCTAACATTTCGGTTTCATAATTTCGTTTGGTAAATGTGACATGAATGGAGTAGTGAGTCGATCCTCACATATTTGGCGTCGGCCCAGCCACTCTTAGGCGACCACATCTTCCCTTCTCCCATCAGCCCCAGTGCCAGGTGCGAGAGAGGGGCAAGGTCTCCACTGGCACCCACCGTACCTTTCTCAGGAACGAATGATAGACAGGATGCTGAAAAGACAACAGGCAAGAGCGATAAGGGTAAAGGGCTGATGGCTGACGCTCTTATCCAGAGCAACTTACAATCATTAGTTACAGGGACAGTCCCCCTGGAGCCACTGAGGGTTAAATGTCAAGGACACGAAGGTAGAAAGTGGGGCTTTGAACCTACAACCCTGTGGTCAGCGGATTCACAGGCAAGTGTTTTACCTTCTAGGCTACATCCTGTGAGGAGCCAGCCTGACTGACCCATCCTGATCCACCATCAGAACCTATTCTCTATATCCAAATATATCCAGACATCCCTTCTTATTAGTGGATTGGGCTACTTTAAAAACGCCAATTTCTGACAAAGTCATTTAACCCTTGGAACTCGAGCAGTACAGATCCGTGGCAGAAGCACTTATATATATATGTTCCCCCAGTTTGTGTTGATGCTCAAGGTGTCAGACCTCTTGCTGTTATTGTAATTTAGACAACGTGTAAAACTAACCTCTACTGAGGTTGGAAAAATGGCATCTCATGCAAATGCCCACAAAGAACAAAAATTACTGTTTTACATTGTTTTTATTTGTATAAATCAGATTTTACTTTTCCAATTCTACACTTAATAATAATAATACAATTGTGAGTTTGATCTCTAGTGATACCACAGCCATCTGTTTCCAAAACATCATAACTGGCCTGGTGCTCACTATGTGGGCCCATCAGCACTGGGGGAGTTTGAAAGGTCTTAACTAATTTGAATAAAAGCATTGGCTAGAGGAGTATCAACCTCCCAGCACTGTGAAAGAGTGGAGCTGCGTTCTCTAGAGTGATGTTTGTAATCCAGAGCTAATCATCCAACATTAGTAACTGACTTGACTCCTTGTGGCTGGAGGCAATCAAATCCCCACAGCAATGTTCTAACATCTAGTCTAAAGTCTTCTCAGGACAGTAAAGGCTCCTTCTGGGGGGACTCTTGATTTAGAATGAAAAATCGGATGATCAGGTGTCTAGATACATCTTTACATGCTCATTTCTTTTTGACTCTTTTCATTCTGCTACAATATTTGTTAATAGTCGCTCATATTTGTGAGAACTGTTTAGTATGTTACTGGTGTTGATTCTGTGTCTGACTGAAACATTACCAAAAGAAACAATTGAAAACACCCTGTGTGAGTTTTTCAGTAAAGGATCATCAAAGAAGCTCTTATCCTAATATGTTAATACCAAAATCTTCTCTGAAAGACCCTTTGTGTTTCTGAAAATAACTTGTATACACTTCCAGAACTTCTTACAGGGTTCTCCTGAGCTCAGCACTGTTAAAAGCTTTCATGTACCATTGAAGGCCTGTATCATGTTGTGAAGAGTTTCCAGAGAGATGCCACTGTATCCTTTGGCCAAGACGTTTATCCTGAGGGCCAGGAGCATGCGCGTCCGCTCGGGACTCAGAGGACTGCCCAGACCTGCGCAATGATGCATCAATCACAGAAAACACAGGAGAGGAGACGCCAGAGCACTGTTTAATGAATGAACTGGAAATCTATCCAACAACGTTATTCTGATTTTGAAATCTTGGATGCTCTCACCTGCAGAGTGTGAGCGAATAAGATTCTCCTGCAGTTCCCTGTAAGAGAGAGAAATATAGCTGAAGTATGCTGTAGAAGATTTCAAAAATTAAGGACTATTTGGCTGAATTTTAAATCAGACGAAACAGCAAAATGAACCAGATGACAAAAAAGGTCTACCCAAATATTAAAAATATGACTGTACTTGAGTTTGCTGATAGGAATGACCGTCCGAGCGAACTTTCCAAATCCTGTGGTGATCCCATACACAACTGGAAAGAAGAGAAAACCATCAGGCTACAGCACAGATGTCTCTGGATTATTCAATTCTACTAAGTGTTTTTATTACTTGTTTGTCAAGGCACAATGTACAACATACAAATACAGAAGGCAGATAGGTTCCAAGTTGAGTTTTAAACTGTATTTATCACTATTACACTATCACTATTTTGTTCTTAAGATACTTCAACTGAAATATATTGTTATATTTAGGGTTGGCATCCAAAGAAAACCATATATTTCATATTTATCATTTGAAAACACTAGCTGCCTTTTACATTGTTTGATACTTTTGAGATGAACGGAACAATAAAAAGAGTTACTTAGAGTAAGAACACGTTACATAACCTTTTGCTAGACATAAAGAACACTTTTTTAAGGTATTCTTTGGACAGCACCTGTTCAGCGCACATGCATGATGGATACACTGTGCTTATCAAACATAGCTAAAATGAAATCAGACTTTCTTACCTTTCTTTTCCTTCACTATAGTGTCCAGAAGTTCTCTTGACTGTTCAACTTTTTTCTCAGCTTCGGGGGTCAGCTAAAGACAGGAAACCTCTTTAAACATAGATATGCTTCCTTTCAGATATTTTTAAAATCCAGGCATGACTAGGTAGATCAGACCCAGACAGGTGGTGGTTTTCACTCTACAATAATTCGATGCAAATTCACAGTAGTTACATTTACAGTGAGTTTTACATTCAGAAAATGATTTAAAAAAACAATGGTAGTATGAATTCCACAAGCAGATACATTAAACATATCAAGTTTTAGACCTTCAACTCATTAGGACTTTCTGTACCTTAATCTTGTGGCGGCATCGCCCAAGGTTAACAAGATCAGTGGAGCTCAAACTGTTGCCATCTAGAAAAATGTACTGAAGACACCTCAACACATTTGGTTAATAATGTCAACTGCTTTTGATGTCAAAAAGTTTGATGTTTTAATTTCACTGGCAGATTATTTCATTAGAGGTAAATGGGAGCAATCTAAAGAACTTTTCTCACCTCGTCTGGCTCTCTGTAGGGTCTTGTTCTGGTTACTCTTGTTAAGGTTGTTTAAGTCAACCATTCATATAATGCTTTTCAAAGTGACTGCACAATTTTTTATGAGTTTCTGTTTGTGGTCACCTTTGGCAGGAAAAGTCTGAATACATTTTTTTAGTCTAGCAAAATTCGTATTAGCAGTATGAAGTCCAGTATGATTTTACAAGGATACAAATATGACATTCCAGGTTGGCTGGGAATGAAATCAGATGACATGGTGTCCCCTTCAATCTCTAGACAAGTAATACCAAGGTTTATCAATAAATATTGCTGCTGGATGGTCAGTTTATCAGTCTATAAGAACACTGCAATAAAGGACAACATTACCCAGCTCCACGAAGTCATTGTCCTCCAAGACATCGTCTATCGTATCATCAGCATCCAGCAAGCCCTGTCCCTGACACCTCCTGGCCACAAAGCGCACATCTTGAACGCGTGGGATTCCCCCATTATCAGGCTTGTTCTTGGTGTATCGTTTGAGAGCCTCCAATCCTAACCACTTTATAGTGTTGGAAGTGTCCTTACAGGGAACGGTCAGCCACTCATCCCTTACATGCACGGTAAAACGTGGCATCGTAAATTTTTGGCAGTCAGCTCTGATGTCCACACAGTTTTGGACTGCAGGAAGGTGTGTGAGGGACCACGTCTGGTGGAGGTCACCAGCCTCAACCAACCAATCAAAGGCAAAGTGATGAACCCCTCCTCAGTGCATGGGCAGTTGGACCCGCGTTTGTGTTTGAGCAAGTTATCTCTGGCCTCGTTTGATTAGTCATTCACTCACACACACACACACACACACACACACACACACACACACACACACACACGCACACACACACACACACACACACACAC
>JBBPDC010000129.1:14371641-14382870 GCA_037974485.1 Hemigrammopetersius urotaenia | reverse complement strand
TTACTGCACAATGTTTCACAAATGAAAAACTACTGTATAATTTTAGTATATATTATAATAATAATAATACATTTTATTTATAGAGCGCTTTTAAAGATACTCAAAGTCGCTTTACATAAAATTGAAAAGCTTACAGTTTACATTGAGAAACACATACAATCACAAAATGTTTAAAATGTTTAAATATTATATATATAAAGACAAAACATGTCTTTGCTCAATCAGGTATGCTTCTTCACATATTCATGTGCGTAACAGATATTTTATACAAATTTATTTTAATTTAAACATGTTAAAAGGTGAAATTTATCTTACTTTCTGCTACCAGCTGTTGGCTCAGAAAGGACTGCTCCACCCCTTGACGAAAGGTCAAACCTACGCCCACCTCAAATTTGTGTTTGTCCCAGACTTATCATAAGACTTTTAATGTGATTTTTAAAAATGGCGCTGGGGATGGGCCTGAATAATGGTTTGTTGCCTGAGGGCAACACCATACCATAGAGGGTTAAATCCAGTTACACAGTGAATTATTGATATTGGCTACATTCTACCAAACTAACTTTCAAGGATTCGCGCATTAAAGCATTGATTTTGTAAAAGAAACTGGTACAATGCAGTCTATGTGAAGTCTTCAACCTGCTTGAGATTGAAAAAGGACGAGATGGTAGTGTGCACTAGTCAGCCAGTTTACAGTGGTTTTCAACCTTTTTTATTGTGTGTGTAGAATTAATTGTGACAGACAACATTCCATCCATTCCATTCCCATGAATCTGTTAACTTAAAACACACATCTGGGAAGGGGAATGAGTTTTTAGACTGTGAGTTGGCCAAAATGGAAATGACCCTGTGTCCTTGGTAATCAGCTGTGTGCCCGAGAAACATAAAATGGAAAAATACATTCAAATTCTCATTACAAATAAAGAACTGGTGCTGCTGTATGGAAACTCTTAAAATGGACACCGTGGATACAATGACAAATATCCTCTTTCAGATTTTGGAAAAACAGTTTAAATGAAGCGTTGTCTGAAGAGAAGTGGCTACTTATGGATTCAAGAGGAAAAGGCTATGTTTTGGTCTGAAATGCCTGATTATGATCTGCTGACAGCAAAGTTTATTTAAGAATAAGACGACAAGCTGATGCACAAATCAGACTTTTCAATGAAAGTCCAACACCACCAAATGTCCCTTTTCCCTTCTCTCACACTGTTCCACATGTTTCCTCGCCTCCAACTGACTGTGAGGTGGCAATGCTTCACAATTTATACATTCATTTACCCAGTCCTGAAACTTGGCGAGACTCCAGATGAAAAGAAAAAACTGTAAGTAAACACCTCCTGTTCCTCTACAGCTGCTATGTGAGGGGCTCCTTGTGTGAAGGGGCTCATAGCCATTCCCCTCAAACACAAACCACTCACTGCACCAAAAACATTTGACTAGTCTGAAGTATGAGTCATGTCTCCATGTTGGCAAGCTGTTACACTGTTAGTGGTTAGCAGAAGGTGATTTTTTTCTGTATTAAACATGAAATATTCTTAGTAAGATTGTGGGTATGTATAATGGCAGGTTTAGGAAATTATGATAATATAAGATAAAATAAGATAGATCTTTATTGTCACTGTTGCAAGACCAATGGAACACTCTTTAGCAACTCTATTAATATGCATAAGAAAGATAGTGCAACATGTTTTAGCCATAACATGTGTATGTAAGCTAAACATTATTCAAATGCATATTAGTCAGCAACACAGAGAAGATAAACATTCATCTTCTCAGAGGTGCATTAAATTGAATTTGAATATCCATATTCTCACAAATGTGTTCACTGTAACACAGATTTTATCGAACACTGACATAATCTCATTCAGTTCTTCATTCAGAATTGAGATTTTCCACATTTCCAGTTTAAGAAACATACTATAAAGACTATACAAATATGGCTAATTGTAACTAGGTAGAATGGAAACAACAACAAATTGGCCACAATAATAACAGTCACACATAAGGGCTTAGTGTATGCTATTTCACTTAGTTATGATTTGTAAGTTCCCATTAAGTTGAGGTTTTACATTGTGCAAAATCCATCCCAGCAACAGTCGCTACAAAGGTTTTTGTGGGTGGAGCAAGGGTAGGTCAGTTGATTCCAATGTGTACAGCATTTCTACATGAATAAAATATATTACATCAACAAATCTTTTGTCAAAAATGAGTCAAAAAATAGATAAAATTCTAGTCATTTGTTATGAAAAATGAAAAAGGGATGGACACTCTTGACTCAAGCCAATTCAGTGGCATTCATTGCATTTACAGAGGATTTGGTGACTACAGTGGCACTGTAATGGCCCAGGGTCCACCCTCCAGAAACAAAATTCCCTGTGCTCCTCCCATCAGTCAGCCTGCTGATCTCCTAAATTCCTGCCACTGCTCCTTCACTCACAAGCTCCACCTCAGATGAGAGCTACCTGGTGTTTTTGTGTGAGTCCCCTTTGTTTCTGACCTTCTGCAACTTGGACACAGCTCTAAAAATGTGGTGGATGCGCCTTGCCTTGCTCATCTCCCTGACAGTGCTGTTTGCCCTCACCTGTGAGTATGACACACACAGGACATGGATGAAGCTGCTTTACTTAAAAGGGCTTATGAATCTCTCAACCTCTTCACTTTCTGAAGACTACACCTTTGGACCTAATCCAATAACAACAACTACAGCAAAATCAACAACAACATCAACAACAACATCATCAACAACAACAACAACACTACTGGAGTTTAGAAGAATATGTCATGTAGCTATGGTATCTTGAGTAAGTGTGTCACATGGATATGGAGGTAGGAATAGCTTGTGACATTCTTTCTGGTCTATTACAGTGCTCCCAGAGGTTAACAGTGCATCTGTGTCTGATGGAAAGGTGGACAAGAATGCAGCAAGCCCACAAGGTGACCAAAACAATACTGCCTCTCACCTTCATCCACTTTTAACAGTTATAGCTCATATTCTTCAGCAGTAATTATTATCAGGTCTGTGGTCTCAGGCTTTCAAAGCAACAGAATTGATGTTTGTACTTTTCATGCTTTTTCTTGTTACTTGCACAACATCTTGTTTTTGTTGTTACACTTTGATGGGGGTGGGCTTTGTGGTGGGAGCTTTTGGGTCTCCATATCATGTGTCTCTTTTGGCATTAATCAATGTGTGTATTAATTCAAGGTGGGCTTAGAAGGATTTTCATGCAAGAAAGTGACGCCAGCAACTTTTTCAAACGCCGTGGCCGAAGGGCAGTGAAATCACAGGATGAGATCAATGGTGAGTTTGTGGCTTTCTGCAGCTGAGGGACAGTCTAGAAGATTGTGCAACTTTTGCATATATAAACAGAGGATTGAGGACTTCTTCATGTTGCATCCAAGAAAGGATAAAAAAAAATCCCAAGGGCAACACCTAAGGCAGGAGAGAAAGGTCCAGAGCAGAGTGTGGGCTCGGCAGGTGCTGCCCCGACCGCTGTGTTTTGAGTCAACTGTGGAATGCAGTGGAGGCTAACCGCTGTGGTGAGCAGGAGCCACAGGCCAACATGGAGAAACCAGTGCTCAGCCCAGAGCCACAGTCAGAGCAGGGGCTGCATGCAGCCTTCAGACTTTGACTTGGCTTACGTTTTGCTTTTGACTCTAATTTGTTATGGCTTCAGCTACACTTTGTTCTACATTCGAATGTTCAGTCATGGTTGCTGTTTGTGAATAATGTGTGTGTCCAGCCATGTCCTTGTCAGTCCATGCCATATATTGATGTACAAACTGGTTGTATAATGGCAGTAGACAGACAAATAACATGCTCTCACTCAGAATTCCAGGGACTCAGCAAAGACTAAAACATGCTTTGATCAAGTAAAGACATGATTTTTGCTGATTTTGAAAGGTCAGAGTTCAGGGTAGAGATTGACAGTGTCAGAGGTTATCATAATACAGGATCTGAAAAACGGCTCTTTGCATCAACAAGCCAAGAGGATGGCAATATTTTTGAATGCCGCGCTTGTTCTTGAGGTTCTGCTGCAAGTTAATGTATGGTGACTGTGTGGCTGTACTGTAGTACAAGGTACTTTTAATATAATCCAGGAGGTACTGTGATTTACACTGGGCACTTAAAAAAAAAACCAACTAAAAATGTAAAAACAACTAAAAACAAAAAAAAATTACCATGACCTTTATATTTTATATAAAGTAAAGTGAACTCTAGTCACGTGTGAACACACCACAGTACACAGTGTGAAATTCTTCTCTGCATTTAACCCATTCACCAAGTGAAGCAAGGGCAGCCACCAAATGGGGACATCCGGGGAGCAGTGTGTGGGGATGGTTGGTCAAGAAAATCTCAGTGGTGACACTAGCAGTCTCAACTTTCTGATCATAGGGGCGACTCCCTACCCCAGCATACTGCATTATAGTTCACTTGAATTGCCAGCAGGTAGGGCTGCAGAATTTGTATTACACACTCAGTAACTATTGCTATTGGAAGTACATAAGTCTGGTCTTGGCCTTGACTCTGTCTTACCTCTAATGACTCAGACTACAACACTAATAACCATGATGAGTAATGATGGTGATCTTCAACTCACAGCTACAGGGCAACATACAGAAGTGCCTGCCATTTCTCAACCTGCAGCCACCCCTGTCATCTGCCAGTGAATACAGTGATTTCTGTGATTTATAAGTGTAGTAGGAGAAAATGGGGCTTTAAGCATTAGGGTTGAGAGACACTACTTTAATTCATTGCACTACAGGCTGCAAAACAGTGCTACAAGTTGTAATGCCACACAGCTGGAAGAGTGGAATGAAATCATTTAACTGTGGCCCAAAAATAGTGCTTTCAATAATTTACAATTCATTTACTACCCTAACAACAAAATCTGAGCCATGTCTACTTTATTTTGTTTGGAAAGTATCAGAAAACTCATATCCCCTTTTCACCTTGTCTTTTTATTTTATTTTTTTTAATTTAAACTATTCATTTAATTAAAACAATTAACTATTAATTTATACTGATTTAATTGTGGCTATGAACAAACACTATTAATATTTCACCTTTTCTGCTTTATTATATAGTTATTTTTCACTTTCCCTCAGAATAATTATTTTAATGTTAATACTTGTCATGCCCCAGCTGAGCAGAGACAGAGGCTGGCAGCTGATGAAAGGAAGAGAGAATATCACGAGGAGCAGAGGAACGAGTTTGAGAGTTACGCAGAGGAAGAGCATGATGGTGAATATAAATATCTTATGAATAACATCTCTACCATCTCAACCTATGTATGTATGAATTGGCAATGATTTATTTCAAGGAAGTACTGATGACCCATACCAAGTGTGGTGGATGATGACTAATCACAATAATACTGGGCTTCCACAGCGAGAGTGACAAAGTGACGACTATATGAATTCATTTTATTTGTATTCGTTCTAATATATTTGTATTCGTTCTATTAATCCTGGCTGCTTAGGTAAATGGCATTTTAGATCAAATATACTCAGGTACCTATGACTTTAAGACAGTACTATATGTAGGTATGTATGTATGTATTTATCTGTCTGTCTTTATTTTGTCTGATCTGTTATTTTCCACCCGCTATTCAGAGCAAGATGAGAGAACCCGGGAGAAGACAGAGCAGTGGAGAGAGTTTCACTATGATGGTCTTGACCCCTCTTATGAGTACAACCGACACACCATTTAAAGCTGCCCAGCAGAGTTTTTGTCCATTGTGTCGAAAGAACACTGAACAAAAAGTGCTCCCTGACAACCATGTAGTCCACCGGCAAGCACTCATAGATTAGTTTACTAGAGGCACAAACAGATACTGGGTCAGAGTGGCAGCACCATCTGCTGGACAAAAACTCCGCTTTAAAGCCAGCTGTCTGGTTGCAGGTAGACAAAGAGTTAAAGGTTTTAATAGCCTTTATATATGAGACTGTAACTCTTTACAACCTAAGGCCTAATTTATGTATGCAACGTGCAAAAACTTGTAGAAGAATTGTGATTACACAGTCATTGCTATGTGACATTTCATCTTCTTATTGCAATAACCTCTTCGTTTGTTAAACGCTTGTAATTGTGCACCGAAGCGGAGCGTGTCTAGCGCGACGCCAGAATAAAGCATGCAGATTATCCTCACCGCGTACACACAGCTGACTGAAAACTTTACGCATTCATTTACATTAAGTAAATAGTACGACATATTACCGCTTTAAATGACTCGGTTCAGGCTGTAGTCATACTTAAAGCTATTGTTTACAACCAGAATTTGTATCTGTATATGGTATTATAAATGGAAAATATGCCTTAAAGGAAAATATCTGGCTAATATATGTATTCTGCCAAACTTTTTGGTATTTTAAAGATGAGAATCAAAATTGCATTGTTGGACTTATTCAATGTAATGTGGTACATCACGTTAATAAAAAAACTTGTGTAATTTTAAAGCAGCATTTCTTCTTTTAAGAAATGAAAACACTCCTTTACATACTGGGCTGAAACAAATAAGCTGTGAATGTGGAAAGCGGCAGCAGGGATTCTCTATCATCTCTTTGTGAACGAAAGAAGCTGCACCTAACTGCTAAATTCAGAGTACTTCTACGAAGACTGGGGAGAAATACTGAGCACATCAGGAGCTGTTTATAGCTACTACAGTCAGTAATGCCTGTAGTAGCTATAAAGGTTCTGTTAAATCGAGATATATACTTGATTTAGTTGCACAAACACAAAATACCACTTATTTATTCCTCAGGCAAAACTGTTCATCTGCTCTTTCTCTAGGAGAGGTACAGATATATTAGATATAGATATATTATAGATATATTAGGAGAGGTATAGAATAGTATTGTGAAATAAAACACAGCCAAAACTCATCTTATGTCATGTTGAATATATTCTTGTAGGTTTTCAATGTATTTTTCCCTCCTTGTACAATTTATTAATCTTACATAAAAAGAACTGAACGTAATACAAAGTTATATCTAACAAACTGCCACCATCCACCTTCAAAGTACTCCTGAGAGCATTTTAAAATGTCAATATATTGAAAAAACAGAAGCGAATCAAACCAAATATAAACAAGAGTACATGAACAAATTAAGATATTCACTCACCTTCAAAAATACACACTCCAGGTAACATTTCATACCAATAATCTTACATCATTAGATGACGTGCACTTCACCAACACCCACACAAAGTGACAAAATGAAACTGCATCTTCCAGCACTACAAGCTCAGTGACATTATGCACAGAAGATAAAATCCAGTGTCTTGTTTACCAAAATCAATACCACAAAAAAAAACACTGTAGGGGCAAGTATCACTTTACACACTCTACAGTCTTTACAGTACAATGTTTTGGTTAACTGGGATCTAACAATCTGGTTATCCATATATATGCTGCATGCTCTGGTCACATAGTTTGACTTATTTTACTTACAAATAAATGAATAACTACTGTCTTGTAATCATTAAGCCATTTTTTACAAAAAGAGCTAAATCGCATTTATTACTTCAGCTTCATTACTGGCTTGCAGTCGATTATGTGAACAAACTTAAAAATGCAGAACCATCACTGGAGAAAACCCACCCTGCAACTCTGCTGCATGTGATCATCTAATGTCTCATTTGGTTTGACTCCCTTTGGTTGTCATAATGTGTCAAAATGTCATGATGTGAAGTATCTGAAATAAATACACCTCATAATAATCCCATACATAACATAACTACTTATCTACTTTACGGTATGTCTTCAAAATTCCAGACTAAAAGCCGCTTTAGACAGTCCAATAACTCCTTTTAACCTCCATAATGGGTTGCTTGAACGAGTCACACCAGTCAGACTCGGTTCCACAATACAAAACGAGTGCCATGTAGATCAACAGCAGCTCTGACCAGCAACAGTCTCTCATCACACCATGTTTACACTCCTCAAGTAGGAGGTGATGGCACTTTCTGGCACAGTGAAGAGTGAACAGTGTGCTGTTGACGGGCAGCTTCTAGATCGAGGACTGTTCAAGGAGGAGGGAAGATATGACCAGTGGAAAGAGGCATCTTTTAAAGTCTGAAGGTGCTGTGGCCTTCAAATGGTCCTCTGAGAAGGTGGGGTCACTTATTTCCTGTGATGATTGTGGTGACGGTGGAAGGCCGCGTACATCGCTTCTCCTTTGCCCCCGTGTTAGAGCCTCTCTGGGATGCATCTGCACAAAAACATTGCTTCCTTAAACAAGTACTACATATAACTAAATTACTCAAAGCAATAATTACACAGGTTGCCCTTCACTCAATTGCAGCTGATTACCCAAGACATCTAAAAATGGACAAAAGCAATAAACAATAAACTTTTTAATCATAGTACTTTGCAACCAATACAATAAATGATCCAGCACTACCACTGCTTCCCAGTGCTAAAATCAGGTTGTGCACCAATGTGAGAAGTTTTCGTTCTTATTTTATTTTGTTCAAATATTGTCGGATATCACAATTGTGAACCAAGTGAATCGAGTGTATTGCTACACCCCTACCTTTAGGCTAGATTTTATGTCAACCCATTAAACGCAAGTGAAAAGGTGAGATGAAATAGACTTCAATACATTTATAGTATTGGCTTACACTCCTTTTGGCTGATGGATGATACATCGACAGACTGGCTCTTGATAGGCATGGGGGGTTGGTTCTGGTTCCTGTGCTGGGTGGAGTCAATACTGCTGCCTAAACTGCTGCCCAGCTGCAGACGCTTCATATGTCGAATCACTGCCGTGGCGTTAAAGGCTTGCTGCCAGAGGAAGAGGTGTGAAGGTTATAATCTTAGTTCCAAATGCACACTATGATATCTGTGTTGTAGAAGACATATGGAACTTTCCTTCTCTTCCGTCTTCCTTTACCACCCATCAAATATCAATGTTTACACAAATACATCATGCATCGGTTTAAATTCGGTTTAAGCCAAAGAGACAATACTCACTCTCCATTTGGCTTTAGCAAAGTTCTTCTTCATCTGCCGACTGACTGACTCATGAATATTCTTACGAAGAGCAGTGCCTCCAGCAATCCTAAAGTTTTGAGGTGGAAAAAAATGTTTTTTTGCTTGATATATGTCTAGAATAGATGTAAGATTTATGTGTGTATGTGTGTGTGTATTCTTGGTGCTTACATTCAAAGAGCAGCCGCATATAGTGAAAACCCTTTTTTATAGTGTAAACCCTAAATATGCCCCCAAATATGCACTGAGAACACTTTAATTGCCTTTTAATGCATTACCCTTAAAGAAAATGGGACACTGTGGTGAGGTGAACGGTTTTCGGGGACTAACCCCTGATCTACTGGGGCTAAAAATACAAATGAGGGCTCGTTGAAAAGGTCTCCTGGAGATCATTTGAACTGTGGAGTTTGAAGTGTCGGAGTGCTTGCACCGTGGAAAAATCGCCCTTGGAGTGCGGGGGCTTAACCCTGGTGTGGCATTCAAAATATTTAATCGAGGTTGGCTACAGTCTGCCCTAAGTCCCCTTGTGTGAAAACATCCATTAAAATATTTTTATTGCCACAAAAAAGCAAAACAGGCGGAGGATATTTGCAGTTTCCGCGTTATTGTGAGTTCAGTTCTAAAAAAAAATCTGCAACTCCTGATCCGCGTAAAACTGGTTTACTATATATACAGGTATAAGTGTGAAAAAAATATATAACAACGAACTATATGAAAAAGAAAATCTAAATGCAAATACTGTATATGTATAGAAATGGATCGTTCTGGGTTAAAATGAAAGAGCTTATTGCAGGAATATACAGTACACAAGCTGGTATATGCTGATTATTAGGGTTTGATCTTGACAGCTGTGAATAATTTAATTTGACAATTAATTTTATGAGAGGCTCTTAAGAATGTGCTATTATAGTTAGCTGTTTAATACTTGATGGTTTTGTAAAACCATTGCTACAGCAAGGAGGTTAGCATCTTTATAGACAGTCTTTATAGTCTTTATAGACAGTCTTTATAGAGTCTTTATAGACAGCTGATGTCATCAAGAATAAAATACAGGTATAAAAGCAATGAAATGATTAAATGAATGAAAAAACAAGAAACCCAGATAATGTGTAGAACAATTTTAACAGATAAATAACTACAGAAAATGCATTAATCTATACCTGTATGTATTTGAACTTTGAACATTTTGGGAATAGACTATTTGAAAAGTTGTTTACGGAATAGAGTCTATGTTTCAGATTCATGACAAACACCCATGAATCGGAAAACATAACACACATACCCAGAGCGCCCATTTCTGTTCTAGAAAGCAGTACTAACCAGGGATGCTGAAGAGCCTCATCACATGTGAACCTCTTCTCTGGATTCTTCTGCATCAGATTACTGATGAAATCTTTTGCTGTCAGAGACCAGTTTACATCAAGTTTAACATGGTTACAGGAACATTCTGGAGTTTTTACAAATGTCCTTCTATACAGAAGAGAAACCTTCCATACAGGGTGTTGTCAAGTTAACTTTGATATTCTTAAAACCACATCAAATACTGCAGACCTCTGAGAGTGACAGTTAGATTTTTAGTAGCCTCTCTCTTGACTCAAGTTCTGGCTCTGATGCTTAGTTTTGGGGTACGGCGTGTTCTAGTCAGGGTTTGGATGCTGTGATGAACCTTCCACTTACTGGTGATGGATATTTGTTTGTAGCGATTCACTGCCTTGTGCATTTCCGTGTTTGTCACTTCAGCTTTGTCTTTATTTTTGCTGAACTTTATTGCTGCAGAAGTAAATGGCCCTTACAAAGAATGCGTTTCAATCTGAGAGGCAGCCTTACTTCAGAATTCACAAGTTGTAGCTAATTATGTTTAACTGTGGTTAATTATGGTGTCACCTTTGTGTCATTTGTGATTAATTTGACATTTGATTAAACCTGGAGCGTCCAAAGCACAGAAGTTACAATGCTTATGCAAATAGCATTTTTCGTTCAATGTTAATAGACAAATAAGCTATTCTGGCATTGAAAATATACCGGAGCAATGTATATGCAATTTGAGGAAAACTCTGTATATCTGTTTTATAATCCAGAAAATCATGACGACTTTCAAGTGGGTTAAATACATTTGCAAGCCATTGTACTAACCAAATATAAAACACTCAAGTAACTCAAGTAACACAACGACATTTCAGAAAACGGAAAGGGTAGGACCACACTTCTTGTTTGTGATTGGACAGTACCCATGTCACTC
>JBBPDC010000129.1:14331896-14356417 GCA_037974485.1 Hemigrammopetersius urotaenia | reverse complement strand
CACACACACACACACACACACACACACACACACACACACACACACACACACACACACACACACACACACAGATTAGAGGCAGATCATCGAGCTCTGCTGCCACCTATTGACTCTCAATGGAAGTGGCAGTTTTTGTTCACTCCTCCAAATGGCAGGTGTCTCTCCGGTTCCAGTCCTGCAAATCCAGGACGACGCTCTTCGTTTTTCCAACAATAAAATATTAAAGCCATGGTTTTATTGCTAATTATCGTGGCAGATCTCTCAAGATTGCGCTTGGATTGGAAAACAGTTGCTCTCTGTAGACGGTAGACTTGGATCGATTTTGAAATTTCACGTTAGAGCTTCAAATGGACATCCTATCTTATTACACCTCTACTTAATGTGTGTGTGTGGGTGGGTGTGTGTGTGTGTGTGTGTGCGCGCGCGCGCGTCTGTGAGTTGGGTTGGCTTATTTCGGTACAAAGCATCAACAGTGGGTCTATTTTCCATCTCGCATTTGCTACCTTTTAAAGCGCGCGATAACAGAAGAAACCATTATACCCCCCCCCCCCCTCTCTCACTTTCCCTCTCTCTCTATCACACACACACACACGCGCTCACAAAGAGGGGAGGGAGGTCAAGCTGCGCGCGAGCAAGGCACCTACAGGCTACCTGTGGTTAAATCATTCAGGATGTGTGCTCGGGGGTCCAGGGTGTTACGCGTTTTCATGCGGGGACGCACGTTATCCGTGAGAACGCGCAGTGCACGCTGAATGAAGGACCCTCCCCACGTCGCGCGCCATCACATCCACCACCACAACCATCACCACCTCCACCTCAAAGACACCAGCCCAGCCGGTCCGATCCACCTCGGGTGTAGCCTCCGCTCCGGCGCACGAAGCTCCCGCCGCGTCAACCCGAGTGAGCGCCAGAGATCACAGCAGGTCTGACACAGGGAGGCTCCTCAGAGCGCACGTGCTGCCACAGTGACAGTGAACGGGGGGGGGGGATGAAGGCTTTCTGTGCGTGGTCACCTTGCGCCCCATGACGCCCGGAGCCGCGCTAATCTGCGCGCGGGTGCCTCACTGCTGCTGATCGTCGACCGGGAGCTTCCTGTCGAGGAGGAGGGAGGTGAGAACCGCGCTTTTTTAAATGGCGCGCTGAAGCACACAAAGGCACCGCGTTCACAACCAGCCCGCGTCTTTTTGACCTCACGTATCCATCGACTTCTGAGACTCGTCTCGGGTGAACGAGATACCCTCGCCCCCGCCCCCCTTAGCCTCTGCACGCATGTGTTGCACGAGCACGGGGAGCTGCCCGTAGCCTCTCGCCCCCCGCGCTGATGCCCTGTGGCTGCTAGGGGCTAGCGGGGTGGGGGGGGTGGGGTGGCGGAGTGAGGGAGGCAGGTACCCGCCATGGGCCAGGCCGACGACGAGGAGCGCGTCGTGCTAAACGTCGGCGGCGTGCGGCATGAGACGTACTGCAGCACGCTGCGCACACTGCCTGGCACGCGGCTCGCGCGCCTCGCCGAGCAGGCGGACGGCACGGGACATGACTTCTTCTTCGACCGGCACCCGGGCGTCTTCGCGCACATCCTCAACTACTACAGGACGGGCAAGCTGCACTGCCCCTCCGACGTGTGCGGACCACTCTACGAGGAGGAGCTCGCCTTCTGGGGCATCGACGAGACGGACGTGGAGCCGTGCTGCTGGATGACGTACCGGCAACACCGCGAGGCTGAGGAGGCGCTCATGAGTTTCGGCGGCGCGGCGCCAGACGTCGCGCACGAGACAGATGCGGAGGTAGGGGAAGGCGCGCACGAGGCGGCGGAGGGAGACGAAGGGGCCGAGATGACGCGCAGGCTCGCGCACGGGGACGCGGCTGACGGCCGGCACGGGCGATGGGGTCGTTGGCAGAAGAAGATGTGGGCGCTTTTCGAGGACCCCTACTCCTCACGATACGCACGGGTGAGTGGGGGTCTGTTCGAGTGCATTGTGTGTATATGCGACATGTGCTGGTAACTGCCTCCTGTGTAATAATCATGCTATAATGGTGCAGTACTAATCATCCTGGAGGGTTCATCCAGCGTCCACACTATACTTGACTTGTGTGACTGTTACAATCTATTTATTGTGTTGTCTGTGGTCCGTTGTCTCTGTGATAACTGTTGAATGTTGCTCTGTGTTGAACCATGGTCCATGGAGAAATGTCTCATCACACTATGTACGTGAACACAGCTGCTGATGACAATAAAGTAAACCTGGACCTTGAAAAGGTATATGAGCCATAATCCCATGGGAGACTTTTTAGAAATGGTTGTTTAGTCCAATTTCATCTGATCCTTCTTTCATACACACTGTCCCTTATGGCATAATACTCTATGCCATAGTATTTAACCCTGTACCATAATATACAACACATCGTTCTATGTGACTGAATGCGCCCTTCTGTAATGGCTAACCCTGTCCCATAAAACCCATTGTCCCATACACACATGACCTAACACTCTCCCTTAATACTGGGCCATGTGACATCATACAATATTTTGTATGACCTACTGCACTGTCCCACACACTATTCAGACAGTCTCAAATGACCCATAAGACGCACACTGTCCTTTTTGACTTCACCCATCATATCAAACACCCTGTCCCATTAGTGTGTGCTGACTGTTAAGATCCTGTCAGGTTTCCAAAACGGAGAGACAAGCTTGTCTGTCTTTTGAGGAATTTCTCATACTTTTTTACACAAGTCTGTCCACACTAGAGAATACAAACAGCTGAAACAGTACCTTATGGACACTCAAAACATGTAACGAAAAACACAAACTGAGATTAAATATACCACAGACAGATACCAAAGTAAGAGCTACAGAAATAGAGCAACAAACTGACAGCTGACTTGATATTGTAAAAAGGGAAACTTGACACTGGAGTCATATAATTTACTGTCACTGGAGGCTCCCTACATTACAAATATGAAAAAACTATTGTTTACATGAGCCCAGCAAGCAGTTCCTTTGAGTCATAAAAAAAATCAAACATGATTATGGTCTTTTTAAACATGTCTATCGCTTCTGATCAAGCTGGTGACCTAGTAAATCCCTCTAGACTGTAAACATTTGTTAAAAAGTTGCAAAGCTGGCCAAACCTCATAGCCCAGCTGTAATGATCACAGAAGACGGACCCAAAAGCAGAAACAAAATTGACTGAGGAATTTAATGACAACAGTCCACAAAAAACGTAACACAGAGTACAAAAATACAGTAAAGTCCGGCAGGCAAGAAGGGATAATCCAAAGTCCAGAAAAAGAGGTCAAAGCACTAGAAAACGCAGTCAGGATTCAAAGAGAATACGCTTGGTAACTAGGTGTGGCCAGAATACTTTGCACTGGCTGGATGTCCTACAGTCCTTTATATAGTCCCAGGAAACCTAGAACTCAGGTGAAGAAGATCTCCACCCGGAGCTGTGATTTGCAGAGGGTTGACTGGGAACACCTGGCTGGTCCAACACCTCTACTCCCGTGCGAGTCCTTACACCAGCTTTGTACATCACTGTCCTGTATTGATGTCCCGCTGAGCTTGAATACGTCCCATGCTTAAATTTCTAAAGGGTAAAGGGGGCATTTGGCTGACGCTCTTATCCAGAGTAACTTACAACCATTAGTTTCATGGACAGCCCCATTGGAGCCACTGAGGGTTAAGTGTGTTGCTCAAGGACGCAGTGGTAAAAAGTGCAATGTTATAGCCATCAGATTTACAGGCAAGTTACAGGCAAATTTCAGTTTTGAATGACCTTGAAGTAAAATGCATTAATATCTCTTACCTAATATAAACAGCATGGTAGCAATAAAGCGGCACTCACAATAGAGTGTCAGTGCTGGCCTATTAATGAGCAATCCTGGCTACTTCCGTTATTTATTCATGCCTGGTGTGGACCAGCGGTGTAAGGCTTTTGTCATTAGTAGGTGTGAACTGGCATAAGGTGCAACTGTGGTGGTTTAAGCATTGGCAATAAGGCCAGCTTGCAGGTCTAATTGTGAAGACAGATCATGTTCTCTCCCGCAGTGCTCTGCCTCTGACTGTGGCTCATTCACAATCCTGACCCCTGGAGCAACACATGCACATCAAAAGATGGGATCCTCTAAGTCTCTCATTAGTTTGTTTCAACTGTCAGGCTCGTGCTTAGCCACTCCTTTTACTGATAGCACAGCACCACTCTCACCATGAGCTCACTAAGCTCTTAAACACGTCTGAATGTGATCCCAGTTTTGGCATTCTGGACAGCTGCGTTTCCTCTGGCCCAAAGCTTTGGCACAGAGAAGGCACAGGCTGGCAGGCCGCCAAACACAAAGTGTGTTGGCTGTGGGAAAAGCTGTACATAGCTTAATCGAAAAAGGGAGGCAAGCAACTTTGACCGAGAGATAAGAGTGATGTAGGGTGATAGGGAAAGAGGAAGAGAGAGAGAGAAAGATGTGTGCAAGTCTTATGCAGAAAGCGCATTGGCCAGGTTGCCTGCATCTGCTCCAGGATGATAGTGGTGACGCTGGGCTGCTGGAAGATGTTTCATTAATTTGTCTATGACTAGGACTGTTCTGCTACTGGGGGCCAAGCTATCCAGAGTTTCTGCCATGGCTGAGAGCTGCTGGATCTCCTGATTATACCACAGAGAATGATAAACTGCCTGATCTAAAACAACCAAAAGCCACCTAACAAGGTCTCCTCACTTCCCTAGATATCAGAAGAAGCCCTTGTTTTCCCATGTCCCTGTGTTTACTGTGTGTGTTATTCACATACAATGTACACAAGGCTTTTTCCTTTAAGGTTTTAAGATACAATAAATTATACATTAATATACTTGTTGTAATGTGAGAAAACATCCCAAAAAAGTTAATTACGGTTGTTACCACACATCATTGCTGCTGTGGCTGAAACATCTCTGAAGTTAATATAGCAGACACTCATCCATCATTAAAAATGCATTTGTGAAGTATTTTTTTACTGGGATTTTTTTTAGATGTAATGCATTATCCCTCAGGGTAGTCTGTATATAATGAATGTGTTAGAAGCTAAGTATGAAAAATGCCTGCATTTTAAGTTGTGGCTGCACTACAGAGAGGCTCGAAATGCAAGAGCGATCTAATCTTTGCTTTTTAGGAAGTTTTAGGAATCTTTCTGGCACCTCACAAGAGTGAGGTCAGTGTTGTAAGTCTTTTTCTCACCGTAAAGCAACTGCACTTGATGTGTTTTCCATAGTCAATTTAATTTTGTGAGTTATTTTTAGTCTCCTTCCATCAAACTGTAGGTCTTAATTACATTAACTTGACAACTCAATTACTTGCTGCAGCCACCACTGACATATCTCTTTATCTCCATGTTAAAGTATTGGGGCCTCAGAGAGACACATCCAATAAGGCTCATTGCTTGTTTTTACCATCAGACAAGAACAAAAAGAACCAGGAGTGCCTATCAAGGCTTCATCAGTAGCTAGTGTTGTCACAGTTCTGACTGAAATGCTCCAGCGTCTTCTTGTACAGCATCTCAATGAAATGCAACTACCATTAATCAGTAAAATCACAATCTTTTTCCTGTTCAAACCAAAACGTTCACACAAGGTGTGTGTGAGGGGCAACAGACGTGCTGTCAGGAAACCAAAACGGCCCACAATAGAATTCATCACTTATTAGTACATAAAAGAGTACTCTAGACTCTAGAGATGCTTTATTCATGGTGGATGTTTTAAAGTATGGACAGAAGTAAATATTAGAAGTAAAGTAAAGAACAAGTGCTGAAATGATGACAGAACAATACTGCCACAAGAGACGAGCAGATGAAAAAGGTACTCTACTGCAGTAAAGAGGATGTCAGCTGAGTTGCACTTTGTTCGAAATCAGACACCTTTAACAGACGTTCGGCACTGTTTTCTGATGTATAGCCTTTTATGTTATCTTGTTAGGAACACCAGAGACGAGCTGCTTTAACACTTTTACTGATGTCTCAGTGTTAGACAAAGCTGAAGGTTTTTTTTCCCACTTTAAATGGTGCAGGAATCTATTTGAACTAGAAGCTGGGAATAAAAGCTTCAGCCTCCTGTCAGTTTGTGTGTTGGTTTGCTTGTGTGTGTAAAGGCCATCTGGTTCCATATGTGTGTATCGAGAGAGTGGTTGATTGAAACTGGCCTGAGTGTTGGCTTGTCCAGACTCGCCCTCTCAGTAATTATCCTCCCACATGTCACTCATTAGCCTGCTTGGCAGGAGTGTACTTGTGTGCATATGTGTGTGTGTGTTGAGAGTAAATATCCAGTATCAGCAGCACAGCATCAGATGAACATTGAAGACACACACCACAATGGACACAGACAGTGGGGGATGTGTTTGTTATTTAATATAATTCTAATTCTCATATCCACTTCATATTTATACACATGGCATAAATATGTTTTAATATTTTAAAACAAATCTGGTTGAGAAGAAGTATTCAGACAACAGTTAACATAAGGTGTTGCTAAATTGTTCTTTGGAGATACTGTAGTTAAATTTTGGCCCAGTCCTCTTGGCAAACCATCTTGAGGTCATGAGGGTCCCTATAATGGAATAAAGTAGGGATGCACCAATTGATCGGCCAGTGATCGGCCGATCCCTCACACGTATTGCCGATTTCAAACCGATCTTTTTTTGGGGGGGTTTATTTATTTCTTTATGTATTACATTTAATTTAAATTTGTAGAGAAAATTTGTTATGAAAAAAATCTTTATATTAAAGAAAATTAGATTTTTGTTTGTATTTGCTGTAGAGCTGCCACTATCATATGTCAATATTATAAAAGTAAACAGGGAAAGTAACTACCACGTTACATTCAAAAACTTGAAACCCATTTTTTGTGTCGTTGTCGTCGACTACATGCAGCAGCTGTAATTTTCTGTTATCTGGGGAAAAAATCGGTATCGGAAAAATCGGTATCGGTAATCAGAATCGGCCAAGAAAATTGCAATCGGTGCATCCCTAGAATAAAGTGATTCAAATCAGATGATTGAGCAGGTCGTTCAAGCACATTCACCTTTTGTAGAGACCGTTGTTTAGTTATTTTGTCTGTATGCTTTGGATTGTTGTTGACAGTCCAGCATCTCCAATTTCTTGGTCGATGAGTTTAAATTCTCCTCTAATCTCCTATTCCTTCACTCCATTCATGTTTCCTTTTGCAGACAAGCAGCATCATATGACGCTCCTACATCTGTGTGGGTGTGGTGTTCTTACATACAACCCTTTTTCCCTCTAAACACGACGGATTAATGCCTAAGAGTTCTATTTTTTTTCTAAACCAGGCTAAATGAGCTCTAATTTATGTAATTGTTTGTGTGCAAATGTAAGACATACATCTCTGTGCTTCTCTTTGTGAGGAGTTTTGCCTCATTCTTTAACTCTTGTTGAGTTGCTGGCTTCTCTCTTACTTTCCTTATCATTTTGGACAGTAGAATTAGTTGTGTCTTTCCAAATACATATTATCAAACCAACTGTCCTGATGGACTGTTTTAGGTTTGTGCTGTGGCTTTGCAGCTTTTTCAATTTGAGTGGTCTTTAATAATGCTGTCCCTGAGAACTTTAAGAAGCTCCTTCAACTTTTCCATCATTAATATGCAGAACGTATTTGTGTGTATTTAAATACAAAATGAAAAGACATTATTTCTCTAAATGTTGTTTGTGGATACACACACTCAGCTCCATGATTACTGGCACCCTGAGTAAATATCCGTAAAGGGTATTATTTGTTATTTGTTGTGAATTATCCCAATCTCATACCAAGAAAATAATAATAAATGATAGTTAGTCTCACTTTTTTAACATAATCACACGTCTCAATTACTGGCATCCAGATATAGTTTATAAACAAAAGGTAACTAAAGCCATTTATATTTTAATTTAAAATACTTGTATGTGTTCATAGACCAATATCTGTTTCACTGGGGTATAAATATAAGATAAGATAAGATAAATCTTTATTAGTCCCACAAGTGGGCATTGCTACAGCAGAAAGTGGACAGAAACAAAGAGCAGCAATAACAATAGAATAAAAACTATACAACAATATAGTATAAAAAGTACACTATACAATACAGATAGTACAAAACTGTAAATATGGACTTGTGTATTGAAAATATATATATGTAGTAGGGCTGTAACGGTACATGTATTCGTACCGAACCGTTACGGTACATGGGTCACGTTTCAGTACATGATGTCTTTTGGAGAACACACAGTACGGACTCACAGAAGGACTAAAAAGCGCAAATATATCATAAACCTGTGTCGTAGTGTGGTGCAATAGTGCCACCTACTGGTGTAACACTTCTGCTGCCTTACACAAACATAAAAATATAAGCAAGAGTGTGTGTTTACTGGATAATACACTGCTGTTTATTTAAAATAAACGAAAACAAACCAAGCCTCATTCTTTAGAACTTTTTGTTGCTTAACTTTGCTATATCGTGAACCGTACTGAACCGTGATCCCAAAACCGAGGTACGTACCGAACCATGACATCTGTGTACCGTTACACCCCTAATACATATACATAATGAGTACATGTATATATATGTACGCGTAAGAACACTGTGGATATACATATAGGTACATATTGGAGTGTACATTTGGTAGCAGCAGGTATTCCCCAAAACAGTCATAATGCACCAAGAAGTATTACTATACAACCTAGGAATATAATAATAGGATAAAATTAAAATATGTGCATGTGTAGTGTAAAAATGTGTACTTATGTATATATGAATATATATACTATATGTAAACTTAAATAAGTATGTATATACACAGTAAGCATATGAAGGATGGAGAAGAAGGATGGTTAGGGAGACAAAAAATGGAATCACTGATGCAGATTTGCAGAAAATAAAAACCATGCTGGTAACTTGGTAACAAAAAAGAGAGATTTGGAAGTCATGCCAGTGTTACGGCTTGGTCAGTGGCGGGAGTTAGCCCCCACCACCGTGACAGCCAGAAGAAAGCCATTTTATTTCTTTCCATTTAATCTATTCACAACCATTCACAAACATGACTGAAATTAAAAGAATGAATATATAAAAATGTACCTCTTACACATTGTTAAATATGGTGGAGGATGTCTTGCAGTTGTTTTTTTTTCTTCTGAAGCCTTGGGAACCTTGTTAGGATAGATGCCATGATGGTTCGAAAATCAAACTTTTGATATGGCCTCCCAATCCCATGACTAACCCCCTTTTATCCTGTTTAATCTGAGGGCTAAACTGAAGAAGAGAGTAAAAAATACAGGACCTAGGACCCTGGAGAATCTGGAGTGATTCTGTGTTGAAAAGTGGTCTCAAATTGCTCACTTTGTATTCTGGCATTATAGAAGACTCATTACCGATATGCCAGCAAATGGAGGATCCACAAAGAAATAAATGCAGGGGTGCCGATAATTGTGACACATGAAAAAAAATATAAATCATGAAATGGGGTTCCCACACTAAATTTACTTCAGTTAAAGATATCTTTTTGCAATTTCTCACACTGCAGGATTGAGCCAATCAACTAAACATTTTATAGGATTTTTACCAGTGATTATGGTGCTGATTATGGAGCCAGATGCCAGAACAAGTTTCGTCCAATATTTACAGATGATTGAACTTGACAGTAATCAGCAGAAGGTCTCAAAACAGTCGTTACTTCGCCATAAGATTGGATGCTGGGATTTGTTTGTGGCAGGCCAATAAGGAGCATTGATGGTGATTACGAAACTGTTTTCTCACCTTAATTAATTATTAACGGCATTTCTGCTTTCTGAGTGGTTACTCTACAACTTTTTCTCTGTATCTATCATTCTGCCATCTTTTAGCACTCTTTCTCCTCTCTTAATTTTCTTCCCTTTCTCATTTTCTCCCTCCTCATTTGACATACTCTATAATCTGTATTCCTTTGAGCCATTTTTTCCAGGAGATTAGTCCTCTGACTTTCTCTCTTCCTTCATGAGAATTCCACCCTCTCTGTCATCTCCTGTAGTGTATACCCCTTTTATTTTCCCAGCACTTCTGCCTTCCCCTCCCCCTTCTCCCTCATACTACACTCCATTTCTCCTCTCCTTTTAAAATCTAATACCCCTCACTATGGCTGTTCCATTCCACTGCTTTCTCCCAGTATGAGACGGCGCAGTGCTGCCCTCACAAAGCCACACAAACCAGTCTCAAACCAAACACAGGTTTTTCCGCCTGAATACAAAGACAAATGGGTGATCCTAATGATAGATGAAAAGCGCCTATTTGTATTTGTGTGTTTGTATTTGGGTGTATCTGGGTATGTGCATCTGAATGCTCATTGCCTCAGACAAAACATCTCTTCTTCCCACAAACGGCCAACAAAGCACATCCAGGGAATTCTGTCTGTTTGACTAAGTACTGGGTGACCCAGATTTAAAGTGCCTGTGGAGAGAGACTTTGTAAGAGCCAATATGCTGTGAAAGAAGCTGAAAACTGAGCAGCGTGGATGGCTGTTAGAAGAATGGCTAGATAAGTGCTTGTAGGGCAGCGCAATCCCTAGAAACCCCATTAAATGATGATATATAATTAATCAATTACTAATGTTTTCCAATTTGCTGCCAGTTACAAACGAATAAAACATGAGTTGCCTTAAATAGAAGGCATTTGTCCAGACGTTGCAAGTGACTGTCATTGCTACCTTTTGACTGTAATAAATACGAATGCCCAATGAAATCGGAATCATACTCTGTTTGATGATATGTCACCCAGCACAGGGACAAACATTGTTAATCACCAAGTTTGTTGTTGTCAGAAACATTTGATTCTGCCCTCTAATGGATGTGTGGCTTAACATTTTAGATTGGATTAGATTCAATTTTATTGTCATTACACATGTATAAATACAGGGTACTGAAATACAGTGCAATATATATGGTATGCAATATATACAGTTCAATGCAGTATTTACAGTTACAGCGAGGAACATAAGTAGAGGTGCATTCCCACTGTGAGAGACATAATGCAAAAAAATCAGGAAATCACATTGTATGATTTGTAAAGAATTTATTTGTATTGCACAAATTTGTATTTGAACACTTGGCTATCAGCAAGAAATCTGGCTCTCAGAGGCCTGTTACTCTGCCTTTAAGAAGTCCACCTCTACTCCACTTAGTAATCCTAATTAGTAGCACCTGTCTGAGCTCTTTAAAAACACCTGTCCACCCCATAGTCAGTCAGACTCCAACTGCTACCATGGACAAGACCAAAGAGCTGTCCAAAGACACCAGAGACAAAATTGTGGACCTGGCAAGCCTGGAAAGGGCTACGGGGCAATTGCCAAGCAGCTTGGTGAAAATAGATCAACTGTTGGAGCAATTGCCAGAAAATGGAAGACCAGTCTCCCTCCGACTGGAGCTCCATGCAAGATCTCACCTTGTGGGTATCACTGATAATAAGAAGGAATCAGCCCAGAACTACACGGGAGGAGCTGGTCAATGACATGAAGAGAGCTGTTTCAAAGGTCATTGTCAGTAGAACACAACGCCGTCTTGGTTTCAAATCATGCATTGCATGGAAGGTTCCCCTGCTCAAGTCCAGGCGCGTCTGAAGTTTGCCAATGACCATCTGGATGATCCAGAGGAGAAAGTCATGTGGTCAGATTAGACTAAAATAGAACTTTTTGGTCTAAACTTCACTCGCTGTGTTTGGAGGAAAAAGAAGGATTTGCATCCAAAGAACACCATCCCTACTGTGAAGCATGGGGGTGGAAACATCATGCTTTGGGAGGTCTTTTCTGTCGACGGGGACAGAACGACTGCACTGCATTAAGGAGAGGATGAATGGGGTCATGTATTGTGAGATTTTGAGCAACAACCTCCTTCCCTCAGTCAGAACATTGAAGAGGGTCGTGGCTGGGTCTTCCAACATGACAATGACCCAAAGCACACAGCCAGAAAAACCAAGGAGTGGCTCCGTAAGAAGCATTTCAAGGTTCTGGAGTGGCCTAGCCTGTCTCCAGACCTAAATTCAATTGAAAATCTTTGGAGGAGCCGAAATTCTGTGTTGCTCAGCGCCAGCACCCTGTTGCAGTGTGTGCAAACCTGGTCAAGAACTACAGGAAACGTTTGACCTCTGTAACTGCAAACAAAGGCTTCTGTACCAAATATTAACACTGATTTTCTCAGGTGTTCAAATACTTATGTGCAGCAGTGCAATACAAATAAATGTGATTTCCTGAATTTTTTTAACATTCTGTCTCACAGTGGGAATACCTACAATGTGAATTTCAGACCCCTCCATGATTTCTAAAATACTTATGTTCCTCACTGTATATGCAATATGTACAGTTAAGAGCAGATTATGTACACATAAGGGCTGTGTAAAAGGTGGTAATAGTTATGTAGAAGAGCAATATAAAAATAAGGACAGTGTAAAGGTGGGGATAAATTAGCATTGCTATACGTAAGTGAGGTAATAATATATAAAATGTGGTAGATATACAGATATATGTTGCTATATACAGGGGCAAATATACAGATGTGGACAATCTACAGTTATATATCTGTGGGGAAGAAGCTGTTCCTAAACCTGCAGGTTATAGTCTGAAGGCTCCTTTAGTTCCTTTTGGAGGGAAGGAGCTGGAAGAGTTTGTTGGCTGGATGAGAGGAGTCCCTAATAATGCAATGTCAAGGACATATGAAAGTAAGTGGGCAATGACAGTTACATCATTTCAAACTGATGTATTTTCATACGAAAAGGGAACAAAAATGAGCCTTAAGAGGGGTCAAAACCCCAAAGGGCTCATTGCCCATCACCAAGACCACACAACCAGCACATGCTGTCCTTGCCAGCGGCATCTTACAGTCCCTGGCGAGAGGGGCTACAGTTAAATTTAGCCCAGAAAGGTGGAGGGATGTTGGGCTGGCGCCACACTGCCATCCTCTGCTCTCCTTGGGCTCAAGCAGTGACCTTGAGCTTTAGCAGCAACAGCAATAGAAGAAGCAGGGCTTAAGTGACGCACTCCTGTTGACACGGCAGTATTCTGTTGTGCATAGAGAAACTGAACGAGCAACTTTATCACGGCTGAATTCTTTTAAATTCTGCTGAAACTGCCGTTTATGGCCAATTAGTATTGAAATGATGGAGCATTTGACCCTTTGCTCTATTGCCTGCACAGCTGGGAGAAAATGTTCTTGGAGGAAATGTGATTGTTAGCTGTTCCATAGTTTTTAGGGTTTCAGTGTTATTGATTCATTCAGTGTTAATGATATGCATTGCAAAACCCAAACAAACAGCAACAAAGAGGATCACGCTTATTCTTGCACTACTAATTGTCTTCCTTCTCTTTTCTTTTACAGTGGGTGGCTTTTGCATCTCTGTTTTTCATCCTGGTGTCCATCACAACATTCTGTCTGGAGACTCATGAGGCCTTTAACCCCATCATCAACCGCACAGAGATTGACGTGGTAGACAATAAAACTGTGTTACGAGTTTACCCTGAGACTGAGACTGTGGTGCAACTCACATACGTAGAGGGCGTCTGTGTTGTTTGGTTCACCTTTGAGTTCTTAATACGAGTGACCTTCTGTCCTAGCAAACTCAAATTCATAAAAAATGCCCTCAACATCATCGACTTTGTGGCCATCCTGCCTTTCTATTTAGAAGTGGGACTGCGTGGCCTCTCCTCCAAAGCTGCGAAAGATGTGCTAGGGTTCTTGCGGGTGGTGCGCTTTGTTAGAATCCTGCGTATCTTCAAGCTAACGCGGCACTTTGTGGGTCTTCGGGTGCTGGGACACACCCTCCGTGCAAGCACCAACGAGTTCATCCTCCTCATCATCTTCCTCGCCCTTGGAGTCCTCATCTTTGCCACCATGATTTATTATGCTGAACGGATCGGAGCCAATCCAAATGATCCCCGTGCAAGTGATCACACAGATTTCAAGAACATACCTATTGGGTTCTGGTGGGCTGTGGTTACAATGACGACACTTGGCTATGGTGACATGTATCCTCAGACAACGTCAGGTATGCTGGTGGGTGCTCTTTGTGCCCTTGCGGGTGTGCTTACCATCGCCATGCCTGTGCCTGTGATAGTCAACAATTTTGGCATGTATTACTCCCTGGCAATGGCAAAACAAAAACTACCAAAGAAAAAGACTAAGCATATTCCCCGGGTTCCCCCGCTGGGGTCCCCCAACTACTGTAAGTCGGCCATTAACTCTCCAAGACCCAGTTCACACAGCGATACCTGCCCTCTGGCCCAGGAAGAAGTCTCTGAGATCAGATATCGAGGTAGGATATATAATACATGATTCAAATGAGACACCTGCTTTTAACATGCTTAAGTTCAATCAATGCCTGCTAATGCATTAATTTTACTGCCATCTGTTATATCTTTTGTTATGCTTCCATCACTGCAGAGAGTGTGTCGAAAGGTTAGTGCTTTAAATAAATCATGAATTTGGTAATAGGTTTATACCTATTACCAAATTTTAATGTCAAAAAAGACATACTGAAATATTGATGCTTTAGTTTTAACCCCCGGATATGAGAGCAAAGAGTCAGGTATGTCTTATCAGGTATGTCTTTTTTCTCTGAAATGTTTTGTGTGTTTAATTATGTTCATATATAGTGGTCCTAAATCAGTTATATCAAGTTTTTACAATCATTGTTGCGGGGGTTTTTTTGGCAAGAATTGGTTCATCTTTGATCTCTTACATGACTTACAGGTAATGTGTAATAGAGCTTTGAGCAGCTTAACACTCATGTGTACATGATCAGATAAAGTTAAAAGCAAATATGAAAAACTGTACATGTTTAATACCACATGTAATACCTTTGGAATTTTAATCCAGTTCATGAAGACAGACTGTTAATTGTATACAAGAGGATTTTTGAAGTAGCAATTCAGAACCTGCCAGGTCACGGAGAACTACAGAACTTTCTGCACTAATCAGCTGTCTGTCATTATGCAGATGTTTATGCTCTGATGAATTAGATATCTCTCTCTCTCTCTCTCTCTCTGCTTTTCCCGCCCCTGCTCTTAAAAAGCACGTTGAGAAAATGATGGCTGCTGTCATCGGATCTTTGCAATTACCAACAGCATCTGGAGTCCTTTCAATTACTCAACTATTAGCCATTACACTCATGCATCCATATAATCCCGGCTTCCTGGAGGTCTTGGTTAGGCAAAATGCTGCAGCTTCCTGAGTGCTGGGAGTATTGAATTGCTTTAGTGGAGTCATATCAAACCTTGCTTCTCGAGAGCTACACCCTGTTTACTTCCAACTCTAATGTACAACAGTTAATTCAGGTTCTTCAGGGCCAGCTTACAGTTACAGTTGATCCTCAATGATGAGAAAGCTGAAAACATTTTGTCATACACAAAGAAGTTAGTACATGTTTTAGGCAGTATTTCTTGTTTGTGGTTTTGTAACATCAGTGAAACATTTAGGAATTGCAGCCTTATTTTTGTGCATTATTCTCATTTTAGAAGACCATAAATAATTGGCCAATTGAATGTTCATGGGGTTTATTAACTAGCTGTGTTTCACTGCACAGTTGTGGGTCACATGTTTGAAAGCGCTGCAGGAGTTAGCGTTCTCTCTGCTTTATCGCTCCTGAATGGACTCACCTGCCAGCTACAAAGCTTTGAGTTGAATCTGGTGGGATGCTGTGGCCTCTAGGAATGCTCTTTTTAAAGTCTGGAATTTTTTCTAAATATTGGGCCTGTATCTGGAATCTGATACTACTGATCAAGACAGAAAAAGCGTATGTCATTAAAGCCCATTATTAAGTTGCAAAATTCAGAACAAATCAAAGAGACACCAACCGAAGAGCACAGTAGGGGAGGACTTCATAATGTGCTCATTCCTGAAGAATAACAGTTGAACAAAAGTTAAAATTGATCATAAAGACCACTTTTCAATATGCAGGGAATCACTTTACTAGAGGCTGGACTAAAGTTTTTAGAACCTGTAATATGCTTGTAGATTTCACAAAGAATGTCTCATAGACAAATGAGCGAAGATGAGAGCACCTGTATCTATGCTGACTATGTGTAAGTAGGTGTTTCCCCCAGTGCATATGTAAGTAACCACAAAGTTTTACATTTTCGTCCTATTGTTGCCTTTAAAATCCAGTGTGTTACAGCACTGTTGCTTAATCTTTCTCTTGGTCACACCACAGCAACTTACTATTCTCTGGCCCAACCTGCTTCATCCAGCGCATGAAGACCTTCATAATCAGTTGATGAGCTGGATCAGATGTGCCAAATCAACTTTGTAGCGCAAAGTTTATGAACTACTGTGCTGGAGTATAGAATGAAGACAATATAGCTTGTATTTACTGTTCAAATACTTAGGGACTACATTCTGTATATAGTGGATAGAATCACCCCTTCAAATATTAGCCTTTTGTTGCTTTGCTTCCTGAAATGAAGACTGCAGTTTACTCAGTCTTATAACATCTAAGTGAAAGATATAAGTTTAGATAGATAAAGGTAAGTACTTTGTGGAGCCACCATTTGCCTTGAGTCTGTTGGGATACTTCTTATACATTTGCTGTCTCTTCTTGACAGAACTATTCAAGCTCAGTCAAACTGGTTGGTGATTATTGGTGGAATGCAGTCTCCACAGAATTTAAACAGGGTTTAAGAGTCTCCTTGGTTCAAATAAATATCTAGTTTTTAAGTTTGGCTCTCAGGCCAGTTTTGTTTCATATCTGTAGTGAAGAAGTAAAGAAAGAAGATGAAGCCCTTCGACTATGAATGATGTGTGTGTGTGTGTGTGTGTGCCTGCCTTTCATGCCAGGACAGCCTGATCTGGGGACCAAAGTTTACCAAAAACTTTCCACATCTTAATTATGGATTATTATGTGCTCCTAGGGTTTGATAAAGCCTTTGGGTTTTTTTTAAATCCATCTCCGCCTGTAAATTGCTTTATTCCTGATCTTTTCACAGTGTCTTGCCACCCATAGTTGATCACTGCACTATCAAGCGAAGCAACAAATTATGAATATTTTAAAGGAGGTGATTCTTTTCTATACACACTCTACAAGTGTATGTACTTATTAGGCTCTTGGAGAATAGACCAAAGCACAAATAACAAATGATGTAGAACTCACCAAGGACAGGAAATACGTTACTATAATAAGTAGGGTCATACGGTTGACTGTAACTCTGTAATTTTGCTGATGTTGCCTGTAGGATGTAATTGAGCTTACGCTGTGAGATGAAAGTTCTCTGTGTCCGAAACTGAAATGTGTCATCTGTCCTTGTTTGTGATTGCAGATTTTAAGGTGAACGGGGAGGCATCTAAAGCAGCCCTGGCCAATGAGGACTGTCCACACATTGACCAGGCAGTGTCACCTGAGGAAGTTTTTAGCCCCGTAGACCGTGAGAGACCTTGCTTTTTGCTCACTTCTGGAGAACGGGGCAATCACATAGGGGGAAGAGTCAGGAAGGGTACGTAACCAGCCAGTCACTGTTTACCATCTACAGATCTCTAAGTGCACACAAAGTGCTTACTGTGAAATGGAGCAGCTGTCAGTCAAGGTGGCCTTTTTACTCAAGGAGAGTGATCACTTAGTAGGAAGTCTCACAAAGCAGTCTGTAACTTGACCCACGAGACCTTGCCTTAAGGTCAGCAGTGAAAGTCGTAGAGATCATAATCTACTTGTCCATTTAAAGGAAACTTTGATTCTCTTTTCAGACCTGCAGTGTTTGTAGAAAGTAAAATGTTCTGCTTTCACTGACATTGACACACATTACAGTTTACAGTAACAGATCCACTAGGGTAATATTTGAATGTTTTACTTTAAGCCCACTTAAAGAGGACATGCAGGTCCCCAGTGTCTCAGCTTTGAAATTAGTTGATCATTTGTTGGTAAATTTTCTGTGGTCATTAAAGGAAACTAAAGGACGTGCTTGCCTGATAAATAGTTGTGCATGCAATTTCACAATGATGGGTGGTATTGGTTATGGTGAACCTCAGAGAGGTCCAGCATGGAATATGAGGCATGAGGTCACATGACAAGAACTCAGCCAGTCAGAGGCTCTTAGTTCTCAGGTTTTGGTTCTGAAATGGTGTATCACACTGGTGTATCACATAGACCCGGCATAAGGCCTAAAGGAGAGAATATTTCATACTGGAGAATTACATAACTCCAAAGGCATGACCCAAAGCTGACTCAGACTGTTTCCTGCTGCTTGAGCAGGGTGACACCAATTACATTCTACACTACTTGATACCGAGGCGAGATTGTTTCCTGGCATCCCTGTGAAACGCATGACGGCTGGAGTCAAGACTTGTTAGGTTGTAATTGGAACTCTACAGAAGACGGAGACGGAGGTTCTGCATTAAAACATTTGAGTGGAAATTATAAAGGTGAACACGGTGCCGAACATCAGACTTTGATTCTTTGTTATCCAACACAAAGGTGCTAGAGGTATATCTCGAATTCAATTTACAAACTATATTAACAGTCCTTCTGAACTATTTGCTGTGGAATTTTGTAAAGACCTTTAGCTCAACTAGCTGATGAGATGAGCACTTGTTTTGTTTCTGTTCTTAGTGTAGAGCTGACGTTTCTGGCTGTGTTCTTTAATGTCTCCCTAAGCTGTTTTGTGCTGGTTAGCACTGTGATACCACCCCATGCATGCAGTAGACAGACTAATGCATAATGCATAGCACGCATGGAGGATGATACGGTTGACTTGGTGAATGGTCACTGTCAACTGGTTCACCATAAACATAACTACATGATAGGGTGACACACTAATGCACCCCTAAGTGCCAAAAGACACGCCCCCTCTCAGATATCCACAAATACACGCTTATCCACAAATGTACACGCTTACACACATTTAATCACATATCTGGCATTTGAGGCTGCACTGTGGTGTACTGAAAGCCTTTTCTCTTTTCAAATGAAGGTTATGAAAAGCCATGGAGCCATAGCAGCATGTCTGGAGGCGTGGCCTCAGTGTCGGCCCTCCCCTGCAGCCCGCCCTGTATCATGCAGCAGGCCCACTCCCCCATCCCATCCATCCTGTAGCATGGACAACCAAACTAACCAATCAGAGGCCCCGCTCTGCAGTGCTGCGCTGAGACGCCTGCCCACACTGTGTACCATCCGTCTTTCATCAACCTTCCTCTCAGCTTTCACTTTCTCTCTGTCTCTCTTTGTCTATGTTTTTCCGTCTTTGTCCTTTCTTTCCCTGTTCATCTGTTCTCCTGTCCATCTACTCACACTGTGTTAATTTCCATACTGTCCTCCTGTAGTCTTTCATGCTTTCCCTTCTCCTTTCTCACCTTCCTCTCCTTCCTACAACACTCCTTTCCCCTTCAGTGTTTCTAAGCTGTGGTTTTTCATCAGGTGCTAGTAGACACCTTAAAAAAAGAGAAAATGGCTATTTCGTATTATCATCCTTAAACATAACCATGGATCAAAAAAATAGCTTGAAGTGACACTAACTGATTTTGATTCTAGTAATGCACACCTCACGAACATAAAACTATGACTGAAGAAACCTCATTTGCATTTGCATGCCTTGCATGGGAAACTGAAAAAAAAATGTAAGTCTAATGAAACATGTAAGAAAATATCTTGTTTTACATCCAAAGCGTCTTTGCAAATATACAATGCAGATATAGTAGTATCATTTCAGATGATATAAAGTACATGTAGCAGTGAAGACATTTTCTTTGCTGACTTTTTTTTTTGCCTTTCCCCAAACCATGATCTTGTGTGCATTTGAGCACACGCCGTATTTTCTAATAGTAGCAGTGGTCAGTTTGACCAAACAACTTTTCTTCTTGAAAAAAGACTCAAATGCAAAGAGTTAAACAATGCACTTTAACTTTGATAACGACCATCTACCTAAGCGAAGCAAATTTATTCCTCTGCATTCCAAGTGCAGTGCCAGCTACAGAAAACAAGAGTATGCTGTTGGATCAAGTTCAGCATTTATTTTTCAGTTACATAACCAGATCATTAGAGTCATGTCTGTTGTTCTCTGTAGCAAATTAAATAGAACAATGTATATGTATTATATAACATTATGTGCAGTTGACACAAAAAGTCTTCTAAAAGGAAAAAAAAAATGTGTTGGACTCATCTTGGACTCACTTGGGGAAAGGTAAATGCATGCACTTTTATGCAAAAAAAAAAAAACAGTATGCGAATGACACTGTAAATAAAAAAAAACATGCATGAAATAAATTTTGTATTGAATCAGTGTTCAGACTCTGGTTTTATTTGACAAAACACATACACATCACCCTCGTTGCCTGGCAACAAGCTGTGAACCTTTTTTACAGTGTCTTCTCTTTGACCTTTCACCCCTCTCTGTCACTGGACAGTATTTCTACGCTCGACTCTGTAAATGAGCACTCGATCATGCAGCCCGTGTTGCTGCACTGGGCCCTCCTGAGAGGTCAGCAAGGTCAAAGAGATTGTATGTGACCTGTGGGCAGGGGTGGGTGGTTTATGGGGTTCGGGGGGGGGTGGGTTGGGGGAAGTGGGGCAAGACATGGAAAGCAGGAGCGGTGATGACTTTGCCCTGCTTCACACACTGGCATGACACGTAGCATTCCCTGAGCATGACAGAAAGTAGTCTTCGCTTCAAACAACCAGCATGTGACAGCCCACATCAGCGTAATCTGTGTCTCCATACGTCGCCTGTGTGATGAACCGCTTTTAGCCAAGCATGGGGAAGGGCATGGTAAACTCGCATATTTACCATGAATCATCCAGCAGAGAGCATTTTGCCGTTGGTGCCCATTTCACTGCCCCACACCGTTCATGGGGAAGCGCCCCTCTCCCTTCCATCCATCTGTCCTCTCTTTTTTCCATTCCGTGTTCCGTTTGGTGTATTAATATGATTTTCTCCTTGTTGTTTGTTGTTGTTGTGTTCTCTTCTTTATATGTTTTTTAGAAGCCCAGCGAGCGAGCCGAAGCAGACAACCAACAGAGTCAGTGTGTGTTATGAACCATGGTGTGCCAACCACTATGTGTGTCAGCCATAAAGCCACATCTCCCACCTGATAGTGCTGTGGCGTGTGCGTGCGTGTCTGTAAGCGTGTGCCTATGTGCACATCTTGTGTGCATGTGCGTCTTTTGGAGTGTATGTGAGTGTGTACAGTAGATCAGCCTTTCTAAGTGACAGAGACAAACTCAGCATAGATGTAGCACTGTAGCACAGAGAAGCTGTTGTTGTTCAGCCATATGTACCTCTGTTCTGTGAGTGATTATCGTGCTGTTGTACTGTGTAAAGTGCCTATTTTGTGTGTGTGTGTGTGTGTGTGTGTGTGCGTGTGTGTCGGTGTTGTATATAGTGCTTTTGTGTGTTGGTGCATCGAAAACGTGACGTCAGTTTTTACTTTTTTACCTCGGTTTCCCTGCTTATGTGATTATCAGAACGTTCCGTTTTTGGTGTGCCTCCGTTTTAATGTTGTAAGATGTTGCTCCAGTATTTGTCACCTTAATTGACCCCATACACACTTTCCAGTCATGACCAAGAAGGGAGAAAATCATAACGCAGAGAACAATTTTCCCTGTCTTTCCCCCCCTTTTTAAACTACCGTAGCAACTGTTTAGTCAATGCCTTTTGCACTGTTTGCACCTGTTCACTTTTACATTCCTTTCAGTACAGCATAAAATAAGAGGAACGAAAAAAGTAATTTAGAACCTTGTGTAGCTTAGTACTGGCGACATTCCAGGTAGCTTAATAGGGAAAGTGGGGAAAAAAAGTATAGTTTGCGCTTGTCTATAGAATAGGTTGGGCAGACGCACCAACAGGACCTAGGAATGGATGCAAAGTCCCTCATTGTGTGAACTGAACAATCTCGTGAAATGTTTTAAGAAAACGCCTCGTCTGCTGTCGAAACCCGTGCCTGCAAGAGCAGAGGAAATGAACAGGCCTCAGACTGTCTGGATGGTTTTTGGCAGAGAAATGTTGCAAGACAGAACTTTTTCAACAGACAATCCTGCACAACAAGCGACGAAGTTCTCAAGGCTGATAGTAGACTTATTTTTTTGCAAATCCGAAACATACAGGGTTTTAGCAGACAAGTGACGAAAAGAGAAAAAAAAACTCAAGTGTTTCTTAGGTTTAGTCAATATTTATTTTCCATTGTTGTGAAAATGTACAGTATACCCAATTCTTTGGGACCAACCTAGAACACTGCCAGTCATATCTTTGGGGACGTCTATGTCGGACCCTTCACTGACAATATGCTGGACTGCTTGTTCACTCAACACCACAAGAGCACAAATCTACAAGATAGAATACGGCTCTTTTTGACCGACAACAAATGAGTACAAAACGTTTCACATGTGAAAAAACTGGATGTGCTTTATGCCTCGTCCAGTTTCAGTTTTTTGATATGAAGCAACATGAAGTCGACCACATTAACTAAACCTAGTGCTGAAGTTGTAGTTGAAATGGCAGCTTATGAATGTCCTGTTGAAAATTTGATGACTGGTTAAAATAACAAACAAACAAAAGTTGCAGACAAAAACAATTCTATCCGCTTGCCAGGAGGGGCTGACATCCTGTCACACAGGCGTTCCCACTGTTTGTGCTGTTCCGTGAGACGTCCCGTGTATGTTTCATACACCGTGCAGTGCATAGTGTGGTTATTATTCGGAACAAGATGTTGTTTTAATTGATGGTTTGATTTGTTAAATCAATTTTGTGTCTTTTTTCTGAGGAAACAAAAGAAACGATGAAAAACTAAATGATAATAAAACAAAATACAAAGTATGGGTTTTGTGCTTATTGAATTCTTCACATATGAGACAGTTGGCTTCTCAGTTGAATTTCTGAGAAGGATTAAGTTCATAAAGAACTTAAAAGAACAGAATGCATAATAATCAGATTGTTGTATAATAATTACTCAGAGCAGTTTGGGAAGGGTATTGTCTGGACTTTACTGATAATAATACTGAACAGCTTATCAATACTGATACTTATTGAGACTCGTATTGATACTATTCTCCAAAATAAAGTGCGGAAATAAAAACATCCCATGTAAACACATTTCATTATTACTTTTTTGGAGACATAACAACCTAAATTATTTCCTGAGTTTCCTGTATATATAATGAGGGAGGTGCAACTGCTAGTCAACAAATGTGTGGTGGTAATGTGCAGAGCACCGTTCAGAACCCTCCCACTGATCCAATCCACCATCAACCATTTGGAAGTGCCAGTTGTGTTAGAATGCATTAATTTGGCATTAAAACGGACGGCAGCATCGTTTGTCCATATTTTGGTATTGACTGGCCAGGAATTCAGTTACACTTTCATACGCTTTCTTGATACCCATCCCTATTGTTGTATATCATCACTGTCCAGTAAAAAACAAGTGGTTCAATATGGTTTCATTACAGCCGAAGCCAAAAGCATTCTTTACTTCTAATATACATGTTGGACAGATTCCACACAATGTCCAAATAAATGGACATATAGTGCTTTTTGGACAGCGATAAAAGGCAACTTGTACTTCACAACTGTGTTGATATATATGATGATGATATGGAAATATGAGGATATGAAATGCGAGGATACTTGAATTTGAAGTTATTTTGCAGCGAGAGCCTAGCTTTTCTGTTCCCCTACTTCTAGCTATGAAATTTTTAAACACTTGTGATGTTTGAAGTAACTGTCATACAAAAACGCTAGTAAAGAATTGTAATGGATTGCATATTTCATAAGCTTTAACAATAAATAAAAGTAATAACTTATATTTAAATTAAAAACCTGTAGCAACTGTCTGAAATAGTGATATTGGATGAAACTTAGCTACCGGGTTCATATTCCACAAAAACTGTAAAATATGATGAATCCATCAGTTCACCCATGATAAATTTGATCAAAGCATGCATGTGAATTATAAAAATTTTAACTTTACAATATATATATTTAAGATACTTTATACATTCTATACAATGACTGGAGTGAGTGTGACCTAAATTGTGTTGCATAAAGAACTCTATATTTCTATAATACATAATCAAGTTAAAAATCCCATCAGTGGCAGAACAAGGGATGATATACACCAATCGATCATAACATCAAAAACACTGGGTAGGTCCAACTCATGCCAAAAAATGCCTCATTGATCAGACTAGTCTGTAAAACACACAGCACAGGTGCTTGATCGAGATATAAAATCTGGAGGATAAATCAACACCTTCAAGGTCAAGTTCCTCAAACCATTCCTGACCAATATTTGCAGTGTAGCAGGGTGTGTTATCCTGCTGAAGAGGCCAGTGCCATTAAGGAATGCCATTAGCATGAAGATGTGCACTTTGTATGCTACAATGCTTAAGCAGGTGGTAAATGTCAAACTATCATCCACATAAACGACTTCCCAGCAGAAAATTGGACAGAGCATCAAACTGCCTTTAATAGCTTGCCTTCTTCCTGTAGTGCATCTTGGTTCCATCTCTTCCCCATCTAAAACACACACACACACACACACACACACACACACACACACACACACACACACACACACACACACACACACACA
>JBBPDC010000129.1:14281553-14294966 GCA_037974485.1 Hemigrammopetersius urotaenia | reverse complement strand
ACTACTACTACAGCAGAACCAACTACTTCCCCTGCAGCCCCCACCACAACAACTACACAAACAACAACAGAAAGCCCCACTACTACTACAGCATCACCATCTCCTCCCCCAGTAGGCTCCATCACAACAACTACAGAAGTAACAACAACAGAAAGCTCCACTACTACTACAGCAGAACCAACTACTTCCCCTGCAGCCCCCACCACAACAACTACACAAACAACAACAGAAAGCCCTACTACTACTACAGCAGAACCGACTACTACCACTGCAGCCCCCACCACAACAACTACACAAACAACAACTACACAAACAACAACAGAAAGCCCGACTACTACTACAGCAGCCCCCACCACAACGACTCCACAAGTAACAACAACAACCGAAGCAACAACTGAATCAACCCCTCTCCAGCCATTTACTAAAACCATGGAAATTATAACTGGCCCTCAAGTTCAACACACAACAACCACAGAGGGACCAACAACACCCTGTTTCTGTATTATAAATGGAATACATTATAAACCAGGTCAGTGCACTATTTCTGAGACTTAAACGCTTACAACACATTTTATTGTATAACAATATCTTGTAACCTATTTACCTATTTAGTTTGTAACCAAACCTTTTTCCAAAAGTTTGTCAACCAGCTTTCCTTTTGAAATCAAGAATATTCATATGCTGAAACAGCCACTGAACCACCCCATGCTGTTCTGCTCTTTACTTTTGGCAATTAGTGGATTATTTTTGGATCACAAATGACCAACACTTGAATTCACATTACGATTTGACATTAAGGGTTGATCATTTTAGGCCCATGTGTGGCTGCTCCCATTGCATTGTCATTGCTTTTCTGTAGTGCAATACAGTAATCCCCCGCTATTTGCAGGGGTTACGTTCCAAGAGTACCCACGTATAGTGAAAAACGTTGTTGTGTTTTGCATTGGTATTTCCATTCTACCACTGCAGGAGTTCAGTGTAAACTGTACAGTATGGATATGGGTTTATCTTTATATTTTTGTTAAGGGTAATGTATTAAACAGAGTTTAAAATGCAATTAAAGTGTTCTGCGAGCATTTTGGGGGGCATATATAGGGTTTACACTATAAAAATTAGGCATTTTTAGGCATTTTTTTGGAGCATGTGGATTGGATTACTATTTATGTTTTTAGTAATTTATATATTTTTCAACATTTATAACTAAAATGAGTAAAAAAAAAACATTGCCACAAAAAAGCAAAAATAAAAATGCAGAGAATATTTGCAAATCTGCGTGTGTCAGGATCCGCGACTCCTGATCCGCGTAATTACTGTATATGCAACTTTCATGTGCACACATATGTGCACATGAAAGCAGATTCTGTAATTAGAGGAGCTGTCTAGATGGTTTTGGACGTGAAGTATACAGTACTGTGCAAAAGTCTTAGGCATTTATATCAGCAGTGGGCTTCTTTCTGCCAGCAAAAACACAGCCAAAAATTAGAATAAATGCAAACAAGCAAGCAAGCAGTAAAAAGTTGTCAGTATTTTGTGAGCTGGTTTCTGCTCAATGCCTCCAGTTATTGGCCGAATGAATAAAATTCCATAATCAACACCTAATTTAATCTACTGTAGTAAAAAGAGTCAAACCAGGTATTTGATGGAGCTGCCAGTAAAACTGAGCTTCCATGAGGAAAGAGGTCTGGAGATGGTTAAGCAAACACTTTGCCACATATAAAACCACCATTTACTTTATTAATGTTGTTTGTATTTGTTATAATGTAGGTGTTTTAACACCAACTTAACACTACAGCCCAGTAGAAAACAGTTTTTAAGCATAAGACTTTTGCACAGTACTGTATATGTGGCATTTGCCCTATGATATGGTTTTATTTTTTCTCTTTTTAGACAAATAACTGATTTCTTTTTTTTTGTTCTACCAGGAGTAACCATATATGATAGGATCAACATTGGTTCGGGTATTTGCCTGACCATGATCTGTTCTGATATCTGTGAAATTAAAAATGAAACAGAACTGTGCCTAACAACACCACCACCATCACCACCTTCAACCACCACATACTATGACTGCCCTGAATGGGAAGTAAATGTGAGTAAAGATTGTCGCATCTCAGATTACTCTGGTTTGGCAGTACCTGTGATAGGTTTCATGTACAGGTGTTTACAACCATGAATTCCCTCATTTATAATGGTAATTATTGGAAGTTTAAATAAATAAAGCTTTCTGTCTGGAATAAACATTGCATTTTATTTAAAAATTGTGAATATAAAACTGGATCCGGGGAATTTAAATTTAGGAATATTAAAACAATTTAATCAGTACCAGAGTGCTTTAAGGCATTAACTTTAATTTTTATAAATACAGCTTTCTCCTTCTTATCTTTTTTGCCAATACCAACATTTTTAAAAAAGCATAAGTTTTAGTTACATTTTAGGTGAGTGGGAATACAAATGGTCCTGGTCTGTGTGAATGAAAAAAATGAAATTTTTTGTTGACAGCAAAATGAGACTTTTGAGATCTGTGACTGCACCATGGCCCGGTGCATCGAGGACAACATCATTGAGATAATCCCATTTGAGTGTCCACCTCTTCTAAACATCACATGCTCAAATGGAAAGAAGCCAGTGTTGGTGCCTGATGAGAACCACTGCTGTGAACAGTATGCATGTGACTGTGAGTGAATGATGTGTTTGGTACCTAAAGCCAAAGGATGTAAATGTTACATCCTTTGTAGCTAAATTACTCTTTGATTCCACTTTTCAGTGCAATAACAGCCCATCTTTTCTTTTGCCTAGGTTTCTGTGAAGGATGGGGGGACCCACACTATATAACATTTGATGGACACTTTTATAGTCATCAAGGAAACTGCACATACATTTTAATGGAAGAAATCAGACCTAGACACCATTTGACAATTTACATTGATAATGTCAACTGTGACCCTCGTGAGTCTGTGTCCTGCCCCAGAGCTCTCATTGTGTCCTACAACAATCAGGTTATCACCCTGAAAAACAACAACCTCATAGGAGCTGCTCAGATGGAGGTGAGGTTTCAGTCCATTTTTAATATTGCTTTCAAGGATTGAGGTGTGACTGTTATGTGAAATTTGTTTGGTTTTCATTCTAGGAAACACTGAACTGTTTGTCTTTTCTGTTGTTTTTAATCTACTCAGGCTTTAATGGGACATAAGGTGCTGAGATTACCTTATACACGAAATGGTGTAAGGGTGCTGGGCTCAGGACTGAACATGATTCTGGAGATTCCACAGCTGGAAGTTGTGCTGACATTTGGAGTCACAGGCTTCAGTGTTATCCTGCCTTTTAGACATTTTGGCAACAACACACAGGGACACTGTGGTATGGGAATATACCTCTGGCACATCAGAATAGTAGTAGTGAAATATTCAGGGGTTTTTTTGAGCTGTGATTATCACTGTAAAGCATTTAAACATTTGCACAATTATTTTACTTGATTAATTTAATTAGTTACTAGCATAATATACAAATGACTATTAAAGCACTGAGCAACACACACACTTTTACCACTTCTCTCTCTCAGGTACTTGCAACAACAACAAGGCTGATGACTGCATGCTACCAGGAGGAAAACTTGTAGACGACTGTGCGATCATGGCAGACTATTGGCCAGCTAAAGACTTGTACAACCCAGACTGCCCTACGCCTCCACTGGTGCCACCCACCGCAGCCCCTACTAAAAAGCCATGCCCACCCAACTCTGTGTGTGAACTTCTCAATAGCAAGTGAGTAGCAATGACATGCATGTAAGGACATTTTGTGGCACTAGGTTACAGCTGTATTGTCAAACATCACTTACACACAAACACAACTCTATTAGTTTTTATCTTTGTGTGAGGTGTATATATCCATCAATGGTGACATGATGGATTTAGAAAAGGCAGTAAATGATCTTTTCTTAAAAAAAATGATTTTTATGACTGATTTTAAATCATTGTGTAAAATATTTTTATCTTTTAATATTCAGTTATTTTTGCACTAAGAGCAGAAATATTTAAGATTTTTTAACATTTATTTACTTTTCCCCAGTGTGTTTGAAAAGTGTCATCCATTCGTCTCTCCTGAAAACTACATCAAGGGCTGCCAGTTTGACAGTTGTCACATGACCAACCCTGCTGTGGTGTGCACCAGTTTGCAGACCTATGCTTTAGCCTGCTCCCAGTTTGGCATCTGTTTACACTGGAGAAACTTCACTGATCTGTGCAGTAAGCCAGTTGATCATATATAGCATGCAGTTTTATTAAAATGCATTTTGTCACATTGTCATAGTCATGTAATGATACTCAACCATTCAAATATGTCAGATTTTGGGCAACAATCAAGTTAGCACATTCACAAGCAGTTGAGTTATTTGATAATGTGCTCACATTGGTATTTTTTTTCTGAATATGCAACATGTTCCTTTAGCATTGCTTATAAGTTTGAAGATGAAGTGTTGAAATAAGCATGTAGTGTTTACTGTTTCTCAGGAACCTTGCCTTTATCTGGTGATGTTTACACACATGCATAGCATCTGCCGGTGGAATATACTGATATTCATATTAGAATTAGTTAATGATATCCTGAACATAATACTGCGTGTTGTCCTTCCTCAGCTATTGAATGTCCAGGAGACAAAGTCTACAAACCCTGTGGACCTGCTGAACCTCCTACCTGCGAGGACAGGTGGTCCTTCATGTCCATACTCATGACATTGTCTAAGATATAATGGATATATATATATATATATATATATGCTTTCTTGTAACTAAAGCACTTTCATTTCAGATGGCTGTGTATGGCCTGGGTAATGGCTGTGTATGGCCTGGGTAATGCATGTTTGGTTAGACATGTTTGTTTGAGTGATTGAAGCTGTGAACAAAGAATGTATTTTACTGTTAGAAATTGTTCACATGATGACAAGGTTGGTAAAGGTTTCATTTCCCATTTTATCTTTCATGTAAGTTCTGATCAACGACCCATGAATGTGACCACTGAGGGTTGCTTCTGTCCTGATGGCACGTTGCTTTTCAACAAGGAGTCAGGCGTGTGTGTTGACAAGTGTGGTAAGTGAAGGCTCTGTGATCTCATGGGACTTACCTCCCGCTGAATTTTTACAGGAATGAAGTTATGTGCTACCAGGACTAGTATGCTTTCAGAAAGAAAATGGCTGTTTATTTATTTGAGATCACGATGAATAAATACAGAAGAAGTGTTCCTGTGGCATGAACTTCGATGCTACTGACTGCAGTAGTTTTCAGAAGGAAGACAGCTCACCATTATAATGTAATTTATTTACTCTTATAGTCAATGTGAACACACCACAGCACAGAACACAGTGGGAACAATGTGAACTTCTTTCTCTGCATTTAACCCATTGACCAAGTAAAGCAGGGGTCTGCCACCAATGAGGTGTACCCGGGGAGCAGTTTATCGTGTACCTCAGTTGTAACACTAGGATTTGGGTTTTGAACCCCCAACCTTCTGCTTGCAGGGCCAACGCCCTAACCACTAGATCGTCCATTTAAATAAGACCACAATGAGTCACAAGGTGTATTTTTCAAACAAAATTCAGTTTTCATGTTAAATGTCTTGACAGACTTCCAGCGACCAAACTAAACAGTATGTTTCGCATATGTGTCAATTAACCAGACTGTGGTAGGAATAATCTGAACCTCACACAATGCCAAATGTCACAGTTACGTGTATAATAGTGATAAATATAAATGGATTTGTAGTTTTTAAGCAGGCTTGTAATACTCACTGTTTGCTCTGCTTCTATAGGATGCCTGGACCCTTCAGGTGAAGCACGAGAGGTAGGATAGCTCTAATGCCTTAAACATTAACTTCCAGTTTTTAGGCCAGTGTACTAGCCATGAAGGCCCTGGCAACCTTTTGACTCAAGTCAAGGAGTCAATTATAATTTAGAAGTTATGATAAAAAGAAAATATGTTTATTCAAACCTGTTAATGAAATATATTTCGGTGTGCCCTTACATACTCATTGATTCTACTGATAACAGTACCTTTGGGACCAACCAATACCATAACATGATGTTTCCTACATACATGTATCATAACATCCTTTCAATCCTGTCAGTTTGGAGAGGAGTTCCAGTATGCCTGCCAGGACTGCATTTGTGATGCATCAACTGCATCTGTGATCTGTAAACCGAAGAAGTGCTCCGATAGCAACCAGATAACATGCAATGAGCCTGGCTTCATTGTGGTCAATGAGACAGATCCCACAGATGAATGCTGCACTATACTCACCTGCCGTAAGAGTTTGCATCATATGTTATGACTTGTTTATGATTAACTGTTATAATGAAATGTGTATAAGTATTGCATTAATTATATTAAGAGAACATATTTTTAACATCCTACCAGATATTGCTTGTTCATTATTACTGAGAAATTAATTACTGACATGTAGAGCTCAGTTATTTGCTTTCTTCTGTTGTCCTAGGATGTGACAGCAGCTCCTGTCCAACTGTGGATGGGAAGTGTAATATTGGCTACACCCCCGTACTCAAAGTACCTGAAGGAAAATGCTGCCCCGAACTTACATGCGGTATTTGTCATATTACCACTGATGTTTTCTGAGTTTTCTGATAGTTTATGTATCTCATAGAATTTCATGCATTGTTCTCACAGAGCCCAAGAAAGTCTGTGTGCACAAAAACATGGAGTATGAGGTAAATATGTGGGATAACATGTGCACCTAAATGCCTTATTGAAAATGTTACATCAAAATGTTAAAGGTTTAATGTTAATTACATCCAAACTCTCCCTCCTAGCCTGGTACCATAGTCCCTGTGGTGGACTGCCAAGAGTGCCACTGTACCTGGGATGTGGATCCAAAGTCACAATTATACCAGATTCGGTGTGGATTTGTGACTTGCGATGAGAATTGTGAACCAGTGAGTATTGCTTAGGTTTCTGTACATGTGCAAAACACTGGATATACAAGAGTGCAATGCAGTAGATTAAGGTGCTCTTACATCATTGGGAAAAGAAGATCAGTTGATCTGACTGTGAACCGAAGTTGCTTTATTTAACTATTAATCTGAAAAAATCTCCCTCTCTCATTCTCTCTCTCTCTCACTCTCTCTCTCCCTCTCAGGGATATGAGTATATGGAGCCAGTTTCTGATGATGAATGTTGTGGGAAGTGTGTGCAGTCCAAGTGTGTCATTAACCTCAATGGCACAAGACAAGTACTGCAGGTAAGGTCAGAGGTCCATTAAGAAAGAGAACTAAGCAGTGGACAAGATTAATATAATCACTATGCGAAATATGTTACAACTGAAGTCCAAGTAGAACACTGTATTCATAAAGTGTTTGCCAATCATAAATTTAGGGCCTTTAAACAGTTTTGGAAACTCTAGGAATAGAGGAGAATTTCATATAGAGTGTGTCTAATCATATTTGTGCACTTGTATTTCTCTGTGTAGCGTGGAGCAGAATGGGCCCCAAGAAACCAGGCCTGTGACCGGTTCACCTGTGTGTACATCGGTGGACAATACATTACCACTAACTACAAGATCCAGTGTCCTCCATTCAATGCTGACAACTGCCAGCCTGTATGTATATATGCACAAACACACAAAGCTATATATATACACACACACACAAATACTCAATATTAAAATGCAAATTAATATCTTATCAAGTAGATAACCCATAATGAGATCAATCAAAATAAATATAAGATTAATTAATTCTGCATATATGATAAAAAATAATTACATAACAATATGAAACTTTTTTTTAGTTTAGCTTAACTCAAATGAGAATGAAACCTGTCATCTGTTACAGTAATATAATTCAGCGTATTAATATAAGGATTAGAGGTCGACCGATATGTTTTATTCTAAACCCGATGCTGATGCTGGTATGTAGAAGTCAGGGTCAGCCAATGCCCGATATGCTGCCGATATTTTTTTGGCCAATAATTATACATTGCCCTTCTCTTTGTGTAAAATATCACACTAATAAGAATAAAGGATAGATGAAATTTCTCAACTTAACATTTATTTAACACTGACTAAACATAAATAAAACATAAATAACAAATAAATCTGTAAATGTCTAAATAAATATATATAATTTGAACTTGACTAATAATTTGTAAACAAAAAGTTTTCAATTTACAATTTTATTTCCTAATGGAAAATAAAATTCTAAACATTATAAAAAGTAGCAAATCATTTTTAGTTTTAATATCTTCCAGTCTTCTTCCCCCCACCCATCCCTCACTGAAAGTTCTTAGTATTCCCAGTTTAAGAGCTGCAGGTTGATTTAATGCTGATTTTAATACCCGTTCTAAAACCACTGTTGATTGTAATCAAATCAGACATAAAGCCAAAGTTATTTGCCACTGCAGAGTTTTCATGTTGTAACTAGCCTGTTATTGAAAAACGAGTTTCTCTCGAAGCCCATAGCATGGGGGTCGAAACCATTATGGCAGCTACAAAGAGGGACCACCTCCATATGAAAGTCTCTGTCTCTGAATGCACATTTGGTGTAATGGTCAAAAAGTAATGGGAGCTCTGCACGTGTCGGCTGGACGTGTCAGGCATCCCATTACTTTTGTCCATATTATAATGAGCGACACGGCAGGACTGTACCTCCCATGAGGCTTTTACACTTGGGGGTAGGTGGCTGGTTGGCCTTTTCTGTTGTTTTGGGGGAATGTTAGAGGGGGGTTGGCTTGTGTTAGAAGCAGTAGGGATTTATTATGTGTTAAATATATGTTTGTGTTGTCATGTAATTAGTCTGAGTCCTTCTCACCATTCACCCTCCTCCTGAATGTTAGCTGCAGGATGAAGGTGAGTAGAGAGCTGTGAGGTGGAGTAATATTTGGGCATGCCAGTAGGAGTGCCATGTTCTGCCTTTAAGCAGTTTGAGCTGAGAACTATAAAGATAATTTTCACTTGGAAGAGAATGTGTCTTCGTGTTCTTATTCTCGATTGCCACGATAGTAAAAAGTACAGCTCGCATGATTCTAAGGAAAACTTCGGACTTTCAAAATATAAGGATTTTTAAAAACCTGTGTTAACACAATAAAATAGTTGTCAGCGTTAATGCTACAATAATGTTACCTTTTCCATATATATGTCTTTGAAATATCAGAATTTAACTCTTACCCTTTTTTCACAACTCAGAAGTGGCAGCATGGATCACGTGTACCCCTGCAAAATGGGGCTGTCTGCAGAGATGCCTAAATTTCGGCGTACTAAACTTGGCCGATCTGCCGATGCTGATCTTATATAAAATGCTAAATATCGGCTGATATATCAGCGAACCGATACATCGGTCGACGTCTAATAAGGATGTAAATTAATACACGTTTGGTGTTTTGAAATTGCTGACATGCAATGACACAGATGTGATGTTCTGGTGTGCTCTCTAATCTGCAGGGTACAGTGCAGCTTTCTGCTGATGGCTGCTGCCCAGTTTGTGAGTATCACTCTAAAGTAATGCATCTTTATCAAAGCACTGATGTGTAATTGATTCAAACCATTTATTTCAGTGGTATAATTTACACTATTACATTTAATTGTATTACATTTGTAATAATTGTTAATACAATTATTACAAATGTAATACAATTGTTAATATATTGTCTTTTTATTATTTTTGCAAATGCAATTGTTTAATGCAGAGGAAATTCAGAACTCTAAACTGCAGATTAAATTTGCATTTATTGTGTTGTTTCAGGTGTGGTGAAAGAAAAGGGATGTAGAGTAACTACCATTTCTGATTACATCATTGACAACAACTGTCAGTCAGAGAGTGAAGTGAAGCAGACTTACTGCGAGGGAGACTGTAACAGCTATAGCAAGTGAGTGCTTGTGCACACACACACACACACACACACACACACACTACACATAGAGCCATGGTGTTAATATACTTATTTGTCTATATTTCAGGTACTCTGAGCTGGGCTCTTCGTCTTGTAGCTGCTGTCAGGCTTCCCACACTAGTAATCGATCAGTGACCTTGAAATGTCTAAATGGAGACACGGTATCACACAGCTACATCCACGTGGAAGACTGCAGCTGTAGTCAGACCAAGTGTCACCCAAGTAACTAGGACACACAAATGCAGCTAATGTTCACCAGAGATGCAGCTACAAACTACTCTGAGAATCTACTGTTTGTAACAGAAACAATCTTAACCCTATAACAAAACCCGCTTGGCTATGATCACTATGCTCTGAATTTCTCTCTAAAAAAAATGTGCTCATGTTTTTTCAGTTATCCTCTATGGTGCCTTTTAAAAAATTTAAATGCTGTGCTTTTTATTTCTATCATTGAAACTGTTTAAATAAATTGCATTATGATAAATATTTGCCACCAGTTGGATTATTTGCAGATATTTGCAGTGTGCAGATATATTTCACAAGAATATATTTAAAACAAACCGTAGTGTCTATAGTTTATTGGAATTTATGTCCAGACAGGCTAGTATAGTCTTCATCAATCTTTAGAAAAACAAAGTCAGTTAAAAAACTGTGAATAAACAGCATTCGTGTGCGAAGGATTATGGGATCTAGTATACTGATCTAAATATCACTGTGTAAAGTCTGGCAGTTTACACTCGTACAATGTGTCAGTGTGAGTGTGCAAATAACTACACAGTCTTAAGCCCATAAAAGCATTTGTCATTCTGCAGATCAACACATTTCAAAGTAACAATGAAGTCAGTTGAAAGGAATTTGAGTTGAAAGGAATTTGCGTAGAATTTGAGCTGGCTTTGATACGTGAAGAATGCATAATGATTCATTCATAAATAATGCATTATTCATTCTAAGGTCCTGGAGATCAATTTGCCACACCTACTCCAGTTAATAAACTCCTTCGTAAGTCCTTGACTGTATTACTGTTAGGTAAGGTGATCAGTATGTTATATGCAGGTTAGAGCTAGATGTAGGAAAGCTGTATTTCTAAGCTGCTGTGTCACCGAAGACTGTCCTGTTTTGTGGGCACACTCTTCATTTCTGAGAATTTGATAGACTTTGATAGATTTATGTATCCGTCCAGGCCTTCACTTACCAACAATGCTTCATGCACAGGGCAAACCCATATGAAAAATGCTGTGAGTGGCTGTGAGTGGCTTTTTGTACCCCAGACTATTTTAGAAACAAACTTGCACCTGGTAGGTGTAAGAAACACATTAAGTATTTTATTTCTTTTTTATTACACATATTGTATTTTATTCAATTTTGTAAGGGAAAGTCTTAGCTCAATTTAAATTCTCCACTAGAATTAGAAAAGGCTGATTCACCTGTATTTTCATTAATTTAGTAATTCATGATTGATAATCACTTGATTAGTTAATAACCAATGATTATTTTATTATTTACTAATAAATGTATTATCTCAAGCAGGGTTTATTTAGTATCAACATGAACTGTTTGTCCAGCAAACTAGTTCAGGCGGGATACAGCAATTAACCTTATAAAGCTCTTCTTAATTGTGCAGTTAAAAAGAGTTTTGCTTGAAATAGGGGAATTAGGGATCAATTTGATTATTATTATTAATTTTAAGAGCAAGGTAACATTATCTTAGCGAAGAAGTGACGTCACTTTTCTGACAAGAAGCTGAGATACTGGTCACACTTTAAGACAACATTTATTCTACACGGGACAACATAAAACACACAAACATAAACTAAAAATGAATGAGACGATGTAATATTGGTATTGAAAGTAATTAACGAAGGTTAGCGCTCTAAGTCCTTGCACCAGTTATGAAACTTCTCATTGACAGGAATAAAGTTCATAACTCTCGCACCGCTAATAACTTGATATTGAAACCTGGACATTTGATCCCAGCGTGACCTAGTCATCATGTAGATACCAAAACTGCCATAATTTTCATCAACATTTCACAAGTTATGGATTAATTTACATACACAGTCTTAATTGCAACCATAATTATTCAAACCAAACTTCAACATGCCTGAATATCAAGTTGTTACAATTCCCTTAGTAATCAACATCTATGAATTACCCAAAAGCATAGATCTCAACCCGCCCTGTCGTGATTTACCTTGGGAAGAACGGGGACAGGCAGGCAGGCTTCCATGCGGGTACTCAGTTTATTTACAAGTGAAAACAGGAAACAAAGCAAACCAGGCACGGTGGCCGTCAGGGCAAAACAGGATTAGGGCAGAAATAAGGCGATGGACACATAGTGCACGTAACAGAAGACAAGACTTAAATACAAAGGATAATGATGAACCGAATACAGAACAGGTGAAAACACATAAGAGTACCAGAACATAGAACAAATGCAAAAAACAGAAAACAGTGGCCTCTAGCGGCCACGGACCGTGACAGATCTTTACATTTTGAGTTAAGAGTCAAGGAGATCCCTTTGTTCTCTCTCTGAGACCACATGGCTGGACGGATGATTTATGACTTTGCTAAAGAGCAATGTACTTACTTTCACCATTTATATTGCCAAGTATACTTTTCTAAATAGAAAGGACCTTACGATCATTTTAATCTCTTTTTGTGGATTTATTTGAAATCAAACATGACAAGTCATCTTAAAAAAAAAAAAACGTATAGACATTATTTTGATCAGACATAACATCTAGGTTTTGCTATTTTTTACTTGGGTATACACAGGATGTCAAAGAATACCCGTTTACAAATTCAAGTAAATTTGGAAGCATGTAACAAGCACCAAAATGTACCTTGTTCTCTTGTTTCAATAAGCCTTCAGTCCATCTGTGTGTGTATCAGCATCATTCCTGTCCACACACAAAGGAGTCTGTCTTAGACTCGCTTAAAGGGGGGGGGGGGTCTTTCTGAGGATCAGACAAAAATGTTTACCAGCTCATCTCTGTTCAGAGTCCTGTATAACTGGCTGGAGAACTTAAAAGGGGTGTGGCTCCTTCCCAATATCTTTCAAGGAACCCAGCAACACTGTGTTCAGGTCAACATGAAGGTTGCTTCATCACAGTACCACAGTCAACTCCCTTGTCGTCCAGCCAGTGAGGTCTAAAGTGAAGCAAGATTTGACAGCAGAGGTGGTAATAGGTCCTATTACTCCCCCTTATTATTGGGTATCTCTACCTTTTGTAACAGTCGCAATTGTGTGGTGTCTCTTTAAGACAGCATGAGTCAATGTTTTGGTGATGTCAGTACTTACAGTGGCTTGCAAAAGTATTCCACCCCCTTGAACTTTTCCACATTTTGTCACATTACAGCCACAAACATGAATGTATTTTATTGGAATTCCACGTGAAAGACCAATACAAAGTGGTGTACACTTGAGAAGTGGAACGAAAATCATATATGATTCCAAACATTTTTTACAAATAAATAACTGAAAAGTGGGGTGTGCGTAATTATTCAGCCCCCTGAGTCAATACTT
>JBBPDC010000129.1:14263590-14278199 GCA_037974485.1 Hemigrammopetersius urotaenia | reverse complement strand
ATTTTGTACACGTCAGGCATTTTAGATGACAACCAAGGCGCATACGATGACGTTATATGAGTGGCGCACAGTATAACGCGAAACAGTCAGTTTTTCAAAATCTTCATTTTTCTTGTCCACATGCAAACGCAGAAATGGAGTTTTCAAAAATCGCCACTTTGGCCGGAGTTTTTAAAAACCTACGTTTTCACTGACCCAAAACGCCATTTACCAGTGGACGAAAGGCCAAAGCGCATAGAAAAACCTCAGTTTTCAGAAATACCCATGTACGTGTGGACAGGGCCTTACAACTCCCCAAGATGTTTGTTGCCAGACATGGAAAGTCACGCACTGTGACTGTGGATCGACCGGGCTTTTACCAGTCTCTCCACCAATCACACACAGCTCCTAATGAGCCCAGCTGAGGAGATTCAGGCATTCACGCTACTCCTGCCTGAGCTCTAAGCCCGGAGCACTCTAATCTGGAACACCTGTGTGTAATCACCAAGTGCCTCCGAGCTCCTCACCAGCTCTGCCAACCTGCTGATTACACACAACTACCCAGTCACGTGGCAAACTCAAAGGCTGTCCTCCACCGGCAGCCACCCTGAACTAAACTAAACCCTGAACATAAACGGTAATTAAACTGAGGGGCTGCCTCTACCGGCAGCCACCCTTAACTGAACTTAAAGGCTGCCTCTAATGGCAGCCACCCACAGACATCACAACAAGTGCTTCGAATGAATAGACTATACCAAAATTCAAGAGATATGAGGGAAGATTGAAGAATGCCCAGGTTCAGTATTCTGGAGACCAGGATGGCCAGGGCCGTAGTGTGTGAGACACAGCCATTACAGTGTTTTAATGCATGAGCACAATAACTATGAGCTACATTTCAAGAATAATCACCCTTTCCTTGAATTCACACATAAAGTAGAAATGTACAATTTATCATGAACATTAGGGTTCAAACCTACCATCTTGCATGCTCTCATTATGTGTTTTGGTCTCCAGCTGGGAGAGACATGGCGCATGGACTGTAAAGATTGTGTATGCAGTGCAGAGACCTTGAGTTCACAGTGTACACCTGTCCAGTGTCCATCTATAGATTCCTGTAAAAATCCCTATGAGAGCCAGACAGTGGACTGCTGTCCAACATGTGGTGAGTTTAGATTTTTTTTAAAAGAACAAAAACCTAATTTTGAGAATAAAATTCAAAATAATTCACTACAAATAGGCAATTAAGAACTTGACCTGAATTTGAAGGTGCATACACAGAGGCTCACACTCAACAAATGACTAAACAAATGGTTCAAAATGGTTTAAGCAGATTAGGGCAGATTATGTTCTTTTTCCTTTTAAGGCAGGCATGTTCATTTTATGCAAAGAAGCACTTCCTTAGACTTCTTTAGGTGAGGAGTAAACACAACATTTCCACGCATTTGGAAACAGCCCAAAAAATACTGTCACTATTATAAACAAGCAACTCGGCAATGGCAACATGGCAATATATCTGAACAATGTTTTATTGTAATGTTTTATTGTAATGTAAGCTGTGAAGGTAAAGAATTTTTAGTCCAAGTCATTTTTAAGTATTTCTGTTGATACAGTCATCATGTAAGTAGTTTTCCACAATGTAAAGAGTAGCTGCCATGTTCAAATGATGTAGAAAAAAGTTTACATGTTTTTTTGGACAGAGACAACATACTAATTACAAAACACTGATCATTAAATATCACTGAAGAGGGGTGAAAGATTAAATTCTTCATTTATTCCTGCTCAGCCATTATACCAGCATCAAGCTGTACCTCAGCACACAGTACTGATACAAATAATTCACATAATTTCACAGTGCTTTCATTTTCTTAGTGTTTTGAGGCTGTAACTAGTATTCTTTCATTAGATCGACGTTAGAATAATTAGTATCTGCTGTTTTATTTGCTGTTTTATTTTTATTACATTTATAAACTACCAGGCAAAATAGTTCATAAATGAGTGCATGTTTCAGAGGACAAACAATAAATAGCAAACAATAAATAAACAATAAATAGCCCGGCATGCATTATTTGCAAATACATTATGTACTAATATAATTTTGTATTCACCCCTGCATCCCCTCACCTGTTTTCTCTCTCTTTCTCTCTTACAGTGTGCAATCCAAGTCTGTGTCCACCTGTTATAACCAAATGTGACCCTGGATTTGAGCTAGTATATAATGGGACTGTGGACTGTTGCTTGGTTTTCATATGCAGTAAGTCTCATTAGCTCGGCTTCACATGACCTACACTTTCGTTCTAGGTGATACATTAAAGACATTTTGTGGAGTATGCTAGAATATTTATTGTTAACCTGCCTGTTATTTCATCAGTCCCCAAGCCTGTCTGTGTCTTCAATGGCAAAGAATACATGGTAAGATGTCTGTTGTTCTTACTTTGCATACCGACATGGGAGTGTAACATTTGTGTGTAATTTAAAATGATATCAGTTTATTGAGTATCTTCAATAGACTATACAGTAAGGGTGCTCTTTCCTTCATGTGTTCAGTAACATATTTCCATACAGATTTTGTGTGGTAGATAGATTTCTTATTTACTCATGAGTTCAGCGAACTTGTGTATGTAAGATTATAGCTGTAGCAATGCAGTACAGATATAAATGAAAATGTACCACTGACGGCCATGTCATGTCCATTTATAGCCCGGAGATAACGTTCCAGTTCCAGACAAGTGTAAGAACTGCAGCTGTAGTTCCACTGTGGATCCCAATACTAAACTACTGAGTATACAATACTCTCCTGTGACTTGCAACACTTGTCATGAGGTAATGTCCTTATTGTACTTGAATAACAAAAATGTGAACTAAATAGACACATTGCCAGAGCGCCTTTGGAGACATGTTTGGTTAAAAAGCACAAAATAACAAGAGGCTTCCAAAATTCAAACACAAGCATTTAGACAAATTGTAACTCTTATAGAACAACATACTCAGGTCTGGCAAAACATAACCAGCAATAATTTAGTCTGTTGTCCTTAAAGTAGATGTTCCCAGGAACACCACAGTGAAGTACCCAGGTGGGCACAACATGATATGAGATTCCTTCTCTGCAAAAAGTCCTGGAGCATTACACACCCTTAAGGAAACATAAACAGAGCCTGAAGATATTAGAAGAGAATAATTTAATTTCATCAGTTAAATGAAAAAGCCATGTATTTATGTGGGCCGGGAGTTCCCATTCCCAGGCCTGACACCTCCATGCTTGGCATATAGTTTTCTCCTCTCAGCCCACCAAAGGCTTGTTGAAAGCCAAAACACAACAAAAAGCAACTAACTCCTACTTTGGGCTTCAAATGCTGTTACTGCCAGCAAAAGTTTTGCAACTAAGTTGAATTCAGTTCAGTTATGGTGTATAAATACTTTTTCCAAGTCAGTTTTGTTTTTAAACATTTTCATTTTCATATCTTTAGTTTATGGTAACGGTCTGTTTACAGTGGTTATTTCTGTATTTCCTCTCATGAAATACATGCACCGCATTATAATGAAAAAATGAGTTTTTCCAACATTTTTGTCACCATTTTGATCTATCTAGTTATAGTTTAGATAAGATACATACAAAACAAAAAATTGATTTTTCTCTTTTCCCAATTTAAAGAAATCCAATTTCACTAGAACACAATATTTCTGCATTTCTGTTTATCTCCAGTTATTATTAAATACTCATACAATGAAACAAATGAATAGTCAAAAAGGTTATACTCAAACATAAGTGATAGAGGCTAACAGTCAGTGTTTCCATAAGCCAGCTATCAGATATGTCTACATCCCTCACAAGTCTAAAGCAAACCAAATGCTGGAAAATGTACTGTATTTATTGTTTTGTTTTAGAATCAACTAGAATGTAAATTAAGTAATTATGTATAGTATCTTAAGCATCATCTGAAATGCAGTAAGTGAATGCTCATCAGTGTTGTTTTATTTAGGGCTTCATCTCTGTTCCTGACCCAGAGAACTGCTGTCCAAAATGTGAACAACAACAGTGTATTTACACAGATCCAAAGGGTGTGGTAAACACAGTCGAGGTATGCTCAACAAATTCGAAGTTTTTGACCCACTCGTTGTTGTAGGGTGGCCATTCCTTTACTGTCTCTTACGGTTTCAGGTTGGAGAGAAATTTGTCCCACCAAATGAAAAGTGCATCAGCTATAATTGCACTAAAGACAATGAAAAGTTTGTGTTGATGGCAATCACTGCTTCATGCCCAGCATTTAACAAGGACAACTGCCTACCTGTAAGTCTGTCAATCTGATATGCTCTACCGAAAGCCTTTTACTCATGGTAAACCTGCATTAGACTTTCCACAGTTTTAGGAAAGGAATATAATAGCGAGGTATAGTAATTAATACTACTCCCCCTGTTTTTCTCCAGGGCACAGTGACGACCACACCAGATGGGTGTTGCCAAACTTGTAAGATGATGAACTTTCTTTGTCTCCATTTCTGCATTTTACTTGCTTATTACTTTGTCTTATTAAACAAAGTGTCTCATCAAAGTGTAAAAATAATGGTATTCACTGATATAACTGACAATAAAAAGTATAATACTGCTACACACATATCGAAAACCATTACATACTATTCCCTAAATGTTATTAATAACACAAACTGCCTTTCCATGGCATATCCATTCAGATGTTCTCATGAACTGAATTCGGAACAAATTTTGATTAATTATATTTGGTTTACATTGCTGTGGGAATATAGCATACCATTACCACACTTTATTAAACAATTTTTAAAAAAATTTTTATACAATTTTTTTAAATGTTAAAATCATGTTGTTTTTAAATATCAAGAGCTGTGGCCTTCCGTTGCAGTAACTGTGCTTCACACTCTGTTACAACATCCTTTGACAATGGCAAAATTACTTAAATGCATGGTTCAATAAAGCATGGTTTATGGTTTAATACTTTATATCTTGTGGTTTGTGCGCAACCATCTTACTTTTTTTACCAAATATTATTGTTGCACTGGCGCCTTAAAATACGTTTCGACAATACAGGTGAGATGCAGAACTGTCGTGTCCAGAGGAACAACACCTACCTGGTGGTCAACAGCTGTACCTCCATAAACGCTGTGGAGATCACCTCCTGCACCGGCTCCTGTGACACCAGCTCAATGTGTGTTCACATACAAACACACACACATACACACACACAACCAGACACATTGATAGGAGAAAAGGAGTAAATAATAAAGCAGGAATCAGAGACTTGCCTTGTAGTGAAGGACATTGCATTTGACATTCACACACAAACAAACTGCTTTTTTCAGCACTTTCTGTTCCTCTCCTCGTTCTGATGGACATGTTTTTTCCTTGTGCAGATACTCAATGGTGGCAAACAACATGATGCACCATTGCTCCTGCTGTCAGGAACTGCGTACCAGCAAAAAGAAGGTGCAGATGAACTGTCCTAACAAGACCGACATCATGTACGACTACACTTATGTCGAAGAGTGTGGCTGCAGCATCACAGAGTGCCACGACATAAACAGCAATGATTAAAAGCTTCACATTTCTCTAAACCACCAAGCGTCAGAGAAAGAGATTTACTTCCTTTCCGTATCGTTATTCCAGAAATATTTTTTGATGATTAACGTTAGATTATGTTACATTATTTCTTTGACTTTTAGGGAACAGGGTTTGCTGTCCATCACAATGCTACAAATATTAGAGCACTAGGATCTCCTGTATGCTTTGTTTTATCGTGACAGCCATGTGCTTTTTTCTGTTTCTTGTCTTTTTATGAAATGTGTAAACTCTTTATGATCAATGATTAAAATAAAATTAAGCAGCATCAACAGTGGTAAATGGCAGTCTATTATTTTAATGGATCTTTTTCTACCATGTAGATATTATTACGTGTCTACAGAATTCCAATTCCAAAATTTATTATAGACAGAAACTTAATCAGCCAAGTCAGATATAACTTAATTCAATATCAAACAGTTATTATTCCATACAACAGAAAGCCCAAGTAAGCTTTTATGCAGTCAACAGTTAACAGCAGACTTTAATTCACAGATGCAATCGACAGACTTTAATTCACAGACCATGTGGAAATGCACTCAAACTACATTTAACATCCGTGACCCATGGTATGATGGTATGAAAAAGTGAGATCAGTATTTTTACCTCAAGAAGGCCAGGCATGAGATTGGATTTATTGATGATGGCTAGTTTAAGTGATTTGAATTCATTTAAAAGTAAAGTCTGAATTGTTTCTGTCATCATGCTTCTGTGATACACTGAGGTGATAGTTCTATGAAAAACAATCTTTCAAAATTTTGATTTTTGAAAAAATATATACAACTGGCAATGGGAAATTGACAAGGAGTATTTGGCCAAAGCTTGTCTGTGTGGCTGTGTCTCAATTACTGCTATGAGACCGTGCGAAAAAATGTCAGGCACACTGGAATTTCACTCAAACAAGAATGTAATAGTTGGCAGCTCCGGAATGTGTTGTATTTGTGTATTTATTCATATATTAAATATGCATTAGACTGTTAATTCCATTCATTTTTTGAGCCATTTATCCAACCAGAGTGCTGGAGCCTCTCCCAGTCCTCACAGGCCAAAAGAGAGAGACAAACTCTGGACAGGACACCAGTCCATCTCAGGGCAGACACACAGACAAACACACTCACACCTAGAGTTCATTTAGCATTGTCATGTCGCCTGAGAGAGAAGACATAGCAGCAGGCAGCAAGATTTCCTTGAGAGACTTATTTATTGAAACAAAAGTTTCATTTTCATGAACATCAAACACAAATCTTTAATTGGGGACGAGGTAAACTCCCCTTGGAGATAAGGAGGAGCTTCATTCCATAGACAAACTCCCGGAGCTCGTAAACACAGTCTAACACTTCACCACCACTCCCTGGTGAACACCTCACTGAGGATTTTTTGTCGTTGAATTTGGTGTGGAGTGCCAATTTGAATTACTTCTGTTTTTGAACTGTTTAGATGAAGGAAGTTTTGCTGACAGATCGAAAAAGGACAAGGAGAGAGGAGAAGCCACGGTCCACATTGAACAGGTCATTAGTGACCCGGATCAAGGTAGTTTCAGTGCTGTGTGCGAAGAGGAAGCCAGATTGAAATTTGCCCAGAATTTTATTGTTGTGTTGGTGTCCTTGAAGATAAACTGAAACCACTTCCAGAACTTTTGCAAGGAAGGGAAGGTAGGAGATAGGCCTGTAATTTAGGTTGGGTTGGTTGGAGGGGTTAGATTATGGCTGATTTCAGAGAAGAGGAAACTTAACCAGACTGAAGGGATTTATTAATAATGGCAGTAATATGGGGGCCGAGGGACGCCATATTCGCTTTGACCAGAGGTGTTGGGAAAGGATCAAGAGCACACGTAAAGGGTTTCATGGCCCTAACAGCGGCCTGAACCTCCTTAACACAGATCTTAGGAAAGGAGCCAAATGGGGGACGGGTTCCCTAACAGTGCGTTGGTACCTGTGGTGAGTGTAGTAAGGGGAGAGGCGAGTAATGATCGGATTGTTAGGATCTTATTTCAGAAGAAGGAGATGAATTTATTGCAGAAGTCGTTAGTGGGGACAGTGAGTGATGGTGTTCAGGGCTGGAGTGATGTTAGAAAAAAGTGTTTTGGAGTTACCTGGGTTATTGGAGATTATGGTTTTTGAGTATGTAGTATGCATTTATATGTACACTGATCAGACACAACATTAAAACCACTGACAAGTGAAGTGAAATAACATTGATCATCTCATTACAATGGCACCTTTAAAGGTGTGGCAAGCAGACAGTCAGTGCGTGAAGCTAGCGTGTGGGAAGCAAGAAAAATGGCCAAGTGACTTTGACAATGGCCAAACTGTGATGGCTAGATGACTGGGTTGGAGCATCTCCACAATTGCAAGTCAGGTGTTTGCAATATCTTGTGGTCAGTTCTTACCAAACATGGTCCACTGCAGAACAAGCAGAGAACCAGTGATGAACTGATGCACACACAAAGTGTCTAGCCTATCTAGTCTGTTTGGTCTGGTTGCAGGGAAGAGCTGTTGTAGCATAAGTTCCTAAAATAGCTAATGGTAAATATGGCAGAAAATAGAAACACAGTGCCAGCAGAGGCAGTGTACTCTGCAAAATGTTTTGCAGGGAAACCTCAGGTCCTGACATCCATGTGGATGATATTTTACTGCTTAGAGAGTGTATTTACTGGAAATGTAGCTGAATTTAGTAATTTTGGGTTGTTATTTATGTTTATAGTAAATGATATATTTTTAATCATTTAGAACTAAAATGAGTGAAAAAAACATATTGCCACCAAAAAACACGGAGAATATTTGCACGTTGTTTTGGAGATTTCCGTGTAAAATGGGTCCACAAAGTTGGAAGCATGGTGTTGTCCAAAATGTCTTGGTGGGCTGAAATATGAAGACTGAGCTTCACTGGAAGTAAGGGGCCACTTGAATTCAGTAATTATTGGTGTCCCAGTATTTTTGTCCAACACTTTGTGTCCCTTTGTGTAAAGGGATCTTGCATTGCATGTTTTCCAGCTTTCAATTCAGAGGGTGCAAAAATAACTTTACATTTGAAGTGAGGAGCTGGACGACTTTAATTTTGAAGAGAGCAGCGAGGAGAGAGTTGACAGTGCACATGAAGTTTCCGGGCCCTGTGTCTGTGTTTAGTTGTTCCAGGGAGATGGAGAGCCGGGGGGGCTGCAGGGGCTAACACTTTAGGCAAATAACACAAAAAATACTGACATTCACGCTCAGGTTGCTTCGGTGACCACAGTATAAACATTGAGGTAACCATTTCACCATCTCGGGACTGTGGGCTTTGGGTTATTTTTTATGTTTTATGTACTATTTCACACCGCTTGGGAGCATGAGCTAACATGCTAGCTCGTTAGCACTACCGAGGAACACACCGCACCAGACTAAAATGTTTATAATGCAGACTACTCAAATTCGTAAAGTACTCACGTTCCTTAGCTTGGTTTTCCCTTTCTGTCTGCCTCGTAATTCATAGTTTTGTCTTCATGCTGTCCCTTCTTGCTAGTGTGGTCTGTGTGATGGAGCAGACTTACCTTAGTTCAGTCTGTCCTGTATGAGAAACGAGTTTCTGAGATCTTCACTTTTAGCTAGGTAGAGTCAGTATAGACCACATGACCGAACACTTCGCTGTTTGTGTCTTTAATGTTTTCCCAGGGATTCAGATGCCGCAGAAGGAGTCTTGACTAGCGCAAAAGTACTGTATTTTTATACTCAGACTTCAGTGATCTGTCCTGCTGTGAAGTGTAAAGTGCCCATGAACACACTACAGCGCAGTCTGATTTTTTTCCCCCTCTGCATTTAATCCGTTCACCAAGTGAAGCAATGGCGACCAGGAACACAGGACTCGCGGAGCAGTGTTTGGGAATGGTATCTTGCACAAGGGTACCTCTGTGGTACCACTAGCAGTCCTGGCATTCGAACCCACGAACTTTTGATCACAGGAGCAACTCCTTAACCACCAGGCAACAAATAAAAATACTGGATGATGTGTAACTCGTGATGTTTGTTTTAAAAGTCCCTTAGCTAACGTTGCACATTCCTTACATTCAGATGACAGGCTATTTACGTGTGTTGTCTAGGTAGCGCACGGCGATGATGGGAGATAGGGAGGAAACTCCTCAGCACATTTGACCCTGTAAGTCAATAAAGTTTTCCGTCTGTTTCTGCTTTTAGTGTAGTGCCTCATAAATGTCGCTTGTAGCCAGTCAAGTGGTTAGGGAGTTCCTCCTGTCATCAAGAGGCTGTGGGTTTGAATCCAAAGACTGCTAGTGGCACCACTGAGGTGCCCTTGAGCAAGATACTGTCCCTGCACACTGCTCCCTGGATGCTGTGTGCCTGACGGCCTGCTGCTTCACATTGACAAATGGGCACTCTACACACTTAAACCTGTATTTACTTTTAAAGGGATGTATAAACGATTTGTACTACTATGCAGGTAAAAGCAGTTTTCCGTCTTTTAGAAAGCTCATAGCATAGTCTAAACATGTGCTCATGTTTTGTTAAGGGTTTCTCATGCTTGGTTTGTGTATGATAGAAGTCTTTGTATGACCAAAGGTTTGTAAGAAATCTCTGCTTGATGTTTGATTGAAACCACAAAGCATGGAGCTAAACAACCTAACAACACACTTAGTCCTAGGTAATAGCACATTATGTGCTGTGACTGAGAAGTCTAATTGCTTGTGGATATAAACTTCTCCTGAAAAGGGACTTCCAATCTGCTTCATTTGCTTTCCCTTATTCATTTGTTTGTTGTTTTGCATGTTTTAAAAACAGCAATGGCGGCCTTGTCGGAAGAGGTGCTGTTGGTGGTGAAGAGAGTCCGGCAGAGGAAACAGGATGGAACACTTTATCTCATGACTGAGCGAATAGCCTGGGGGCCAGAGGGAAAAGATCGCTTCTCTGTCAGCCACCTGTATGCCGACATCCGCTGTAAGTAACTCCTTGTAGGTCAGTTCTTTGATTAGGATTCTGCACGGATGTGTATCTGAAGGCCAGAATGTGTCAATGTGTCTTAAAGACGCTGTCTTAGCTATAAAGTCGTGCATCAGTTTATTTTAAATGTACAATAAATATGTTTTATTTAAGTATGTTTGGTTAAGAGATGTTGCAATTTTGGTTTCTTCTTTTAGGTTTGACTTATGACAGTGCTAGAAGAATCTGTCAAGTTAGTCAACCCAAGGACTACATATTTCCCACGACCACTCAGACCAAAACCCCTTTAATTGTAGTCTCAGCCACAGATTCTCTGTCTATGGAGGTACACAGATGCATGTAAGGAACACTAAGCTGGCCACGACTATCAAAAAGTTCTTGGTTACACTCTCATGTTTATGCTTAATGCCCATGCATTTCTGTGCATCGCTTTTTCCGTCCAGTGGGAAACAAATTTTATTAACCTAAATGTGTTGCATCTTCTGCTACCTCTAAAGAACAACGAGCTTTTAAGAGCAAGACACAGTCACATTACATTCCTATCAAAGTAGGTGGTTGCTGGTTAGGTCGAGCAACAAAACTTGCCATTCTCTCTAGCTTGCAAGATGTTGAGTATGCAAACAAACCTATAATGAATCTCAGTATTTTTGACAGTGTGACCAGTCAGCTCCAGGTGAGGTGTTTTTGATGAATCAAGGTTCATGTCATCCAGTCAAAGTAAACTTGTTTTGACCAATCTTCAAAGCACATTCTCAAAAGTGGTTGTACTGTTTCCTTCTATTTCCTTCTGTTTGTTTTTTTTAAAAAATCATAATTTGTTCTTACATGACCCTTTACCAATCCCTGTTTATCCCTTAGAATGAAACATGCTGTTTTTGTTACTGTGCCTTTAAGACTAACATATGTAATGGGGCTCTTTTATGACTGGTGGTCCTGTATTGCCGCTCATTAAAAGAGCAGTATGGGGTTGAAACACTCTTTAGAACATCAGCCTGTATGCACAGGGCTAGATAAGAAAATAAATGTAAATGTGCTGTAAATGCATCTTCAGGAAATATATATATATATATTTTTGCAACTATAAGCCTTTCAATCTTAGAAAAGTGACATGAGGCCCTTTGATTTATTAAATAATAAATAAAACATAAAGACATTGCGGTGCCTTGCCTTTATTGTTGCAGTATAATTGCAATACTGATATTTTCAAGACCACTTTTACCAGTTTTACCGTAGGCTCACATGACCAATTCTAACAATGTGTCATGTTTGTGGTGCTGGTTATTGTGTACATGTTGTTAAGATACCCTTTTATGCCTTATGAATTTCAAGGTCAGAAAATCAGTCCTGATGGCAAGGCTAAGATCCAGCTTCAGCTGGTGCTGCACACAGGAGAGAGCACCACGTTCCACTTCGCCAATGAAAGCACAGCTATGAAGGACCGAGATGCTGCCAAAGACCTCTTACAGCAGCTCCTGCCGAAGTTTAAAAAGAAAGCTAACAAAGAACTAGAGGAGAAAAACAGGTCAGGTTCTGTAGGTTAATCGTTTGAGGGCTGTATTAGGAAGATCATTTCTGTTTAATTTGAACCAAGTGCATTACACAATTACTGTCTTTTTTTATTCATTAGGTTGAAAATGGCTTTATTAAATTCAGATGTAGTTTATTTTATATGAATGATGAGAAGTACCATGCATGGAAAATCAAATAAATTGGTCTTAACTACTCCAGAATGCTGCAGGAGGATCCAGTGCTGTTTCAGCTGTATAAAGATCTGGTTGTAAGTCAGGTGATCAGTGCAGAGGAATTCTGGGCCAGTCGACTGAATATGAACTCTGTAGATCATGCTCTCTCCAACAACAACAAGCAGGAAGTGGGAATTTCGGCAGCGTTCCTGGTGAGCCAAATACAAAAGTTGTGTTGTTTGTGCCAATTTTTCACTTGAGGACAGTTGATCCTCAAGTTTAAATCCTCTGTGACATGCTGCTGTGGTTACAGGCAGACATTAGACCACAGACGGATGGATGTAATGGTCTGAAATACAACTTGACCTCTGATATCATCGAATCAATCTTCAGAACCTACCCAGCAGGTAAGAAGTCACTGTGCTAGTTTAAGCACAGTCAAATCGCTTTCTGTCTAAAGAAGCATCTCCCAAACTAAAGACTATTAAGATGCAAAATAAAGCTGCATGGACTAATAATAGCCCATAGATTGTTTGTTGTAGTGATGTTTACTCAAACATCAATTGTTTTACGATACGATAATTTGGATAGCATACTTTAAGTATGTTTCAGATTTAAAAGGTCTTATTGGTTCTGAGTGTAAATACAGTTACGGCTGTGAATTAATCCCTTTCCAACATGTTCTCCCAAGCCTTATGTGGATATGTTACTGATGACAAATGTCATTCATGCAGTTAAACAGAAGTATGCTGAAAATGTGCCTCACAACCTGACTGAGAAAGAGTTCTGGACACGGTTCTTTCAGTCACACTACTTTCACAGAGATCGCATCAACACTGGCCAGCAGGATATTTTTTCTGAATGCGCAAAGCAGGATGAAAAAGGTAACATTTAATGCCCTAATGAACTAAAGCATTTCTAAAATAGTTTGGACACTAACATACTCACCTTCAAACTTTGGATCCACTCAGCTTACTGTATGCTTTTTGTTGCAGGTTTAAAGTCCATGGTAGTTCAAGGCGTTAAGAACCCCATGGTGGATCTGATGGCTCTGGAGGACAAAACATTAGATGAGGTAGTGTTACCGAAAAGCTAGCGGAAAGTATTATTGAGAGTATTCACTCTATTTTGCCTGTCTAATAGAAACAGATTTGTTGCTAATTCTGTGTCTGCAACCATAATCTTTGTCCTCAGGGCTATGGGTCCTTAACAGTTCCCTCCAACTCGAGTAAAACTGTTAAGGAGAACAGCAACTCTGCCATAATTAAACGCTTCAACCATCACAGTGCCATGGTGCTGGCAGCTGGCCTACGCAAAGTGTGAGTGTGAGATATTATGTGTATTATATATCATTTACACTAAATGATGTGATATTACATTTTCAGAACTCATTTCTGACATTAGCTTGTAGCATTAGAATTAGGGCTGCACGATATTAGGAAAACGTGACATGTGATCGTGATAATGTAATAGTGTTGCGATGGTGATATCACATGCGACAAGTAAGTAAAAACTTAGCGTTTATAGTGTTAATGTTTTTCTGCTTTGGATTTGCTGGTAATATGGATTCCAGATGCTGAATAGTCTATGCAGGAAAAAAAATGAAGTGCAATATTTTCAGTTTAAATAAATGTAAACATAATTTAAATTATAGTACGTTCTTAGCCAGAAAAACATAGCCGAAGGATCAATCTATAACAGCAGCACAGAAGATAAAGAAACTGTCCAGTAATTTTTTTGCCCTCTTTTCTGTGGCACTGGGTGAAGAGTTTTGGAAAAACACCATTTATTGCAGTTCAGTCAATAAATGCGATAGCGCATATTTTTTCGTGATATGTATATTGTGCATGTTGATATCGCAATGACAGTAAATGTTTCGATATATTGTGCAGCCCTAATTAGAATTATGCTACATATATTATGAGATAAGGAAAAGTTTAATAACATAAAAATTAAGATCCTGTGTGTGTGTGTGTGTGTGTGTGTAATAAGATAAACAAAGCTGTTTGCTGTTTGTGAGATATATACCGTCGCTGTCGGGCGGAAACCTCGTAACTCCACTTTTGGTCTTTGTTGTTTTTTTTTTTCATAAATCATTACTATTGGTCAGTCTCCACGTGGGTCTGTAAAATTTTGAAATTATTAACCAATGAAAAGTGTTGAAAATATCTTGGGATTAAATCTCTTACCTCCATTGGACACTACAGTGTCACCAAAGCCTTGTAACTCCACCCCCTTGTCAAAATATATTCATTGTTGTGTTCAGTTAAGACTAGCTGCTGTTTTTTTACTCCTTTCATGAAGATGGCACTATTGAGCCAGTTAGTAGCTAGAAGAAGACATGTAGTGATGCCGTGTATTTCAAAATGATCTCCTTGGAAGTAAAGTATAGCGACAACACAACTGAATACGTTTTTAAAGAAAAGTATTTTGACTGAAT
>JBBPDC010000129.1:14244670-14257231 GCA_037974485.1 Hemigrammopetersius urotaenia | reverse complement strand
AGAGTAAATCCGCGCTAAAATATCAAGGTGAAAGTCATCATAGCTTGCATAGTATAGAACCAGCTCCCAACCCAACTAATCTATCTATATATAGATATAGTGTGATGCCATCTAAACCTATATGTTTGAATTTTTATGGGCTACTTTTTATACAAAATTGCTACATTTTATAGGATCATAGTCCTGCATAGTCCTCTTAGTTCAAATATGCATTGGTCCCTGACTATAACATATCTTATTGGTTCTGTGATGTTTAATTAAATAAAAGTAGTGAAACAGCAATATTTATCTCCTGTTTTTAGGTGGTTAAGATGCAGTCTAATCTGGAGAGATTCCAGTCATCCAAGCTCCGCCCATTTCAAGAAAAAATCCAGCGGGAGTACTTCAGCACCACTGTAAGATATCTGTCTTTTAATATGTAGAGGGGAATTACATCATGTATAACAACCAAAAATATCCCTGTTTGTTTGAAAGAGTTCAAAGTGTGTTTTTTTTATGGGACCACCTGTACTACCTAGCACAGCTGCGTTCTACAGACATGCTTAACATGAGCCAGTCAGAGTTGGAACATGCTATGTTCCAGAGCATTTAGAGCAGAATTTTCAATCAAAATTTTCAAATGTCAGAAAACCCTAATTTGGGTGTAGTTCTTTCTGTAGTTTATGTTGGGTGTGAAGTAGTTTTGGGGATAAATTAGGAACGTTTGACAAATGACGTTATCATGATTTGTTTTATTCACAGCTGACCAGCCACCTGGAAGAAATGATCCAGGCCGCCTATAACAAGTTCCATGCCTGGCAGACGCGCCGCATGATGAGGAAAACCTGAAAGGAAGAGTAACCACAAGGATTCATTTGAAATAAATAAGACAGCAAGGGACGATGGAAAAAGGGAACTGTTTTTCCCTTTTATGGTCAACAAGGCCGCTCCACCCAGCGTTGAAAGTGTAGAGGGAGAGGCCATCTGTGTCTAGATGGACAGTACACAACTCTCTCTGGGTTAGTCCATATGGAGATGGACTGCGCCAATCACAGTAACTGTAGTTTTTTTTTCCCTCTTCTCTTATTTTGTTTGTAATGTTCAAAAAACTTTTTTTCCTTTTTTTCTCTCTCTCTCTTATCTTCAGAGGATGAGAAATTGTCTGGCGTTCTAGTTAAGGATGGATTCAGACGTGTACTTTGACAGTGTTGACTTTTATGACCAAACTGGGCTTAATGATACCGGAGGAAGTATTCTCAGGAACTAAAAATGTTCAATGCAAAGAACTTTGTGAGATGGGAGAATTTTAAATGATGCACAGAAAAGGACTAAAAGATACAGAAGACTTCTTAAAAACTTAATCCACGTCAATGCAAAGCAGTATGGCTCTGTGTGACTTGGGGCTGATTGGGCACCCAGGAGCTCATGATGGGGAGGGGGTATGAATAAAGCAATACTGTAAAAAAATTTCTATAGTGCATTACTGAAGTATGCTCCATGCATACAGCCAGCTGCACTGCTCTGTGTCTGTTCTAACTGCACTGAGGACAACATTTTTGGATGTTACTCGAAATAAAGTTATCGAGATTCCTACTGTACTGCACTGCATATGTGGAACTGAGCTTCTCCATTTTCTATTTGCAATAGAACCTTGGGTGCTTAGGCAGGTTTGAGAACGTGACTTCCCTAAAATGTCATCGTCACTGCTTTGGGGACATTCCTACAAGAGAATGAGCTTATTAACTTTGTGTTATGGAACATACTGCGCATGCTGAGTTTGCACATATTTGATAGCAAAGTCCCAAGGGGCTTTAGAGATGACAATCCAGGGCCAATGCAATTTTGTTGAATTGCTATCATAATGACCATTTCTGATACTGATCCCATTTTTTCAGTAGGGTTTGTCAAAGAGCATATGAACTGATTCGGGAGAGCTTGTTCAATACTTTTTAAAAATGCATTAGCAGAGGACGTTTCTGTAAGATGATCCCATTTGTCCTCCCATCAGAAAGAATATTGCAATACTTGTATGTATTTATGCTTCAAACTTGGTCAAATCTAACTCATAAATCTTAGCAGAACTCTTATTGGGGCATATAGTGTTGATGTGAAAGAAAAGGGCTATTTTAGTTTCAGTTCTTGTGTCTAATATTGCAGCACGCTGATTCTCCTGGGCATCTCGAATTCCAATCGATCGAACCAAAGTACCTAATGGACCGCATCACAACGCAATGCCTTTTCTCTGCTGGAGCGTCTGCAACCTTTTCATACTGAATTTATAGTAATAAAATAGGTCTGAAATAGCTGTACATGTAAAATATTGACAGTTTTGTGTGATACGAATCGTACTTCTCCAAAGTGAAAACATGCAGAAGTTTGTAAAAATCCGTTAATGTAGGTCCCTTTCAGTCTAGGAATCAGTGTGCTTCAGACAGCGGCTTCAGTTTGGGAAGTAGTGCCGGCTGCAAAGACAACGACAGTGAGTGTCATTTAGAGTGAGAGTGAGAGACGTTTAGAAAGGGGGTTTCTACTGAACACTGTCAAACTGCTTGTGCTGATGTTGCAGCCAGCCTGACAGTTTCACTTCAAGACTCATACATAACTGTCAGAAACTGCAGAGGGAGCAAGCGTTTAACAAGTCTTGGACATGACCTAAACGGACCTGTTTCTGATGAGAAAAAGGTATGAACTTTCTCTGTAATTGCCATGAAACCCTTAATGTCAGAAGTTGTTTTATGTTGACTTTGTTGTTAGCCCGACCTACATGACAGCTAATCTGTCAGAAAGTAGAGTGAGAAGAACTTGATTGGTTCAGGAAAAAAATTAGTGAGCTAACTGGCTATTTCGAGAGCATATTTGATAATCAGACGGTACAAGTGAAACTTCGGTAGCTCCAGTGCTTATAAGTGAACAACAAAAGTAACATTTTGGTGAAGTACAGCCGGAGTGTAAAGTTCGCTAGCGTTAGCTGGCTAAAGCGGGTTAGCTGTGCCGTTGGCTGGGTCTCGTGATGCTCGGTCAGGCTGTGGAGCAGCAGTGAATTAAAGTAATGACACGACCTGGGCTGGTTTTATTCTTCAGCGGTAGGCTGTCAGTGACCTGTCTTTTTAAAAATCAGGGTTAGATAGCGAGGAGATAACGTTTTAAATTACCTGTAAACTTTGTCCCAGTAAACTGGGCGACACCGTCGGAATGTGTGAGTTTACTGTCAAAATGTCTCCTTGGAGAAGTGTGTGTGTTTTCCTGCTTTCTGCTTTTACTGTGTATTATGTGACCGTTTATGAAGCTGAGCTGTCAGTTTAAAAAAAACTATGAAGTTGTCAAGTAATGAAACTTTTCATTACTGTGGTGGCGCAGAAAGCACGTCTAGTTCTTTTTTTCCTTTTAATTCATTAGAGTCCACTGTCAGTCGTGATCATGCGTTTTAAATTCAATTGACATCATATGACAGCGGGCAGCCTGAAGAGGGAAGCTGGAGGCAGAGAGAAATTGCCACAAGACTCTGTGTCATTGCTTAATACAATGTGTACCAGCTCTCTTTCTGTCTTTTCTCTCTCTTTCGTCTTTACTCCATCTCACACAGCTCAGCAGGATGATTGCTGTCGTGCCAGAGTCGTACACTCATGTCTTGGCCGAATTTGACTGTTTAGATCCTTTACTCGCTGCCCTGCGACTGGACTCAGGAAGACTCAAGGTAGCACAGCCACTCATGTGCATGATCTTTCGTTGTGTGCAGTACGTCTCATATGTATTCATTAGAGTTAAGAGTAAAACTCCCCCCCCCCCCAGTAATGTAGTCTTTATACTGTCTCTAAATTGTGTGCTTGATTATTTCATTGATATGCTCAGTTTTTTTCTTGTCAATTTCTCATCATGTGCAACATTTAGAGATAACTGATACACAGGCTTTGATATTGAATGCTTTGATATTGAAATTGCATTGATGATTACTTATTTATTACTATTGTGTGTGTGTGTGTCTGTCTGTGTCTGTGTGTGTGTGTTTGTGTGTGTTTTTGTGTAATAGTGCACATGCATTGCAGTGTCTAGGAAATGGCTCGCTCTTGGCACCTCAGCAGGAGGGTTGCACCTCATCCAGAGAGAAGGCTGGAAACAAAGACTCATCCTAACACACAAGGTTGTCACATAGGTGTTTCAACTTTACAACTTAAATTTGTGTTAAATGATGGTAGGGGAAAAAATAAACAAAACATGTTTATCCCCATCAGGAGGGCTCTATTACAGATATAGCATGTTGCCCTCATGATGAAGATTTCATCGCTGTGGCTACAAGGTACTACGTCTTAACCTTATTTTAATTATTTGTTTCGGATTGACTGAGTATAGTGAATCTTGTTTGTTTTTGTAGTGTGGTTTTGAGTTTGACTAAGTGTGTATTGACTGTGTGTATCTCTCAGTGAGGGTCTTGTGGTCGTGTGGGAGCTGCACCTGGAGCGACGGGGACGGCCTGAGCGTGCATGTGTGTCATCAGAGCACCGTGGACAGACCATTACAGCTCTGTGCTGGGATACAGTAGCACTACGTGTGTTCATTGGAGATGCAGTTGGAAAAGTATCCTTTTTACGTGCTGGGTCCTCCAAACTAGGCAAGGTACTAGACAACACCATAATGCTTTAGAATTTTAGATATAGACTTTGATTGTCTGCTTTCTTATTATCGAAATATTTTAAAAATACTTCTAATTCATATACTCACTTCGGAATTACACGTCTTTTGAGTTTGTACCTCCAATATTAACAAAAGTTTGTATTTATAAGCATAAACATGTTTAAAAAACAATTGAGTGGGAAAAAGCATTCAGGCACTATATTAAAATATTAAATGTCAGAAGGGTTACAAAGAAGTGAACTTGTACTTGTGGAGTGATAAACATCTTTTTAGAAAAAGATGTTGCAGTTGGTTGGGAAGATCACCTGACGAGTAAAAATCCAACAATTCTCAGGGAAATCTTTATTAAACAACACATACATGGAAAAAGCTGCAGAGCCGTGGCACACTGTACATATAACTCCATGCAGAACTCCCCTGCTAAATAAACCACCAGAGATGTATGTCCAAAATATACACCCAATCATTTAGACAAATCACATCTTTTTTAGAGCAGTGTACTCTGGTCAGACAAAACATAAATAGATTCCTTTGGCATTAATTCTGCTTGTTGAGTTTGGAGAAGAAAGGGTTGTGCAAATTATCCCAAGAACACCATAAACACAATGAAGAACTAATTTTATTCATTTATGAATCATTTCTCGCTATCTGTATAATTTTTAAAATGTGTGCATGAATACACCTATGAATGCATGTACTTTATTCACATTTATAAGTATGTCATAATATTGTATGCAAGGCCACGTCCACATGTACATGGGTATTTCTGAAAACTGAGCGTTAGGGAAGCTGGCTTATCTGTGCTATCTTGCGTTCGTGTCACTGCTTTGGTGATTAATATCTTAAAAGCTCTTTTAATATGAGTGTCTGTCGCTACTCTGGGGTCTGTGTCTTAGCCGTCATTACATAAACAATTTCCTCTAGGATCAGTAACGTTTTCTGATTCTAAAATGCCCTTTCCCGCATTTTGCGGAATGCTATCTGAAGCTGGTAAAAATGTCCAGCACTGTCCAGAAATCACCACAAGCTGTTAGGATGGCGTTTGTCCTGCTTCACGGTAGCGTTTCTCCATGTTAGAAGCTGACTGTATAAACTGGCTCTCTGCACCTCTAAAGATTTATTTATCTATCTCATTTAAATAAAATATATTTTTCTCTGATTATGCATATTATTTGTCTATTTCTCATCATTAGTGTTATGAACTGTATAAACTTAAAGGGAGCTTTTTCCGACAAGGCAACACTGCCCACTGACTCTGGTAATGACGTCCCCCCTCCTCCAAGGCTTCTGATGCTATACGGTTTAAGGTTATATCACCACCTGCTGCCTTGGCATGCTTTTGTTAGCGTTGTTTGTGATTTTGTGTGTACGACGATATTTTTGAAAACAAGCTCGGAAAATGGAAAATCTCTGTTTTGAGAAATAACAGTGTACATGTGGACATGGTGTAAGTTTGAAATGGATATGTGCATGGATACAGTGAGATATTTTGTCATGTTGCGTTTTGTGGCTGTTTGATGAAAACCAAAACCTGTTTAGCATTATGCCTTACAACAAAACATATTGGTTAAAATTAACATGTTTTTATGGCTGCTTAATTTTGTGTTTTACCGCTAATGAAAGCATCGTGTGTGCGTGTGCGTGTGCGTGTGTGTGTGTGCTTGGACTTATTTCCACAGGGTTCAGGGTTTGTGATCTTCCCAGTTCAGACTGTTACCACAGTAGACTCCCGTGTGGTGCAGCTGGGGTACCTGGAAGGTCGTCTGCTGGTCTCTTCTCTCAGTCGCTGCTACCTCTGTGACACTGAAAGGTTTGTCTTTGGGGTGGTTGTTTTTTGATCAAATCCCAGAATAAGGTCAAACCCAAATATTGTTTCTATACATTATTTCAGGGAGAAGTTTTGGCGAGTGGGTAATAAGGAACGTGATGGGGAGTATGGAGCATGTTTTTCACCACAGCAGGCAGGTTTGAGGGGGCTGGTCGGAGCCACTAGCCATCTGCTTTACTGTGCTCGGCCAGGCTCGCGTGTATGGGAGGCGAATTTCAATGGAGAGGTGCTCAGTACTCATCAGTTTAAACAGTTACTCGCCTGCCCTGCCTTGCCTCTCATTTCTTACAAGTATGTGCTTTTCTGTCTCTCTGTATCTACAAAAGAAACAGCTCTTGCAAAATTGTCCACCCATATACCCAAATAGGAGAGAACCACAGGAATTGGTTGTTGTTATTAAATGAAGTTCTTAGCTATTTGTAGAACTAATTAAAAATGTTATCGATTAAAAAGCTATTCAGATATATGTGTACATGAATCTGTTACATCTTGATATTTTTTTCCATATTCCATGATTGTTTTAGGAGTGAGCCGCAGTATAACTTAGGACAGAAGAGTCCTCAGTCTCTTGCCTTCCCTCGACTGCTTCACTTAAGGTAACTGGTGCAGTGTTTTCTGTATATTTTGTTAAAACATGGTATCACAGAATGTCAGCAGTATAATACAGCATAGGTATATTTCATAAAAGGTCCATATGGTTTGATGGTCATAAAATGTTCAATAATGACAGTGATCCTGCTGCAAATACAGTGCAATATGCCATTTTTACTATTGTGCTCACTTTGTGTCTGCATATATTACAGTGATCAGAACCTCCTGACATGGACAGACTCTGCCATCTATATCTTTACACCTCAAAGTGGACAGGTGTTGTTGTGGACTGAGGTCAAAGGTATGGCAATATAAAATAAATACTAAAAATGGGAGTGAATGACTACTGCTTTCATGCTTTATATAAATTTGTAGTGTTTTAATTGACTATACAAAATACATCTAAAAGATGTGTAATTGAAAGATACATCTAAAACTTGTTTCAAACTTTCAAACTTCTTTCAAAACGCAATGCGTCATATGCAACATTTTCTGAACAAATATGTTTTATTGTAAAATGAAGTTTGTTAATTTTTTACTAAAAGTCAATTGTAGCAGATCTAGTCTTTAAAATACAGTTCGTAATGTATATATCATAGATCTAAGTCATTTACATTTTTAAATAGAGACCAATTCATTATTTTGTCCCATTATTAAGAGAATAATAGAGTTTCCACAGTACAGATCATGCCAATCCCCAATTTGTATCCAAATTTGTGTCCAAAGTCAAAACTCTCTCAAATCCTGTGTGAAGAAAAGAAAACACTGGGGCTGGTATTCAGATAGCAGCCTAATTCCTCTATATTTCTGGTGGACATTCACAAAAACTGATTCTACATCAGCACTTCTATCCTTGATTTGGTCTGTGAAAGCAAACCCTGTTGTCCAAAATGTCTGCCTGTAGCTTTTGCCTGCATGTTTTCTTGATAGAGTGCCATTACTTCAGTGTTGACTATCACTACAAAATGTGTTGTCTTCTCAATCTCCATCATTTAAGATATAGTAGACATAGCAGTGTTCCGTAGTGAGCTGTTTTGTCTCCATGGCGATGGACGTTTGTCTCACCTGTCGTTGCTGCCTGCTGAGCGCTGTGTGGAGAGACTGATGAAGCGAGAGTGCTGGACACTGGCTGCCACTGTGTGCTGCATGTTCCAACACGCTATAGTGGCATGCAGGGTACACACACATACACACATCCTTATATGTCACATTAATTCATGCACACTTTCTAAACACACCAACACACAGTCACAGATACACACACCCATTACTCTTACTTTACCCACACAGGTGAGAAAGTCCATTCCTATTGATCGCCTGGAACACCTCAAGGCTCAGCTGAATTCCACTTCCCAGCAGCAGCTGATTAGCCAGCTGGAGGAGGTTATCAGCAAATTAGAGCCTCTAGGCTCTGCCTGCAGCAGCCGCAGAAGCAGTATTTCTTCTCATGTGAGTCTGACAATGAAGATAGTTGAGGACTAAACTAAACTGACCTAATATATGTATGCCTGTTATTACATTTATATTATTGTTTTGTGTATTTGTCAACCAAAACAGGGTACTAAATGTATTAAATGTGGAGGATCTGAGTATAGCCTCACCACACTGTTTGCTGAAAAACACATAACGGCACATCTCTTTCTGTTCATGTTTTTCAGCTTTGATGTTAGACTGCCAGTCTCCCTTTAATTCACAGAAAAAGTTAACCCACACTATGCTTTTTCTTGTTTTTTTTTTCCATAATGGACTGACCGATGACTCATTTAAGAATGTGTGTTTAAAATGATATAAAATGACAATTATGAGGATGCAAAGTGAAAGCCCAGTCAAGTATCACATGACCCCAGTCAGTAGTGTTGATAGCATTGGTGCCGTTACGCCTCTCAAATGTGAATATTTTTTCTCCACTAGGAAAGCTTCAGTGTGCTGGATTGTGGCATCTATCGCGTCATCAGCCGTAGAGGCAGCCAGTCAGACGAGGACAGCAGCTCCCTCGTTAGCCAGTCAATGCTGGAGGAGGAGAGGCTGAAGGAGTTTAACTTTGTTCAGGAGGAGGAACAGGGGGAGCATGGTAAGAGGAGGAGAGAAAGAGAGCAGACACTGACTAAAACTGAGGAACAGGACCATCATAGTTTTTTGTCTCTGTAATTTCATGAACACAAAGTCGACTCAAGCACTTCAAAAGACACAGTGGGACCCTCATGCCTGACAACAGATGTCTGTAAATAAATTTTGTATCAACAAAGGATTTTATTTGATATACCTGATACTGTGAGTGAACTGTGAGTGAAAGATGAGAGCATGCATGAAATAAAAAAAATGAAAGCTCATTAAAGATTTACTGTTCATTTCAGCAGTCTAGTAAAACACAATCAAAAACATACAGAATATTTTTGTAGTTCAGGCTGGTTTCTTTTTCTATTACCACTGTAAGTGTCCTCATGTAAATCTTTTTAAGATCTTTTTTTGGGGGGGTGGGGTCCTCTTTGTATTTTTTCCACCTTTCTGTTTGTTGTGTCTGTTTCATGTGTTCTCTTCCCTTATTCTAAATATACTATTTAATATGTTCCCTCTCTCATTGTCATTAGACTTATGCTATACACCGTTCTCTTTGAACTGTGCCATCTGCTTTCCATAACCTTTTCACTCCTGACATCCTCTGTCCATTTTTTTTCTGTGTTTCTTTCATCTCTCCATTCATGTTCAGACTCTCAATCATGTGTGCGTGCAGAGGGAGATAAGCATGACCTCGGCCTGCAGTTTCATCTGCCACTCTCATTTCGCCCCAAGCCACCACGCATCGCTCTACAAGCTGTTAAAGACAGGTATCTTAATTGAGCCTAACAAATAAATACATATAGATAGAACCTGCTGCATTTTTTACTCGGGCCATGAAGGATAAAAGTCAGGCACTGCAGATATCATCCCTGGCCAAAACATGTATGATTGTGCTGTATTAACTTGAGACCAGGTGTGTCCACACACACACACACACACACCTGCAGTGCTCTTACAATTCAATAAAAATGGGTGACAAAGATCTGGTACATTTCTGTCATAGATATTTGGTTATACACTCATAAATAAAAAATAAATATAATGATTATCTTATCTAGCACCACCTGCTTGCTTTGGCAAGCTAAAGAGGAATTGAAACTAACCAAAAATGGCCGGGGCTGAAAAAGCACCTAGTACAAGAATATTTCTTTATTGCCATTTCCTCTTTCGATATGTGTGCCAGAATTAGAAAGAGCCATCCCCTTTACAACAGTGTCCTTTTTCATTTCACATTACTACCCACCATATGAGCGGTATGTTTGTTTTTTAATCCGTTTTGTAATATATAAAATCATGTGTATTTGTTATTTGCTTTACGATGTGTTTACCTTTTTGGAACATTTGTTTACTTAACAGTGAAACATTCTCTGATGTGTGTTGATAGCCCTCTTGTTTGAATGTTTGTATTCTTGATGTTATCAGTGTCTCAAGCTTTGTAAAAAAGACCACGGAGAAGATCAACACTTTGCAAATGAACTCTGACCTTTGGACACGACCTGACCATAGGGAGAGTGGACAGGGAGATGGCATAGCCTCTGCTTCCCCATTTCTAGATGAAGTGGACAACGAGTGAGTTTCTTAATGGCAGTGTGCAATTTCATAATGTCAGGTGTTTGGTGTAATCATTAATTTAGTTATCTCTGTCTGTTTCTCATAGAACAACTGTTGATCATGCAGAGAATGATTTACAGGAGCTAAAAGCAACAACAGAGAAAGCTATGTGAGTACCTTCAAAAGATGATACAAGTTTTCCACAAGTGTATCTATACCTATTGCTCCAAAATACATTTTATCAGCTGGGTATGTGTTGATGTTGCCTCAGCAGAGAGCCACATACACATCCAGAAACTTGGTTTAACCCGTGCTTAGTTCTTCTTCTTTCTCTTTGTTTTATAGCTTACAGATCCAGGACCCACTTGTTCTTTTGGACCCAGGCTGCTTGACTGAGGTTCTCTTAGAGTGGGTTCCTGTTCTAGAGAAGATGTTGGCTCCAGAGGACCACATGGAAAGAGAAGGAGAGAAGAGGGAGGAGAAGAAGAGCTTGGAAATGGATGATGAATATGCAGGCAATCAGTCCTGTTCCACACTCTTTCAGTCTGACAGTATAGAAGCATCGCAAACGGAACACCAGCACTTCGTAGCTCTTGAAGAGGTAGAAAGCCTTACAGAACGTAACCTCAGTTCCATCGCTCCTGCTGCAGTGTCACCCTTGCTGGCTCTGCCACATTTGCCCTCTGAACTCCAGAATGACCTCTCACAGCTTGCCTGTCTTTACTTGGACCTGGGTTGCCCGAGTGTAGCAGGTGATGGAGGGGTGGAAAGCGTGTGTGTATTTCTACGGAAGTTCTTTTTCTTCCTGGACCAGGAGCGAGTCAGGAGGATGTGTATGTTGAGATACAGAGAGCAGCCGAATGTCCTGAAGGCCTTTATTGCTTGCATGCTGGGTAAGTACAATCATTTTTCTAGAATTCACATTACAGACTACTACACAAAATATATTGTCACAAAAAATAAATCTTGCTACAGATCTTATACCTTCATTTTTACAATGAAATTGCTGACCATCATCCCAGCTCCTGTGGAGCCCTGCTTGAAGCACTTCCATTTAATTGTGTATTTGTGCAGTATAATAATAAATTGTGTAAAATTAATTTAAGTTTAATTGTTGGATTCCTTATTGCTGTGGACAATGCCAGATTATGTCAGAGAATGGCAAATCTAGTTGGCTCATGAGAGCTGGAATGAGCCTATCCAAGTAATTGCATTGTGTATTTGAATTGGCAGAAATCTCTGAGGGCAGTAAGGTGGTGGAGGTGATCCAAAAAGGAGACTTGCTGAAGTCACTGCGTAGTCTGAGAGAGCTGCAGCCCTGGAATATTCCCATGCTTCTCTCACACCTCTACAGGTTAGATATACACACAATCATCTCCATGATTATTGGCACCCTTTGTAATTAGTGAATTCGAATTCGTTAAATTACTTTATTTGTCTTAGTGAGCCAGAACATGTGACATGTAACATACAAAACACAGACTATTAACAGGAAAGGAAAAAATACATTAACATGAGGTAAACACAAATACATAAATCAGGCAGTGTGAAATTATAAACAGTGCATATCAGAATTATATGAGCATTTCATATTTTCAGTGTGCAATTTAGCTAACCCACAAAAATACTTTTTACCTGTCAACCTATGTTTACAAAGAGTGCCAATAAATATGGATCTTACTGCATATGCGCACATATATGGTGCAACGGATCACTGTTGATCCGGGATCCGAACTGATCCCTCTCCATGTGATCCGAAGATCCGAAAGAAAAATAACAGTTCCGCTGAATGGTGCGCGTAGTCAGTCTGTCAAGCGATAGTCATGGCCAGCGGTAGCGGGAGTGGAGGAGCTCGAGAACCCTTCAGCATAATTTAAATCACATGTGTGGGAGCATTTTGGCTTCTCCGTTAAATATATTGATGG
>JBBPDC010000129.1:14192215-14236769 GCA_037974485.1 Hemigrammopetersius urotaenia | reverse complement strand
TCTCTCTCTCTCTCTCTCTCTCTCTCTCTCTCTCTCTCTCTCTCTCTCTCTCTCTCTCTCTCTCTCTCTCTCAGGGTGAAAATGTCTGTATCCGAAGGTTCTTTTCGACCCACTGACCTGCTGGCTCAGTTTAAACAGATTGGCTCTGGCACCAGAGCTCACATCAGCGCTGCAGAACTACTAGACAACACAGTGGAGGTCATCAGAGAGATGGTGTACACACACACAATGGCTCAGCCTAATCATACTGGTACTGACACACATAAAAACAACTCCAAGGTCAAATATGCTACATATTGCCATTTTTCTCAGCTTCCCTCTGCAACACACAGCTTCCTTCATACACCACAGCATGGTGTTCATACAGCTATATTATTCAAGCCTAGGCCTATCTCCTGTTTTCCAAATTAGGAGTCCACTGTGTTATTTTGATTTGCTCTTGTATATGTGTATTTTTTTCATGCTATGTGTATCAGAGTTCTTGAGTATGGAGGACATGGAGACTTTGCTGGAAGCTACAGGGTGTTTGACAGAGATGAAGGAACCTATGTGCAAATATGACTGTCTCTCAGAACGCTACCGCACTATCACAGGCCAATGCAACAATAGGTACCCCACAGGACCTTTACAGAAAACCTTAACACCACAAACTCTCACACAGGACTTTCACTGAATTCCGTAACAACAAATATTTACATACGGGATCTTCGCTCAACAACACAAACTCACACACAGGACCTTCACTGAACTCTGTATTTTTTTAGCTATGCATTCACACATGCAAGGAGCCTCCATTACTTCAGAATAAATACAAAATATATTACAGTAACTGCCATATATTTTACCAAGCACAACTTTGCAGGAAATAAATTTCCCTGGGTGTTAAAAGGAACTGTTACGATTCCTCTGCAGAAAGCATCCTCTAAGAGGGGCAGCCAATACACCATATGCCCGCTGGCTTCCCCCAGAGTATGAGGATCTTCACGGGACACCCAGGGGCTGGGATCACAAGCATATGTATAACAACTTTACACTGCCTCCGGTAAGACGTCTCTTAACACACATAACCTATGTACAACATATGTAGACATACAACTGCATTTGAAATGAAGGGACCCATCCCTGCTGTATACCTCTCTCTCAAAACTTAATAACTTACACATTAGTATTGTAGCTACTTTATCATTTATAGTAGTGACAGAACACTAAGGCTCAATATCTGGATAATAAGTTTAAGGTCCAGAGGGTTATATAAGTAAACTTATATTTTTTAATATTTAATCCCTGTCATTGTGGCAGTGAAATTTCAATCATCTGTTCTGTATAATCCTTTCTGCGGTGAATCCTCACATTAAAATAACCATTTTGTTTCTGTCATCAAAAGGCTAGATGTAAAGTGGCAAATAGATATAGTTTAAAAATCTCATTTTAAAGACATTGTAGTACATTGTACATTGTAACAATTGTATTGTGTTCATTGTTTAAACGCCTCATCTGTCTCTTTGTGTAGGTCCGCACTGTGTCCCAGGAAGTTTTGTACACCCAGAATGAGAACATCTCTCTGGATGTGTCTCTCTCTCACTTGTTGGTTGAGTGGGGACAGTGGATTGACCATGACTTTGCCCTAACTCCTCAGAGCCCAAGCACCGCCTCTTTCAGAAGCGGAGCTGACTGCATACGCACCTGCAGCAGAGATACGCCATGCTTCCCTATCCAGGTACACACACACACAGGCAAGCAACAAAAGCAAACACTGCCGCTGAAACACATTTCGCGCCTTTTAAAACCTCATAAATGTGTGTTTTGTGTCCATTTTCAATATCGACACAAAAAACACAAAATAAAAAAAAAAACACTAACGACAGCTATTTTGAGTAAAAATAAAATCACATATTTCTGACAACATTTGCAACATTTTTCACTTGGGAATAATGACGTATAATGAGTGCAGTCAGCACTCATCAGGACTTATTCTTCATTACAAATTTATGTGGATAACTTATGTAATTACAAATGATAAAACTAATTTCACAACTGCATAGATTAAAGTTTTCCGTCGCTGTGATGAATTTCCGTCATCTGAGTACACAAAGGGTTAAGTACACAAAGATAGATGCAGTTCCGAAGGAAACTGAAAAGACTATAGAGTAGCCTGTATACTGCTAATAACGGTGGTAAGCCAAGGAGAAAGTAAAGGCTGAACTTTTTAGGGTCTGTTGTATATTCAGGACAGGTCTGAATATATTCAGGTCTGTTGTATATTCAGGACATCAGGCACGTTGCTCTTTTTTGAGGATTGTATTCAGATGAACAAATTTAGTCCTGAACCTACTGAATTGTTCTAGATTTACACCAAGCATTTAGCCCATCTAGCATCTGTTTAACACAAACATTCCTTACATGTGCAAGTTTAAATGGCCAATAAACATTATTTGAACTCCATCCTGCTGGACCGGATACGTGACAGACTGACATAACAGCGAGTGTTGTTCTCCTGCTGCACACCTATACAGTTTTGGGGAGTGTGCTCTCCCCCTTTGCAAAATTGGAATGGAACGTATTAATGACTGGAAGGCAGTGGTGTGTCATGAAGTGTCTGATTTGCTAATAGTAGCTAAAAAAAGCTCGGAAAGCAGTGGAAAAAACCAACTGCTGAATGTGAAATTTCACATTTAGAGTGCAAGATATATTATTCATATTGAACATTTAGATTTAAGATAATTTAAGGCAAATCCTCCATGGTGAGGGCTTATCACAGCACGCAGTCCAGCGCCCAGCTAAGTAACAGCCAATTGTAAACATGGTGCGTGTTCAATAAGCATAACGCGCCTTTTGTAAAATTGCTGCATAAACCCTTGGAAGGTCTTTGGGCCTGTGGGACCTGTTTTTAGCTTAAGAAAAATTCTACACATAATTATTTTTTCAAACTGAGATTCACTGGCCTTGGCTCATTTTCTGTAAGAAACATAAATCAGAAAACATTCACATTAACCTCGCCCCATGTCAACCCATTTAGAGTCTCCATTTGTAAAAGTGCAATATTTAGATTTAGAGCGCACCGTGTAGTTGTTTTTTTATGATGATGAAAAAATTACACAAAATGAATTTGTTATGCTGTTTTTACTGTGCCGTTGTACCTGGACATTTTTTGAAAGCATTATTTGTTTAAAAAAGACCAGTATCAGATTTGTATTGTATCGGCAATTATCCAAATGTACAATATCGTATCGGACATAAAAAAGTGGTATCGTGCCATGTCTAATTCCACCACCCCCCACTTTTGTCAGATTAAAATGATGGTACATGGGTCAGATTGTATTTATAATTTGGCTTCCCCATCCCAGAACACCCCCACTTTTGGAAAGTTTGATAGTGTTGTAAGTTGTAAGTGCTGCGTGAGCTTATGCTCCATTAAACAGCAGTTTTGGAGTCAGTTTTCTTGCTGTTAACAGAGGAATGGCAAAGGGAAGCTGCTCTAAATTTCCCGTATTTTCAATGTTGTAAATTGACAGGTGTGGCCTAAGTGCATGCAAGAAGTAGATTGGAGCATAACTCTTTATAGCAACAGTGTGCAGTATTCAACCTGCTTTAAAATGAGTTCAGGCTGTTTGTAAAGGTGGCTATATAAATAGTCTGTAAAGCCATATTTTACAGGACAAAGACCCTTCGATCTGCATCACTCATGCGTGTTAAAAAAGTTCTTGCCAGCATGGCAAGTTGCAGAGATGTGTCCGATATCACGAAACCGTGAAAAATAAGCGGAGATGGGCTTGGTTAAATGAAATGGACGATAATGGCAAGCCATTAGGTCATGGTACAAAAAGATGAAAATGGCAGGTGTGTGCTTTTGTGTGGGCTTAGGGGGTAATGGACAACACAGTGTTAAAAATTGTATGCATGGCTGATGTGGTAGGGGCCGGGGACACGGAGCATTTGCTTTCAGTCAGATGATTTTGTTTTTTGCTTTAATCCATGCAACTGGTAGAAAGTACTTTGTCTCTATACTTTGACCATTCTTCAAAAAAGAAAAAAGATATTCCATTTCTTGCACGTGTCCATTTTTCTATCCCCTTCTGTCGTCTCTATGTATGTTGCCACTTGGTCAAACTATTTACAAATATGGCATCTGTTGTCATAGCAGATGAGAGCCGTCTTCACATGTTTTTATTGCAATGTTTTTATTTATGAAGTTTTAATGCATGTCATAATGCTAATTTAAATACAAATCTTTCTCTCTCCTTACCTCCATTCGTGCCTCCCTCTCCCAGATCCCTCTCTCAGACCCGCGCACAGGTGTACAAAGCTGTATGCCATTTTTCCGCTCTGCTCCGAGTTGTGTTGGTTCCACCATGACACGCCATCAAAGAGAGCAGCTGAACGCTATCACGGCCTTTGTAGATGCTAGTATGGTGTATGGCAGTTCAGACTCACTCGCTCTCGCTCTCCGGAACCTGTCTTCCCCGCTTGGCCAACTCGCCCACAACCAGCTGCACTCAGACCAGGGCCTCGCCTTCCTGCCCTACCTGCCCCGCACACACACACAGCTGGACCCATGTGGCCCACGAAAAGAGACCAACAACATCTCACTGTCAAAAAGGGCAAAGAAAACATCATCAATGGGAAACCTGACCTTCTGCTTTCAAGCAGGTAAGCCACTGTGGACTTGCATTTGTGTGATCAGTGTGTGAACCATTTTACACTGCTTTGTTTAAAAATGTCTGGTCCTTAATCGTGTTATTCTCATTGTGCTATTATTTTAAGTACTTAAAGTAGTATTTGTTTGTACAGATAATCACAGGAGTGTCACTTTATTTAGCCTCACTTGCACATCATGCTGTAGGAAAATTGATATTTACTAAAATAAAGGCTGTAAATTTTCAAGCATGAATTAGAGAGAAACAGCACACTTCTGACACCGTTAAAATGTGATGTGTTTATAGTGGTAGTTTCTGGGAGGACAACAGAAAATAGAAACAGTTACCAGGGCATTCTCTCCAGAGGAGGTTAGCTTAACGATTAATGACACACAAGTTGCTACCAAGTAATCTTCAGGTCTGTAGGCTGTTGTTCTGTCTGCATTGTGCTGTGTTGGGTGTATTTCAGGCGACTCTCGGGCCAATGAGCACTTGGGGATGATTGCTCTGCACACACTGTTTCTGAGAGAGCATAATCGATTGACTGAGGAGCTTCACAGACTTAACCCCCACTGGAGCCCAGAAACGCTGTACCAAGAAGCCAGGAAAATCCTTGGAGCTGTACATCAGGTTCGATCAATGATTTCCAATCAACAGAAATAGCATTGTCCTGCGCATATTAGTGTTCTCAACAGCCACTTCAGCTCACAGGGCATTTGCTGGTTAGTTGAATCAGGTGTATTAGAATGGAGAAAGCACAGAAGCAGGCAATATCATGGCTGGGAAATAGGGAAATATAGCCTCAATTTTATTGGCAGTTGTTCAGGATTCGAGTTGTAAATGAATATAATAAAAGAATCTGCCTCTGTTCACTGCTCTCTCAGGTTCTGACGTGGGATCACTACTTGCCACGTGTTCTGGGGCACCAAGCCCACTCTGAGTTCATGCCCCCCTATAGTGGTTATGACCCCGAGGTTGATCCCAGCATCACCAACTGTTTCTCCACCGCTGCCTTTCGCTTTGCCCATGTGACCGTGCATCCAGTGGTGAACAGACTCGGGCCTGATTATCAGCTCCATCCCGAGTATCCACCACTACCCCTACACCAGTCACTGTTTGCATCCTGGAGAGTCGTGGAAGAGGGTACATTCTCCATCAGAAATGGCTTAAGATTTTATTTTAGTATTACATTAATTTTAGGATCATAACCTATTACACAATAATACAGGCACAATACATTTCTGACATATGTCATGTTATCTCTCTCTCTCTCTCTAGGTGGTATAGATCCAATACTGCGAGGGTTGTTGTTGTCTCCAGCAAAACTGCAGGTACCACAGCAGATGATGGTGGAGGAGTTGACTGAGCGGTTGTTTCAGGCACAGGGGGGTCTACCTCTGGACCTGGCATCTCTAAACCTGCAAAGAGGACGAGACCACGGCCTGCCTGGTACTGCCTGCCATAAGAATCAATATTTAACAGTACAAGTGTTTTCTTTTTCCTACATAAATGAGTGTATGAGCAACGCAAAGCTATTTTGAGAAACTTGATGTATGCTGCATGTCCAAAATTATCCAAAAGTGATTCAGTGCACCCATTTATTACACATGCATTAATTTGTTACACACATAGCTTGCACTCTGCGTCATTTGTTAGTTCCTCGTTCGTTGGTAGTTAGGACTCTCACAGGACACAGGACCACCAGTGAGCAGTATTATGGCAAGTATCATTCTCAGCACATTAGTGATAATGACATATTTTGTGTGTGTGTGTGTGTGTGTTTGTGTGTGTGTGTGTGTGTGTGTGTGTGTGTGTGGTACTGGAGTTTTTAAACAGTACAGTATTGTTGCTGGACTGACAATAGTACGCCAACCAAAAATATCCAGCTAACAGTGTCATGTGTCTAGGATCTGACAACTGACTAGTGGTTGAATAGCACAAAGGTTACATCTGTAAAGTGAACCAACAGATTAAATGTGCCGAATAGTTGACAAGTAAGTGGACACAGTGTTTAAAGTTCCAGCAGCATTGCTATGTCTGATAGCCACTAACAAGTCAGAATCACTGCTGTGCTGAGAGCTATCCATAATCCAAAGAATACCTGCTCACTGGTGGCCCTGTAGAGTTTCCTGATAAAGATGTGAAAAATGATGCATCATCAGTACCTGACCTCACTAATGCTCTTGTCGCTAAATGCAAACTAATTCTCATAGCAATGTTTCACATAGCAAACAGGTATAGAGGCTCTCACTGCGTCGTGTTAATATCCTTAAAGGATGTTGGATGAGCACGTCTCTACATACATTTGGACATTTAGTGTATTTGAGACACTACCATAAACACAGAACAAACGCAGTAACTCATGTCTGTTCTTACTATACAGGTTACAGTGCATGGCGACAGCTGTGTGGCCTCTCAGTCCCGGCAAATGAGTCAGAGTTAATAGGAATCCTGGGTAATGTAGGCTTGGTGCGTAAACTGCTTGGTCTGTATGGCACGGTCCAGAACATTGACGTGTGGGTGGGGGGCATCTCAGAGCCAGCGCTGCCAGGAGGGAGAGTGGGGCCTCTGCTAGCCTGTCTGCTGGCCAAACAGTTCAGATCGCTCAGGGAAGGAGACAGGTGAGCAAAAGGGATTCAGTAGAGATCGTCTTTTAAACATCTCATTCAAACATGCTTATATTTTACATATATTGTGCAACTGCGTACACCTGAGTGAGTGAATGACACTTATTGCGTGTCTCTGTAAGGTTCTGGTGGGAGCGAGAGGGTGTTTTCAGCGCTGCTCAGAGAGACTCCCTGCGCACTGCATCTCTCTCGCGCATCATCTGTGAGAACACACACATCCGTATGGTGCCATCAGACCCTTTCACTCGTACACTCCACCCTGACCAGCTGCTGCCATGCACCCACACAAACATCACACACTTTAACCTTTCTGCCTGGAAGGAGCCCGATACTGGTGAGAGGGAGTTAAAGTGTTCATTTTTGTTGATTGAGTAGCAGACATCTATTGAGATGCATACATATAATTAGCAAGAAGTTTTATTTAACTTTTTCTATTTTTTTGGTTCTTTTTAGATCCAGTATGTGGGTCCATCCCTCGTCTGAAGGTGGGTTTCTCTGTACTGTGTGATACTGCAGTGCTGTACCAGTGTCCCTCTGGCTATCAGCTTCTTGGGGCTAAACACATCATCTGTGACCCTGTCACACACCTGTGGACCTCACAACCACCCACTTGCCAAGGTGTGTGTAATTTATTATTCTGAGAAGCTCTATCTCCAAAAGTATTCAAAAATAACTTACTTAAACCTGCACCCATTTCTTACATAGGCATTAATTTGCACATACGCAGCTCATACTCACATCACACACACCTTCTGTGAACCCTTCACACGCGTAGACCCCACAACCATCCGCTTGTGAAGGTGTGTGTAAAGGCAAAAGTTGTTAACCTTTTCTTAATGACACTTTAAAGACACTTTATACCACGGTAAATCTGGGTTTAGCTGAACCAGCTAAAAGGAACAATGCTGTAGATGTTTTTAAACAGTTCATTATATTTTGTTTTTCTCAGATATAGATGAGTGTGCCAGCCAGCCTTCTGTCTGCCTTTCAAACATGGAGTGCCTCAACACACCCGGCTCCTTCATCTGCTCAGGTATGTGCGGTCCTAAATAAAATGTGCAGATTTAGTGGCAATAAATGTTTAAGTCTGATACACCTTTTCACAGAGTTTGCACCTCCTCATCTTTCTGCCTCCGCCATCACCGCTGCAGTCATGGCAGTATTAGCAGGCATGGCCATAATGGCCCTAATCGTGATCTGCTACGGAAGGTGAGACTTGTTCCAGGACGCTTTTGTTTAATATCAGTTTGTAGATTATAATTTGTTAATCTTTTTTATGACATTTCTATTCTTGTAGGTTCTTCCTCAGAAAGGCAGAGCCTGTTGCGAGAGCTTGCTGTGAAAGAAAACACTGAAATAGTCAATGTTTACATGTGTATATAAATATAAATATAAATGTATATTTATTAACTTGTTAAAAATGTCTTCTCTGTAGAGAATATGACTTCCAAATATCTTGGATATTATTTGCATACAAATGTATAGATAACCCACAAGCTTATCTGACGATTATGCTGTTCTTTCCTAATAACTTCAGTTAGGATATCCTTAACACAACACAACACTGGCCTCAGGTTAATACTCATACAGTCAGAAAACAGTATTTTTTTATGTAAGGAATGACTTTGACAAAATATATGTGTGTATTTCTCTTTAAGAGCTAACTCACAAACGTGCTTTGCTTGTTTTCTTTACTTTGGTTCTCTGTGAAACCTGTTCTGTGGCAGACACACAAGACGTGGCAGATTTTCCTCATACTCGTAGTCTTCTGTAGGTAGATGGTTTATTACAATTGATTTTACAGCATGGTTGCCTTTTGGGTGAATGTCTCAAACACATCAGTTCTTTTCATCCAGTCATTCAGACAATCAGAAATGATGCACTGCTATGAGACATGCCTATTCGCTCTTGATTAGTTTATGTGTCCCACAGGATGCATTAAATGTGAAAGTGAAAGTGACAATTCGGTCGTACGTGAACAAACCACAGCACACAGTGAACAGCACGAAATACTTCCTCTGCATTTAACCCATTCAGGTTCAATATCACTGCAGCTAAAATGCAGGGATGGGCAATATAACTAAATTTCTTTTTGATCCTGTCTCATGGTATTCCTGTATCTCACTACAAATTCTTTCAGAAGTTTGATTCTTTGTGATTTCTTAAGTGAAAAACAGCAATTGTGTAACATTTTGTCTATTCAGTATTAATGTCACCTGATTCTCAAAAAAATAAAATGTACTGCAGCATATATATGTTGTTTAACGGCCCTAATAAATACTTCACTATTGTGCCACAAATTCCAACTGAAATGCATTGTTTACTCTGATCTCCACAGTATTTCTGATCAGTATTTGACAAACAAAAATGTACTCATTCAGATCACGTAATGTTTTATTGCATTAATCCAAAAAAATAAGTGTACGGAATCTCCCAAGGCAGTTCAGCTTACATGTAAAGGCAATACATTTTTTAGGTTATGTAAACTTGGACAATTGTTTAACTTTCCTTCAAGTTCTAGCTAAATGTAAAAAAATCACCTGAACAAGCTGTAGAGCATTGTGCAAATCTTCTAAACTTGAGTTAGGTCGTATCCACTGACATCAGGTCTGTGTTTGATAATACTTTCAGTCTAAAACCCCATGAGATGAACAGCTGTGTGCTATTTGGTCAAACTTAGTGTTTTTTGTCTTGTATCTTTTAGCTGATGAAAAAGTCAAGCAAGCAAATCTGTTAAACAAGTGTTCAGGTTTGCATGGCTTTGCACTGTATCTATATTGCACTGGAGCACATTCTGCTCAAAGACATCATGATTGTCAATCATGCAACGGTTATTATTCAGTAATGGCATCATTTAGACCAAAAGGCCCACCCCACTGAGTACATATCAGTGTGCATCACAATTCATTCTGAAAAAAAGCTATGATACATACACATCAGCTTTGACTGGTAGCAGAAATGAGTCTGAATAAGATGGATTCGATTTCTAAAGTATGTGTATAACATAGAACAGAGCAACAGAAGCTTATACTCCGGTTTCTATCAGAGAATGAACTGGCAAGCAGGCACAGACCAGCCAAACCATTAAAATCAACACCTAATATTGTTCAGAGCCTCCTCATGGTGCCAAAACAGCTCGAAAAACAGACTCCACCAGACTTCTGAAGGAGTGCTGTGATATCTGGCACAGACATTAGCAGCATATCCTTGTAAGTCCTTGAACTCTGGAGGGCACCTTGACCTCTATCAGTCCCATAAGAGCATATTGTTGCCAGGAAGTGATAAACTTGGCCTTCAGCAATGTTAGTTGTAGGTGGTACATGTTAAAGTAACATCCACATGAATGCCGGGACTAAATTTCCCAGCAGGACACTGGTCAGAGCATCACACTGGCTCACGTTACAAATGTAGGCGCTTTTGTTTTTGGATAGTGGGTTGGCATGGGCACTCTGACCAGTCTTCAGCCAAGCAGGCCCAAACGCAGCTTCAGGAAACTGTGTGTTCTGACACCTTTCATAGGCAGCATTTTCTTTTTCAATAATTTGTGCTACAACAGCTCTTCTGTGGGATCAGATCACATGAGCTAGCCTTTGCTATATTTATGCATTAATGTTCCTTGGGCACCCATGACCTGGACGCCTGTTCACCAGTTGTCCCAAACGTGTTAGGAACCGGAAACTGTACACTGAGGATACCTAACAAGACCTGCTGTCGCTCAGATATTTACTCACTTTTTTCAGCATCCAACTCATTCATTTCAAAAACTGTTTAATCTTTTGCTGCCCAATACATCCCAGTCCTTGGCAGCCATTATTGCAAATAGATAGTCTTATTCACTTCACCTCTGTTGTTTTAATGGTTTGGCTCATCAGTGTACAAGCATACTAGTGAAAGTTAATGCAATTTTTATTCTATTTTAAATGGACAATTTATTCATAATGGCTACAGCTTCAGTGACATTCTGAGAAATAGAAATATGTGTATGTATATAATGATTAAAGACCAAACAGCCTAAAGAATTTGTCTCGTGCAGCATTTTAGTGGAGCGTGTCTTGGTGGAGCGTGGAGCTGTACTTGTTGAGGCAGAGGCAAGATCATGATGCAAATAGTGTTTGACAACTGTAAACTCTTTGGAACACTCCACCAATGTGGATCTGTCACTTTAACTCTCAGATTGTGCATGATGAACGTGAGAAACAGGCACTGTTCTTAGGTCCGATTACCTGATTATCTGTTATGTGTTCTAACAAACAATAACAAAACATAACTCCAGCTTACTTAAGTTTACTCTACAATAGCTTCTGCATTGCTGTTTTATGATCTGGAGTGTAGTGGAAGACATGGGAATAATCTGTCTACTTGGTCCAGTTACGGGTCACACTGCAATTTAATACTGACTGAACATGCAGTGCACCAGCTCTCAGAATCCTTACCACTCTTTGAGCTGTTCTGCCACTGCGCTGTGCTTTGGGTTGGAGCTTTCTTTCATCTTGGCTTATGAAGTAACAGACGCTGGTGCAATAACGAGTGTCTATGTCTGAGCAACTGTTATTTTCAAATTGCTGTGTACAGAATGGCCATGTGTCGTGTCTTTCAACTTTCATCTGTAAGGAAGAAACCCAACTTCGCCACCGACATCTCCCGGCGCAGGCGCATTACCTCCCAAAACATCTGCTCAGCTGCAGAGAAAGAAACAGAAAGAAAATAACTAGAATGCTCTATTTTTCTGTTTCAATCTAATAGATATTCAAAGTAAAATGGATGTTCTTCATGAGCCCAGTTTTCACACTCACCGTCCTGTCTGACCAGGCCCTGCTGGATGTATCTGATATAGGTGAAGAAGTTACACACTGCTGTGATCTGTCCAGGCGGAAAGAGGGGATTTGCAAATCAAATTTAAACCTCAATGTGCTGGTGACTAAGCTAACACAATAAAAACCAAAGGATCCAAGACAGCCTAAGCTGAAATTAAGTATCATCTTAAGAATTTTCTTGAACTAGAGCTGCTGAAATAGACAGACAGATGTAAACAGAGGAAGAGAGCCATTTACCCTTGCTCTGATAGAGGGAGAGATATAGTAGTAACTCTCTTTGTCTCCCAATTTGATGCGATGTCGGCAGGGGCGAGACAGTCCACTCAGTGCACACTTCCTGTGTCAGCACACACACAGTTGGTAACGCAAAACATGTTAATTTTGACTATTTACATTTGACTGTATTTATGTAAATGTACTGACAGTAACTTTATATTTATGCAAAAAAGTATACATGCAGTATGTGGTTGTAAAAAGAGAGTATATTACACATATAACACAAAACCACATTGTTCCAAGATCAAGCCCAAGTAGTCCTTTTTAGGTTTGAGGTGTTTTTGAATTTGGATTATATTTACATCAGACTGTATACAGAATAATTACACATCTGTGATTGGTACTTATACAGAGAAGACGATTAGAACATTAGACACACTCAAGTTATATTACACTGTCATCATTGATGCCATAGTGTAATATAACTTGGGTGTGTCAAGTCCAGGTAGGTGTACTGAAAAAACAGTTGAAAACTAGCCCAACAGTTGGGAAATATAAGGGGGAAAGAGGAACGAACTGGAAAGAATGCTGAATAATATTGACCCTGTAAAGCATGCTAGTGGATGTTAGTGACGTGATTGGCTTCTAAAATCACTTACGTTTCTACTGGTGCTCGGCAGCCACTGTGAAAACAACCCCATATTACAGCGTGATTAGACTGTGATTAAGAAAACGGAACCCAATCAAAATAAACCCCAGATTAAATGCATGCAGAATGTTGCGGTGTCAGGCGTACTAGATGAATGAACGTTCTGGTAATTAAGAATGAAAAACAGCATTTAAATCCGCGTGCCAACAATCATCCTCCTGAACAACAGAGCAGTAGGAAAGTCCTGTATTTCCAGTTTGCCTTCTTTGGGGATTAGAATGCCCAGAGGAAAGTAACTTTCAATTCCGTTTGAATTAGGGAGTCAAACACATTCTCAAAATCATTGTTATTTTGTGTGTTTAAAATGCTTATTTAAATCAGATTTTAACAGATTTGAATGATTGAGACTCATCATTGCCTCAGACTTAGGATTGGCTCAGAGAGGACACCAGAGAAATGATAAAGAGTGGCACAGTGAAAAGAAATGCTGTCATAACACCGTATGTTGTGTGCATGACTCACTTGGGGCCTCCACACTCAATAGCTGAGGCCTTGACCATGGGCAGTGCCGTCATGGCAACAGGCTCAATAGTCAAAGAGTTATTCTCCACTGCACTCTGAACTGACTGGGACAGCTAGAGACAGAAATACAAGAATGTACATTTGCTAAACTGCTTATTGGTTACCAAATCCATGCAAAACATATGCACACAAACTTGCATACTTCTGAGCGTGTGAAGGAAAGGCAGGGCCCGATGTCCTCTTTGTAGATGCGGCTTATGAAGGCAGAAGATCGATCCAGACTCGGAGCTTCTCTCCAAGACAAAAATTCAGCAAACAATACAGAGTCCAGCTAAAATACAGAGTACAGACAGCAAGAAAGATGTTCAGGAGTTCTGTTGTTCTGCGAGAGCTTACTACTAAGGCCAATTTGAAAGCCTAATTCAGTCATACCAACAAGAAAAAATAAGCACATATAATAAGAACACAAAAACTATTTTACATGACTCTATCAATAGGGTGCAGCGCTTTCAATCAGACAGACACTGCCCCACTGTCTGGCAGTTATTTGCTGATGGTCAGCCTCTAGGCTCTCACTGTGCTGTGGCCAAAAAGGTCCACAGATCAGATTGACAGAAAGAGCCAGACGAGGAAGAGAATCAGACAGTAGAGACCAGGGGCTGCTGACAGAGAGGGATAGAAAGGTAGAACAAAAGTGGGATGAGTAACAGAGACAGCAAATGGAGATAGTTGTGAGAGAGGTGACCAGCTAGGAAATAAATGTACAAGTAATTTGTGGAAAACGAGAAGCACTAGTAAGTTATCTTGATGCATTTATGTTTGACCCAAACCAAACCAGACCACACCACCCATGATCAGACCACTGGGGAAAGAACCAGCCTCTGAGGCTCTGCTCTCAGATGTACACAGACAGTCTGGAATCGATTGTACTCTAAACTGGCCACAAATAATTTTTCAGTCCCACTATGAACGACAATCCAAAAATGTATGTGTGCACACTTCTGTGCACCAGTTTCCAGTCATTCTACATGCAGTGTTTTAGAGAAAGATAGTTGCTGAAAAATATTTGGGAAGTTAATGAAGCATTTAGTAGCTAGTAACCCAGATATCAACACATGTTTGCAGACTAGTTTGTTAACTGTACTTATACCTTCTGTTTGAAAAAGTCACAGCACCACCACTGCTTCCTAATGTGACTAAAGCAAGGATGTGTGGTCCCATACTCAACTGTTTCTACAGAGGCAACTTTGAGATCCTCCTGACCTGCAGTATAAGTGTCTGCTGTGGGAACTGCTCTGTGGCAGACAGGAAAGTACCGCTCAGTGGTGTCCACTTGTAACTTGAGCTTACCACATCTTATTTATTTTAATGGAGAGCTCTGCTGTATCATACAGTGCTTGACAGGCTGTGGTGTGGCAAAATCTGCCCCGTAATGTGGCAGGAAAGTTCAGCACGTTTCATCTTTATGAGCGCAGCGCATTGTGTTTCATTCAGCAGGCAAAATTAGCAGTAGTCTTTGTCATGGAGGAAAAACATTCTCTTCTTTAAATCACAACACTAAAAATATCTGTTTCTGGACTGAGCGATAATGCGATGATGTTTACATTACTTAAGTGGATAAACCAAAATTTAAATCATCCAACGCAAGCATTACGAACCTTATCCACAAAAGTCAGTGTGGCTACAAGCTTTCATTCCAACCAAGAAGGGGCTCATCTAACCAATCAGTTGTTTGAGACCAGCTGATTAAACAAATGGATGGATCCCTGATCCTCTGTGTCTGCATGTGTGTGTGTGTATATACCTCTTTGTCTTCTAGCCGTGTCTGAGGAGGTGAGGAGACTGGCTCTGGCTGTAGCTGATGCAGGCTGAGAGTGGCACTCTTGTTGCGGCTGTGGCCACCAGGCCGAGACGAGGCTCCCCTGGAGCCTGTCTGCTGCAGCTGTGGGTGGAGCTGGCGGTTGGGTGAAGATGGAGTAGAGGTCAACACCAGAGTTTTTAGGGCCGACACCTCCACCTGCAGGACATCAATCTGAGAAAAGGACGAGAAGTCATGCAAGACCAGCACTGACAAGTATATAATGAAGGAATGAAGGGCGATTGGACTCATGGATAGAATTACCTTGCCCTGAGCTTCCTTCAGTTGCTTTTCAGCTGTCGCCTGTTTTACATTAGCTTCCCGGACCATCTTATGAGCTTCCTGGGGAAATGATGCAAGGGAATGTGTCAGTAATAGAACACACATCAGCTAAGACAATCATTTTCTTGCTTATCATGCATTTTCATGCATACACATTCAATTAATTTCAAAAACCTCACCACAAAAATACTGGCAGTCAGCTTTTTCCTTACCTCAAAAAGACTTGCTGTCAGCTCTTCCAGTTCCTGCTCCAGCTGGTCTCTCACTTGAGACAACCGCTCACATTCCTCCCCTTTCAGCTTCAGCTCCTGCAGAGTGTGTTAATAAAACACAATAAAATATCAAATAATAGAATAGTATACAAGAGCAGTAAGTGATTTAGACTAAGTATTTAAAGTGTTGGAGTGACAGGTCACATATGTAAGCAGCATCTGTGCGCTTATTTACATGTTTTTAAATAAGTGCATGTCTACATCACCTTCTGGGCAGCATCCAGTTGCTCTCGGAGGAACTCTGTGCCTTTTTCTCTAATCTCTAGAGAAGAGCTCCGCAGGCGAGACACATTGTAGGTGTCTTCTCCTTGGGCCCCTGCCTCTTCTTGGAGCATTCCGTCACCTTGTCTCCCTCTCACCAGTACACTGGGGTCTGGTTCAGGCTCCAGGTCTATCAACCTGTAGAATCAAGCAAGGAATTCCATTACTGGACTTTTGACAGCTTCCCTACACGCACCAGTCCGAGAAGTAGAAGACTAGACAAGGCTAAATTAAGCTCAAGAGTAGTAAAAACCTTATTCACTTTGCTTTAAATATCCTAAACTGGGTGCCAAATGCTTTTCTATTTACATACAGTGCACTGTTTGCGTGTAGGAGTAATCAGTAGGCTGTAGTACACCAGATATGGAACAGGCAGGGATTTACGAGCCCTCCGTACTAAATCAAAGCACTGCAAGCAGCTTAAAGTCCTGACAAACAACAGACCACACGGCACTGTCAGACACAAAATCAGCCCTAGACGCCTCTGTACTGACTATATTCTCTAAAACGAAGCTCAATCCTGACTTTAGTAGAACTTTTCAGTCCTGGTATGTCCGGATCCCCACCCTTAAGCTCCTCTTCAGCCTGCCACATCCAGCATCCGCTCCGGCCACAAAAACACAGCTAAACCTCGTCTAAAGCCAGGCATAGACCGACAACACGGAGCAGCCTCTCAGGGCCTCCACGACGACCAGAAGCAGAAAAAGAAACAGGTTTGCGAGGGTCTGTGGTCTCGGCGCTCTCGAAGCTCTCCTCTGAGACGAACAAGCGTCGAGGCGGCTGTAAACAGGTCACGTGACCCCCAGGCGCCTGTAAACTTAGCTCTGCCTTCAGGAAGAGAGCCCGAGAAACCGCTTTAAAACTGGTTTGTTGACATGACAGCGCCAGTTTATATGATACAGTTAGTATTACATAACGTCTCAGTTCTCAAAGATGCTCCTCTAGAAATGGCATGTCGACATGCTGCCCTGTTTGGCTCCTGTTTTGGTTTGACAGCTCTCTTTTAAAAACCAAATGCTGATACATAACACAAACAAAAACGTCTGAGCATTTGTTAGGATATCATCCACAATGCCCAAGAATTACAACATTCATAGCAATAAGGCTCTGAATCACTCATAGTTGACATACATAATGACATACACTACATAGACAAAGGTATTGGGGCTCCTGACCATTATACCAACAGGGACCTTAATGACACTGCATTCATACACTAATATGAAGTTGGCGCCCCATTTGTTTGGAGTGTTTATGTAGGTAAATTTGTGCCCATTCATTCTGTAGAGCATTTATGAGTTCAGACACTGATGCTCGACGAGAAGGCCTGACTCGCAATCTCCATTCCAGATCATTCCAAAGGTGTTGGATGATGTTGAGGTCGGGGCTCTGTGGGGACCAGGCAAGTTCTTCCACACTGAACTCATCCATCCATGTCTTTATGGACCTCGCTTTGTTGAGTAAGGTACAGTCATGGTGGAATAGAGATGGGCCTTCCCCACAGATATTCTAAAGCATTAAGATGCCCTTTACTGGAAGTAAGGAGGGCTAGCCCAAACCCTGAAAGTCATGATGCATTTCTGCAAAAGCAGTCCAGGCACCCTATAACTTCAAGGTAAATGGGTGGAGCTAAATAGATTGGGCTGAATAGCAAATTAATTGTTTCTGATCACATCAGAAAAATAGAGAATTCAAAACACATAATTTTTGTAGAATGTTTTCGATATACAGACCACTCTTGATTGAAAAATGTGTTTCCCTTTGAAACTGGAAACCAAAGCAACTCTTTTAGTCAAGACCCTGTGAGAGCCTCCTCTTCCCAGGGGTCCTGGGTAGCCAGTCCATTATTCACCTCTTTACCACATACCTAGGAGCAGCTGGTGGCCTGGTGGTTAGGGAGTTGGTCCTGTGATCAGAAAGTTGTGGGTTTGAATCCCATGTCTGCCAGTGCCCTTTAGCAAGATACCACACAGTGCTTCCCACGTGCCACTGTCGGCTGCCCACTGCTTCACTCAGGTGAATGGGTTAAATGCAGAGGACTGAAGTAATTTCCTATGGGGTTAATGTGGTATGTAAAAAGAAAAAAATATTAAATAAAAAATACCTCCCAACAGGACACCTCTCTTCTTTAGCTCTGCTGTACTTGCTTCCGCGATCATCCTTTCCAAAAAATGTATGGGAAGAATACACTGCAATCCCTGAGCTCCCTGCTACCAGCAGTTCATACCCTGGGCTGGATCTGGGCACTGGTGGAGAGGAAGACAGCTGTACAGCATGGATACCCTCAAAGGCATCCATCTTCCAATGAGAGGGACTAATACAGAACCAGGTTTTGTCTCTGGTCCCAGCTACTAACCATCATTCTCTGGAATCTCTCTGTGCCTGAATGCAACAAAAAGAATTTCTTAGAAACACTTCCATATCTTTCATTTCAAACATAACAGTGGTCACTACAGTTGTCCACTGAGCTCCCCAGCCACCTTATTGACAGAGTTAACATTTATGAGTTTATTTTTAAGTAAATATTCGTTTTCTGCTGCTTATCTTGTGTAAGTAAAGGAAATAGGATTGCAGAATTTCCATTATAGCCAACTAGTGAGTGCTATAACTTGGGTCATGGACTTCTGCTGATGTCCTTTACACTTACTGTGCAGCCATGTAGGTTAATCTTTTTCTCATCTCTGGTTAAGACCTGAGAACATTAAGTGCTTTTAGCAGACAGTAACTGCAGGCACTGGCAACCTAAAAAGAAATACCAGGGGAAAAATGTGTCCAAATACTTTTAGTGCCCTAAAACTGGCGATAAAGCGTAATGTATAGTACGATATGCATAAAACATCGCATCTTAGCTGTACCTTGTCAAATTGCATGACACCAAAAATTCTGCAGTACAGAAAATGAAAAATATATTTTTAATACAAAAAATAGACTGTATTCTGGTCCTGCTGGTTTTCCCAAGGCACACTTTTGACATCATACTTTTGAGTTTAGTGTAACACAATAACAGTCATACTACAAAAAAACACTACAACGGAAGCTCACCTACCTGGTGATGAACAGAAATGATACAGGTAATTTTATCTTGATTTCCTAAAAAAGACAACATTTGCAGAACAACTGTGACATAAGAGCGTCGACAGAGTGTATTTAAGCAGCACTAAGATCCAGACGGCTGGTCCAGTACAAAAGAGATGTATGAGAAATTTGGGCAAGTCTCTGTTGTTCTCTCTTGGTGACCTCCCTGGGCAGCTGCAAGTTAATAACTAAACTGTGCTGGTGGGCAATCTGCATTTTCTCCATCAGGTGGTGCTGTATATCAGTTGCACTATTACAGGGCCACTTTTGCTTTTTTAACCTCAGTCATTATTATTTATGAAAACTGCTTATTCAGCCTTTAAAGAGTCCATCAATATTGCATAATATTACCCCTTATATTTATGATTATGGGATAAATAATGTCCTGTGTGTGTGTGGTTTGTGGTTTGGGGGCTATTTTGAAGTGAAAGATTTGTTCAGATTACTAAACTACCCTTTTCCTCACAATGCCCCTTTGTTGCTAAAAGAGATTAACACGTCAAGTGACCGGAGGTGTGGGCGTCCCTTTCCCTCTTTTCTTCCTCTCCTGCCTCCCTCGCTCCAGTGCCACTTATGAAGGCTGTCAACCTTCGTCTCATTACGCACAGTGAGTAGCTTTGATTCTGGATTTCTTCATGTGATCAGTGTATTAAGTTGTGTGGTGGTAGGTTTCTTATGTGTCGATTACATTAGCCTATAGTAGACCAACACAGTTTATTTTCAGCCACAGATTAAGCCTAAGACTGAATGACACTAAAACAAAGATTCCAGTAGAGATTCCGCTATAAAAATCCAGTCTTATGACTTACAGTTTGACCAAGGATGTGTTTCATTATGCCTGACTGACCCAAACATTCAAAGAACTTTCTCTCAGTGATGCTCTCTTTTCCTGTCACTGGCTTTCTCATAGACAACATCTCAGAATGCATCAGAGAGAGGGCACAATACACTAATATCAGATAAATGCACTAGTAGCTTTACATAAGGTTCAAGTTTTGCGAGTCACACACTTGATTTCACTCATCTGTTGTTTACCAGGTTCTGTAAGTGTGTTTGAGCAAATATGTTAACAAACTCAGTGAAGAGAACCTGAGTCATACACAATGATTATTGTTATTAATGCTATACATTCCTCTTCATTTGACCCTGAGTATGTATCTTTCTTATTTCCATGCAGAATTCCAACAGCAGAAACTGATTTGTTGTGGTTTTGTGGTGAGTTGGGTGTGTAGAGTACAACAGCTGGTTCTCCTGGCCAGCAGGGAACAGAGATGACAGTGACGTACTCGCGCAGGGTAGCGGATGCCCGTCTGGGCACCTTCTCCCACCTGCTGCTGCGCTGGAAAGGCAGCATCTATAAGCTCCTGTACAGAGAGCTGCTCATCTTCACTGTGCTTTACTGCACCATCAGTATCCTCTACAGGTACTGGCAAACACAAGTACTGCCTCTGGCATGGGTTTAGGCGAGACAAACATGCAACTTTTGGCTCACAGTGCGGTGTTTGTGCCAGTTAGTCGTGGTGAGAAATTTGTAAGGCAGTTTGTAGTGATGAGAAATTCTGTAAGGGATAATATATGTCATTAATCACTAACTGCAGGAGGGCAATATTAGTCCTGGAGCCAGCGGTCCAGCACAGTTTGGTGCTTTCCCTGCTCTAACACAGCTACTAAACCTGATAATTCTTTGATGGTTGAATCAGGTGCATTTCAACAGGGACAGCTGTAAACTGTGCTGGGTTGCAGCCTAACAGAACCTGAGTAAATCATTGCTGTACTAATATATTCTGAGATGTAAAGAATAAAGAATAAAACAGAGTGTAACTGTTGATGGCAGGTTCCTCTTGGATGATGGACAGAGAAGGCTGTTTGAGAAGTTGGCCATCTATTGTGATCAGTATGCACAGCTTATTCCTGTGTCATTTGTACTAGGTGAGTGGACAACATCTCTCACACGAAAGATACTTATAGTCTTTGATGACAAACTCTTGGGGAAATAATGCAAATTGTACAAAATAGCTCTAACATTGTATCGAAATATAATTATGCAAATTAACCCTTACTATATAATTATATATTTGTATTTGGGTTGCCTTTTCTTACTGCAGGCTTTTAAATCTTCCATTACCGTTGACCAAGAAAAGATATTTGTTGAATTCACTTGGGGCCAAAGTACTTCACATTGGCGTAAAACAGTAGCGGAATTTTGAATAACGATGACTATGGGGGTGAAGGAATGAGTGACCTATAAGACTCCTTATAGCTGTCCCCCTTTAAAAAGTCTGTTTAGCCAGATATGTAAACAAGTTGATTCTCCCAGCTGGGGGAATACTGAGTGCATGCGTGTGTTTGGCAGGTTTCTATGTGACCCTTGTGGTATCTCGCTGGTGGGGCCAGTTTGAGAGCGTCCCGTGGCCAGATCGCTTGGCTGCATTGGTGGGGGCTCATGTTCGAGGGGCAGATGAGGGGGCCAGACTGATCCGCAGGAGTCTGGTGCGTTACGCTAACCTATCCGGTATCCTCATCTACCGCTCCATCAGCACCGCTGTCTACAAAAGGTTCCCCACCATGGAGCATTTGGTGCAGGCAGGTACGCCACATACACTGTCTACACTTTATTCACTACAGGTAAGCTTTTCTGAACCTTACCTGCTACCAGATATGCAGCTGGAATAGAATAGAATAGAATAGAATAGAATAGAATAAACTTAGCCGAACCAACCTGGAAACTGGAAAGCATTCTCCATCCTAGTGCACATACATTATTGATCAAACCCCAACAAAGGGTTTGTAGGTGTCTGTTATAGAGGAACAATATTAAATCAATATCCAGAACTTCCATATTACCACATTTGAAATGTCAGCAGAACAACATGGAAGATTCTGGATCAAAATCCTGGCGTGTAACCCAGGAAAAGAGCTGGTTTAAGTGACGTGGCCTAGAACACTGATTAGAGCTCTGTGGAATTCCTGTTGCTGTGGTACCCCCCAGTGTCTGGTATTGAGACTCAGCAAGGAAACAACAAGGATTAATGGTCTGTTTCTCCAACACCTTGGCTCCATTAGCACTGAACTCGAAGTTAAGTCAAACCAAGTCTAACCAGTTCCCACATGAGCAAACAAACCAGTGTGAGACTTGACATTCGCTTGAGCACAATGTGTGTTGTGGCTTTTCCTGTTGTCTCATTTCATCTTTTCTTTCCTTCCTTCTCTCTCTCTGTCTTTGTCTCTCCAGGGCTGATGACAGTAGAGGAGCGTAGGCAGCTGGAGCAACTGCCATCTCCTCATAATAAGTTCTGGGTGCCCTGTATGTGGTTTGTCAGCTTGGCGCTCAGGGCAAGGACAGAGGGGCGCATTAACAATGACGTTGCTCTCTCTGCTATTCTAAATGTACGTCTGACAGCTATTCGTGTGTGATGCCATAGTGGAGCTCTGTATTTTCAGTGTAGTCACTAAAAAGCATTTTATGGGCTGTTTTGGGAAGAGATTTGTACTCGGTTTCATCATGCTTAAAGAATACAGCAGAGGTGTTGCATCATTGAGTAAAAGCTTTATCAGACAGCACTGAAAGTTCTGCATGTGTCTCTTTTCCCTTTTAGGAGTTAAATACGTTGCGCTCACAGTGCATGAAGCTGTACGGTTATGACTGGATCAGTCTGCCACTTGTATATACTCAGGTGTGACTGATCAGATTAGAGTAGTACTGTACTAATATTAATAACATAATTAAGTGAATAATTCAATGAATGTAACTAAAACTGTTTCATTACTGATGTGATACATGTGATTCTTTCTCTGATGTGATGTTTGCAAAATGATGTAAAATTACGATTGTACTGTAATAAGGTGTATAGGGCTATAGTTAGAATCATGTTTTAGCCTGAAGCAATCTATTGACTCAATTGTGAACTGATTCTGTTGTTTTGTACAGGTGGTAACCGTGGCTGTGTACAGTTTCTTCTTGGCCTGTCTGATCGGTCGCCAGTTTCTTGACCCCACACAAGGCTACCCAGGTCACAGCCTCGACTTCTATCTTCCCGTCTTCACCTTGCTGCAGTTCTTCTTCTATGTCGGCTGGCTTAAGGTGTGTGTGGTTGTGAATAGGCCCACAGTCAGGTCAAGAGGACAAAAGCACAAAAACAATACTTATAAAGATAAGGAAAATGGCTCTGGAATGACCTTACTAAATGACACTAGTATGGCTTTAAAGTGCATTAAAACCAGTAATTAAAGCTAATAATGTATTCAAAGGTGGCCGAGCAACTCATTAATCCATTTGGGGAAGATGATGATGACTTTGAGACAAACTGGCTGGTGGACCGCAATTTACAGGTATGTTTATAAAGTAATCTCTGCTGTGAGCTCCCCATTCCATTGACTCTTATATGTACTCACACTGAAAGTATGTCTGCATGCAAAATAACAACTTAAATATAACATCTCTGTCTCTTAGGTTTCTCTGCTGTCGGTTGATGATATGTATGACCTGGTTCCATTAGTAGAGAAGGATAAGTACTGGAATGAATCAGAGCCACAGCCTCCCTATACAGCTGCCAGTGCTGAACACCGAAAACCCTCATACATGGGGTCTGCTCTGGACATCAGGTGAATGTTTCAAGTTACGAGCAATTGCTCAGATGCACCTTTATCATACATTGATGTTTAGTGATTGTATGAAATGGATCTTTGCTTTTTTGTTATGTGAAGGAATGCCTCAAAAAAAGAAATTTATTTAACAGGTTATTACTTATTTCAAAAATGCAATTTGCCCAACAGTAATACAAATACCTTGATATTGGAGGCTTATAACCAGTTGTGTTGTGCAAATTGCATGCTTGAATCATCACATATTTGCCTTAAGTTGAATCTCACACTGACCAGATTTTGCAGATTCTCACACTGTGTCACACATTGGTACCTATTAAAAGTGAAAAAAGTCCTGTTGTAGGCACTTTGATTTAATTATTTTGTAGCATACTGTAATAAGCTATCATATTTTTTATTCTTTCTGTGACAATCTCACCTCCATATAATATTTCTGCAGTAATTCCTGTCAGTAACCTACAGTAAACTATAGTAATTGTCCTAATTTATTATAAGATTTCTATAGAACTCTGTGCTGTGCTCTTTGTGAAACCTGCTTGCATAACTCAGAGCTAATTCTGGTAAATCACCCTCTTTCAGTGTTCCCAAAGAGGAGATGGAGTTCCAGCACAATCTGGAACAGATCAAGGAGCATGAGGAAGCAAATCACTCCACTCCCCTGTTGGGCAGTTTGAGTCGTCTTTTAGGTGTGCAGTCTCCCAGCTTCCCTCGTGCCGTTCCTTCCTCCAGAGTGTCTCTCCTCCGCCGTCGCCCACGTGCTCCTCTAAGCCGCTTCCCCCTCTACCTTCACCCTGAGGCCACCACCACAGCCGGCCACGCCCACAGCCCATCCGATCGGGACATGGCCGAGTACGCCTTTTCCTCCATGCCCCTTTATGAGAGACCCGGCTTCTATAGCTGCCCACAGACACCCATCCACTGTGTCCCCCCACCTGTCCACAGACCCCGTCCGCCCCGCAGGCCACAGGGTGACTTGGCACAAAGTTCCAGTTCTCTAGCTCACCCTCTGCTGGGGTCACAGCAGTTGCCTCTTCCGGATACCCCCAGTCACATCCCACCTCCACCCTCCTCAGCATTCCCCTGGCTGGGAGGGGACAGGGAATACCCACCTGCACCTGCTTTCTCCTTCCCTGACCCTCTACCCAAACCACGTCCCGCTCAGGGGCTCCTGTCCCATCGCCCTTTGCCTCCTCGCCTTTCTCTTGACACTCCTCCCCCTATGGAAGGGCAGCCAGGACCTCCCAGCGCCCGTGGAGGGGGAGAGAGGGTGTTCTCATTCAATCCTCCCTCACGCAATCCCATACAGACCAGCTCAGGGTGCGTAAACTCATCCAGCACAACCAACAGCAATAACAATATCAACAGCACGGGTAGCCTTTGCAATGGCACTGGACCTGTAAGCAGTTCAGCAAACAGCCTACGACACATTAACAGAAGCAGCACGGCTCTTACTAATGCAGCCAGTTCAGTTGCTCCAGCTGCTATGGCAACGCCACAAATGACCAATCAACACAACTCACCTAATGATTCTGGGATTTCACTTTCTGAAGGGGATTTGATTGGTGGGCTGGTGCAAAGTGGGACAGTGAAAGCCAATGCAACGAGGGACCAGTACTGAGACGGCTGAAGTGGAGGGACAACTAACCAATATGTTCATGTAGTTCAGAGAATGATTCCACTTGTGTATGTTAATAGCAGTGAACAGAATAATAGATATTTCCACGAAGCTTTACAAAGAGAGGGATTTGTGTAATCTGAATTTTCATGAAAAGGGGACTAAGGAATAATGAACAGGAGGAATATTAAGCTGACCGAATAGAGACGGGAAAAGTAAAGTACAGTAGCCCTTACAGTCACATGTGAACACACCACAACACAGCACATAGCACAAACTTACGATCGCAGGGGCACCTCCCTATCCACCAGACCACCAGCTGATCTACTGACACTCAAATGTGGCAGTTTGAGTCGTCTTTTAGGTGTGCAGTCTCCCAGCTTCCCTCGCGCCGTTCCTTCCTCCAGAGTTTCTCTCCTCCGCCGTCGCCCACGTGCTCCTCTAAGCCTCTTCCCCCTTTACCTTCACCCCGAGGCCACCACCACAGCCGGCCACGCCCACAGCCCATCCGATCGGGACATGGCCGAGTACGCCTTTTCCTCCGTGCCCCTTTATGAGAGACCCGGCTTCTATAGCTGCCCACAGACACCCATCCACTGTGTCCCCCCACCTGTCCACAGACCCCGTCCGCCCCGCAGGCCACAGGGTGACTTGGCACAAAGTTCCAGTTCTCTAGCTCACCCTCTGCTGGGGTCACAGCAGTTGCCTCTTCCGGATACCCCCAGTCACATCCCACCTCCACCCTCCTCAGCATTCCCCTGGCTGGGAGGGGACAGGGAATACCCACCTGCACCTGCTTTCTCCTTCCCTGACCCTCTACCCAAACCACGTCCCGCTCAGGGGCTCCTGTCCCATCGCCCTTTGCCTCCTGGCCTTTCTCTTCACACACCTCCCCCTATGGAAGGGCAGCCAGGACCTGGACCGTCTGGTCAAAAGCAAACATTTTTATAGTCCTGGTAGCCAGGACTCTGTAACAGGGCAGCTGGTGGCCTAGTGGTTAAGGCGTTTGCCCTGCGATCAGGAAGTTGTGGGTTTGAATCCCAATACTGCTAGTGGCACCTCTGAGGTTCCCTTGAGTAAGGTACCCTCCCCACACACTGCTCCCGGGAAGTTGTGTTCCTGGCTGCCTGCTGCTTTACTTGATGAATAGGTGGAGTGTTCACGTATGACAGAATAGTCGCTTTCACTTTATAGTTGTTAGTCTCCTCTGGGTGGGAATGCTGCCATGTCACTCTAAAGACTTCTTGGGAGACACACACGTATGTATTTGTTGCTGTAAGCTGTTTCAACTGGTGTTTGGAGTGCCCTCTCTTGTCACCTCTGGTACTGGGATAGCTGGCAAGATGGCATCCAAAATCCATTTCCAGTACATGGAGAAGCAGCCAAATTAACATTTCAAGCAGAAGTGGCTCCTGGCATAAACATCCCAGGCCAGTGTTTCCCAACCCTGCACTATTTGCTGTTCTACTTTAATATCTCTCCCAGTATTTTGATTTACATTTGAAACATTTTATATAAGCTGTCATTGCTGTTACTTTGATGAAGTGTGGTATGATCAAATACATTTATGTATACATCCCCATGTATACATGTTGCTCACTGCAGCTGAGCAGTATACATATAGTCTTTATCCATTTACATGGAAACAGGGTCTATAGAGTTTTGTAGAATTTAAATTTCCAAATTAATCAGACTCATGAAAACCTTATTGTCTTTCACATGAAATATTGTCCCTAATATGTTGGTCTAAAATAGTTTAGTCATTTGTTGTACCGAGTTCTAAACATCAATACACCAAAAACAAACTTCATAGACATTACATGTGGGGACTGTAAGATCTTTTCTCGTTGAAAGGGGGACAGAGGAAAGACCTGGAGAACAATAGCTATAGATTACTTGAAGGAAAAGACAACTCATCCTGTAAATGATGGTGTTTCAGACACGACACAGTACAGAATTAAGTCCTAGAAGGAACTGGAGAGGCTTCAGGACCACATTCATGAAATAAACCTTTTGTTGGAAAGTATAAAGAGAAGCTGAAAGCACAGAAAAGGAAAAGAAAGTATAAAGCGGGAAGAAAAACAGTGGATGTCAAGAGGAGAACCATTGGTGTCATGGATTGTGAAACTGAAGCAGGATCAAAAAGGAAAGTGGGGAAATGGAGGACATCAGAAAGATGACACTTACTGCCAAGAGAGATCAGAGTTTAAAGAGAGAACATTTGCAGAGGATCTGAAACACTTACAGAACCTTGAAAATGATCATCAGCAGCTAAAAGGCTGTTGAAGAAGGATGGAGTGATGGAACAGAGAAGAAATTCTGGAGAGCAGAGAAGGAAATGGAAGATGTGGAAGTGACTGACAGGTGGAGCATGAGTTGAAACGAAGATGATGATTTATGACCAGTTTACTGTGACTTTATTTGTGAGAACAATGTCATAAACACTGTAAAACACATCTTTGTTACAGGTTTATATCTGAAATGGTAGTATAGATGTATCACTGCATGCTCCACTAAAAGTGTGATGCTCAGACTTGTCCTTCATTTCAGCTTATCTGAATCAATTAGTTTTTCTAAGATAACAGCCAGTGAAGACAAACGTGTTAAAATCACATTTCTACACATAAGCTGTGTTAGGAGGACCATGTCATTCTGTAAACCTGGGGTGTTAAATTGGGTTCCCTCCAAACCGCAGCACTGCAGACCTCTCCTTACAACTTAATGAGCTTAATGAGCTCTCAAAACCCATTAAGGCCCTTCTGATTACCTGATGAGTTGAATAAAAGGTATATAATGAGGATAATGCTAAAATATTCAGATATATTCCCCTCTAGAACTGGAGTCTGACACAACTATTTGCCTAGATTTTACACAGGTCTTGTACACAAGTTAAAATTGACACAATGTAGTAATGTGGACATAACAAAATAAATATCAGATAGACACTGAAAAAATAGTTATGCTGGTACCACTGGCATCGAGGATGTGACCTGATCCAGAGATGGGCCAAGTGCACATTTATTTAATTTTATTCAATTTATTCACCATTTCTGAATTAGAAACGCAATACTTACCAAATCAGTACCATTAAGCACAACAACAACAACAACAACAGCAATAGCAATAATAATCAGCTTTGGTTATCTGGGATACTTTCGGTATAAAGTACAGCTTTACCCAGGGGCTTCGCTAGAACCTTTTTCCTAGGGCTCAGGCCCCTGTATTAATGCACTGTGCCCTTGTCAAATCTCACGTTCAGCTTTCAACAACAAAATAATTCATTTGGCAGTGCATTAATTTTACTAATAATTATGAGCTAAGCAATGGAAGCTGGTATAGCATATACGTTCCAAGAGTACCCGCGTATATTGAAAAAAATGCCATAAAAGCCTATTTTTATAGTGTATATGCTAAATATGCTCCAAATATGCTGCCAGAACACTTTAACTTGATTTTAAATTCAGTTTAATGCATTACACTTAAAGAAAATGTAACGGTAAATAAATAATTAGAATCAGAAAACTTTATTGCTTAAAAAAAATGTTAGCATTAACAGCGTGCCAATGTTGAAATAATTCTCTCTACCCACATGTTTAGACAGGGCACAGCTTACTAATATTAATAAACTGAGATAACTGTTAAAAAATTGGGGGCAAAAGTTTAAAAAGTTTAAAACGACACAGATGCTACATGCTGCAGCAGGCTTCTTCTTCTTCTACTTGTTTTTATGGCGGTTGACAACTTTTCAGTGTATTTTCCAGGTCGGCAGTGGCTGTAATACAGTTCGGTTCTCAGAAAATATCCGCAAGTTACGACAGGAATTCCTACGACAGTGATGTAACCCGAATTGTGGCGTAAGCAGAAACACACCCTAACCTAAGTAATAACCTATCCTAACACAGTTGTAAAATCTATAAACAACTATGAAATGGTGTAATAAAGCAACACAAACGGAACACTTGCACTTAGATAAGCGTCCTCCCTTACTCATACGGCGCGTTATTAAGCTAGTCCGCCCACGTGAGCGTCTAAACTCGAAACGCCGTCAAGATACCGAATATGTGTATAATGTCCTCTTTCATAAAGAGACGATCCCAAAATGTTCACCAACTTGTTAAACACCTCCTATCCACTGGAAGGCGACAAACCTGACCGTCACATGTGGAGACTTGAGGGCTGAATCCCATTCAGCACCCTGTTTGCCCTTGTGGCGTGTCAATGTGTAGAAGCCAATGTAGAACTGCAGGTACTAAGTAGTAGACTACGGAGGGAGCTAGGAGGCATTTGGTGTTGAGCCATGGGGTTCTGACCGCGGATTTTAAACGGGAAGACGGAACGAGAAAAAGTGCATAAAAACAGACGTTCATAAAGTTATTGTGTTTACACTTTTACAACCCCCTGGTGCCTGACTGTATTGAATGAGGTGATCAACCCCTGTTCACTCTCTTGTGCTGAGGCCACTGAGACTTGAGTAGGACATGGATAGTCAGGATCCCGATTCTCCAGGCACTGTTTTCTTTGATTTGGAGACTACGGGTCTGGGTATGTATTTACCAGTGTGCTGGAGCATATCGCAATATAGCTTCTTAGAGCTGCACGTTGTATACACTCGAATGTGGTGTGATCCTCTCATTCAGGGCCCTCGTGTGACATTGTTCAGTTGGCAGCAGTGAGTGGCAGTCACACACTGAACCTCTTCATGGTCCCCCGCTGCAGGATGGACCCGGGGGCCGCCAGAGTGACTGGCTTTAGAGTGCGGAGGCATCGGCTCTTCCTGCACCGCAGGCCGGTCCTTACCAACTCTTTGAAGGAAGCCCTGGTGTCTTTCATAACATTCCTTCGCATGTTTGGACGCCCGCTTTTGGTGGGTCACAACATTCGCCGCTTCGATTGCCTTGTGTTGGCAAGAGCTTTGGATGAGTTTGGCTTGAAAGCAGCCTTCCAGGCAGGAGTTGTGGGCTTCCTGGACAGTCTCCCTTTGGCTCGGCAGCTTCTCAAGGACAGTGGTGTCCAGAGTTTTAAGCAGGAGAACTTGGTTAAGACTGTACTCGGAGTTTCCTATGATGCTCACAATGCACTGGCTGATGTACAAGCCCTGCAGAAGCTTTACTGGGCCCTCAGACCCACAGCCAGTCAAATCCAGCAGCACACATTTAGTCTAGACTGGTTGAAGACCACCGCGGTGAAGCCGGTCAGACAACCAGGCCAGAGTAACTTTTGTGAACATTTCCAGAAGGCAGTGAAAGTCGCAGTGGAGGAGTCTAAGCATTTAATCTAAACAGGACAAGACACGACTCATCGCACAAAAAATAACAGCTCCACATAAAGTCTGAAAGGTTAAAATTACTAGCATTCAGTAAGACACCTTTGACAGAATATGGCCATCTTCCTTTCTCAGTACTTTACTACTATGACAAAAGCAGTTGGTTGTAGATACAAATCTAAATGTAACATTTATGTTTTTAAGAATATTTATATTTTAATAAAAGGTTATTTATTCAAAGTGTTTTTCAGTCTGCCATTTGAATACTGCTGTTTGGTGGATTGCCTGGTAAAGAACAATTATATGCCTTTGGCCCAACCTAACCCATAATTTCAAAGGTAATTAACCTACAAATTTAACTGTATTATGTTTAGTAGCCTTGCTCTGGGGGGGAATACAAATGTGGACACTGTTATAGACTCAGTAGGTGGTGCGTTATAAAAAGAAACCAAAATAAGGATGCGAGGAGAATGAGTACAGAACTCTTATTTATTAGGGTTGTACAGCCTTGACAGACTCATGCCACTGCAGATTCAAAAATACCGATCCATGCCTACATTCCAAACCTTCACTGGAGGTAGCAGTCACATAATATGAAGTCCATCTTGTACATCTGAGACATAACAAGCCTCAGGTAAATCACAGAAAACTGCACAGAATTTACAGTAAACACACATCAGGATAACATTAATTCCTCTGTCCTTTGTTGCTAGACTTTAGTGCAAGCAGTATCTGAGCAATCACACAGGAACTGAGGTGCCAGTAACGACTTTCAAGTCTAAAAACAAAACTCTCAAAGACATTTTAATGTCAAATGAGCAAGCTCCATACAACACACACATTTTCACAGAAGTTAAATCACCCAAGTTCTGTCACAAGAAGGGTTTGATTAAAAATGTTAAAATATGTTATTAAATTGAGAAAAGGGTTAAAAGCAATTTGTTTGATTTTCTTAAAACATCCCTGAATTGCGTTTAGTTTTCAGTTACTGGGAGTGAAATCCACATGATGGAGACCCTAATGACACATCAGCTATCTGGAGATTGTGGCTTCCTTCTGAAGAGATTATCTAAAAGATCAAAAAAAGTTCAGATTTGCTTACATTAAAGATCACCCTCATGTAAAGAACAAATTTAACCTTGCTAAATGCTGAATTCAAATTTGAACATATGTAGACCAAACATGCGTCTGTGCATTCTCAAATAATTCTTCTAAATATTCTACATGTGGTGACCTCAAAAATCAGGAATCGAGCAGTAGTTCTATTGATTAAAAATTCATGCACAGGCATTTTTGCAGGGAAGCGGTGAATTACCCCAAACATTATACATGGAGAATTTTATATTTATGTAACTTGTCTTCAAAGAAGCCAAACATATAATAATAGTAGTAGTAGTATTAGTAAAATTATATTTGCCATGCTAACCCATATGTATATATAATACGTAAATGTGAAGAGAGAAGCAGTTTGGCACATCATAAACGTTCATATTCACCTATTGCACTATTACAGTCAGCTAATTTAAACAGTGGGTCAACGAGAAAAAGACACAATGTTCTCATGTACATGCTGGTAAGTGGGGGTGTTTGTCAATATACCGATTGTTCCCTATGTGTCTGTATATTACTGAAGTCTGCATGGTTATCCTGTCTGTTTCCCTGGGATTCACGGACAAATAAACAAACAGTTCAAATGTGACAAATGCAGTATTGAGATCAGATGTGTCCCAGTAAGGAGAATGGAATATTCAGAAACACTCTTCCTACAGCAGACAGCAGGCTCTAAACATGGTCATACCGCTCGACAAGGTTATCTGCAGCGTGACGCTCTCATTGGCCGAAGTGAAGAGCACGGAGCCCCTCTGCAATGTGATGTCAGCGAGGGCAGCAGCGGAGGATGCGTTGGCCTCCCCCTGAACCACCAGCAGGATTCCAGCGCAGTCTAAAGGACTCACAGTGTACTGCTTCACTGAGGGGGGGATCTGCAGGAAGAAGCCAGGAGTGTCATCAATTCAACTTCATTCAGACAAAAATCAAATATGGTTGCTCAGCTAAGCCATGTTTAACTTCCCCAGAGCTACAAAGCTACTATTAAGTTTTGAATGCTAATAAACCAACCAATGACCACTGAAGATAGATATATACCTGTATATAGCAGACATAAATCATTTCACAATTGAATTAAACCAATGTGCTGTTAATACACTCAGACTAAGACATGACTCTGTGTCAGAATCTGAAAACTTTACGGATCCCTGAGGAAACTGGCTCTGCTACGACTGCACAGGCACATGGAGACACAAAGACGAGAACAATATGAAATAAACTCCAGAAATACTCGGTGCTTAATGCACTATGATATTTAGACAAGATGGATATAAATACTACAGATACATTTAAATAAATAAAAAAATATATTGCCACCTAAAAATGAACATGTCCTAGCTAAGAGCATCCATGAAGCCTGAATTTCGTTTATGCATTTTCGATAGACGGCCCTTTGTCGGCATGTCAGAAAACACACAAGCAAATGAAACTTCATGTAGTTTAATGCAAATGAATGATGATTTGATATGCAGTTTGAACATGAGAGGGCTTCTCTTACAAATCTAATAACACCCTAGACTTCATTGTATAACACGGCCAGCCATAAAAGCAGTGTGTATTTAGGCCTGGGTTTAGCTTCATTCATAAAATGAAAGCTAAAGTAAGGCGGACTTATGTCAGACTGAATAAATGTATCACAGTCACAAAAGCATTTCCATCCCATTTAGCTGTCTGACGTCTGTGAAACTCACCTGTATCCTCATGACAGTGAAGTCTGGTACTGGCGGATCGTACAGGTAGACGCAGGGGTCTGAGGGGTCCTGAACTGAGGGGAAGATTTTGGCACTGGCTGGAGCAGGAGTGTAGTTCAGCATTTCACACAGTGTGTTCACATCAATGTACTTTGGGGTCAGGCCAGCGCGTACTGTGTTATCCGAGCAGGCCATGCACTCAATGCAGTCTGCAAGACATATTATGCACGAAACGAGTTATGGTTCATATTATTTAGATATTAATTATTTAAACATTAAAATGAGTGAGACAGAACTGTTTTAACTGAACAGTTTTGATTATATTGATCAAACATTATGTAGTCTTGAATTGCTCTAGATAAATAAAAGATAAAGTGACCTCCGGAGAGATAAGCGTGAGGTTCATTAGCTCCCAGGAACATGGCCTCTCCGGGCTGCAGCACAATACAGTTCAGAAAGTAAATGGAGAAGCAGCCGATGTCTCCTGGGTATTGCGAGTGCAGCCGCAGTAACAGCTCTCCGTTACTGCCTGATGTGTCTTTTCCTGCAGCCGCTGAAACAGCAACAATATAGTACAAACAAAATTGGCTTCTAGACCCAAAGGTGGGACCTGGTTGATGCTAAAAGACAACTAGCAAAAATCTGGCACGACAGCATACCTTCTTCTGACACTCTTTTCACCAGCATGTTCAGCTGGTCAACAAATACTTTCTTCTCACAATTCATCATCCTACTGAAGCACTTCTTCAGGGCCAGAGAGATTCGGGCTGGGTTACCCACGCTGCTCTGCAGCTCATCTGCTGCTTCATTGCCTACCAGGGCATAAAACTCTGGGACAGCTGAAAAACACAGACACGGGTAAACCCTCAATCCTGCCATGGGTGTATCTTGACAAACAGCACTGTATCATTGATAGTATTATAAGGTATAACAACCATATAGGTGCACTTCGAGGTTTACGTTTACTTTATCAGCCCCCTTCTACCCCCTTGATGACACTGGACAATGTTGTATATGTTGTATACATGCTGTATATTGCACATGAGTTTATCAGGTCGTTGACTCCATGTATAATATTATGTGACCTCTACAGTGGTGGCAAAAAGTCATAATTTTTCTTATTTTTCCGTTTTGCTTTAATGAGAATGTGCACTCAAATTCCACATATTTGTACAAAAGCCTGAGTAGATCAGATCCACTCGAGAGTCATCAGAATATGCACTTTATTGAAAAAGATGAGACCCTTTTGTTCACAGCCCTTCATTTGATGGGCATCACAGATCATTTTACATTTATTGTAAAGAAGATTTTCAATGTAGACTTTTTGCCACCACTGTATGTGTTTTGTACTCACCTTTGAGAAAGGCGGTTATTTCCTCCAGCGGCCGGAAGCCACAAAGGCCTTCAAACTGTGTGAGAGCGATGGCCATCTCAGGCTTGTGGTTGTTGTCGGGGTAGTGCTCGGGAAACTGGGCATGGAGCTTGGCAGCCAGCTCCTGGAACAATATTTAGTTGAAGTTGAGGTTGATTGTCATATGTACAAGGTACAGTGCACAGAGTACAATGAAATGCTTACTTGAATACCCTCTTCACATAATGACAAAGCAGTGCAGTGACAATAACTAATCACAGGCTATGTTGCATAATATGAAGTGTCAGTGCAATGTGAATTATTGTGTGCTACAGTATTTCACACTAGATGTATTGCACACAGAGAGAGAACCACAGTTACTGTGTGTTGAATAGTCTGATGGCACTGGGATAAAAACTGTTTCTGAATTCATTAGGAATTGGAAAAACTGTAATAAAATGTGCTACATTGTTTTTTGGGACAGTATATAGTAGAGCTGGGTAACTTGACAATATTTATCATCAGGGCTTTGTTAAAAATAAAGCATAATTAGTCCTGATTACAGACTTCAATGTTTAGTAAAATTGGATGTTTATTTTGACTGAATTGCACTCTTTAAACTTGTTTTGAATTTGGCACTACTAGTTCTCAACTCACCAAACCTCAGGACATCTGAACATTGTGACATATGTTGAGTTTTGCAGAAATGTCTTGAAGTACTGTGATGTTATGTTTTTGCCAAATCACCTAGTGTGCAGATTTATACTGTAGTAAAATATAACACACTTTCTTTTCCAGAGATCCCCTCTTTACTCACCCTGTTGGGATGTGCCTGGATGGACAGTGCAGTGTTGACAGACAGCACTTTAAAGAGGAAGGGCAGCTGTCCCTGGAATGTGTCTTTGACTTTTGACCCCAAGCATCCTGGGTAAGCTGCAATCCACTGCCCCAGTGTCCTCTGAGATATCCTGTTGTCTTTGATAAGGGCATCGCCCTTTGGGTGGGCTCCCATCCAAAGCTAAAAAACAAACAAACAAACAAACAAACAAAAAAAAACACCACCACCAACAACAAAGAACAGTTTAATAGACTGCTGATATGTGCCCTGTTATAGGCAGCATCTAGTCAATTTGTTTTGATCCAAACAGGTTTCTGAATACTTTAGAAATAATCCTGTATCTCCTGTCTGCAGTCACATCATCAGTTAAGATAAGTGAGTGGCATATTTAAACCAGCATGATGCAGTGGTGCATCATCAGCAGTTCCTTTATACTTTCATGTTTTCCTCTTCCTGTCACTCTGCTACAGGTTAACATAAACTTCATCTATTCATAAGACTTTGCTTCAGGTCTTCTTATAGGTTTGTTTGTTTGTTTGTTTGTTTATTTATTTATTTATTAGCCAAATCTAGCCTGACCTTATGCACCAGTGAGTTTAATCTTGAAGCAAACATTCTTGTTCTGTGTCCTTTTCTTTATGTCTTCTTGTTACAGTGCATCAATATACCATGATCTCCCAATGCAAGAATGTGACATTATGCATTGCGGAGGATGGGTATTCTATTATTTATGATATCTGAGGCACCTGAATTGTTAATAGTGTTAAACCAATGCCAATCAAGAACTCACTCCAGCACATTCACATACATCATCCATTTCAAAATCTTTCAGCTCTTGTCTCATTAATAAACTGTGCCAGAATTGAATCTAGTACCCCCTTTACTTTCATTCTAAATATGGTAAGAATATTAAATTGTTTTATATCTTACTTGACTAAATTGAGTGTATCGAAATTGAGTGCCGTATTGTCATTTTCAATCGAACTGAATTGACTATTTTTGACACATCTACATGTGTTCAACAGTTTTCCTTCAATCATCTCCTAGTCTAGTCTTCAGAGGTATACCTGTTTACTTGTGTGTCCCTGTGAATACCTACTGATAAGCTCACCATTGCTCACTGTCTTCCTTCAAATCTTTCACCTACTGTCCTTAAATAATGCTGACATTTCATCCTATGATGTTCTGCTTTAGTGACACTGTCGCTTTTTTATTTTTGCTATATTGAGAGACACCAGATGACACAACACACAACTGAATCACCTCAGCAGCTGTTCATACTAATGCCAACATGATACCGGGAAAGTATACAAATAGCTACAATTACGACATTTCCCCTCCAGAATTATTGGCACTCTTGCTAAAAAAATTCACAATTCATTATCTTTATATTATACTGAAAACAGAAACAATCAGAGGTACATTTAGTTACATATGATTCATTCTCAGACAAATAGTGGCACCTCAATAAATTCTGAATAAAGGAAAATTATATGTTATCTCCTGCATACTTAACTATTACTAAGTTGCATTACATATTTAGGAACATTTAAGCTGTTTTAGAGATGCCAGCTGACTAACCATTACAATTTGGCCCTTATAAACACCACTCACATCATTTTTTCTTGCTTCCAACACATCAGTTTCAAGAACTGACTGTCATTATAGTGGCACCTGTCAATGGATAGGATAGACATCAAATTATCAATCAGTACTATTCGCTATTCGTTATGCTGTGGATGATTGGTGCATAAAAACAAATGCATTTTAAGAAAGGACTGTCTTGGTTTTGTTAACATCAGTAAGGAAGACTTGTATTAAAACACAAGTAAGACAAAAGTAAATTTAGCTCTTCACAGTGACCTTTCCATTGTGCTATTTAAAGAGTCACTTGAGACCTTTACACGGGTCTCATGTGTTTCTCATTCACTCACTTTCTGTATGCACCTAATCCTAACTAGGGTCGCAGGTATCCTGAGGTGAATGTACATGAGGCATGGGTGGGGTTCCAGCCCACTGCAGGGCACCCACATACACACCATTTATTCTGACACTTACAGCTACGGTCAGTTTATAAGCCCCAAATCATCTTATGGGTTTCATTAATGGAAATAAATATAGGTGCTAGAAACACACATAAGATTTAACACATGTCTAGATTGAGCCTTCTTTTTCCAATAGCCAGTGATGAGTAGGTTACAAGTAAGATCAGTGAGAAATCCATGCAAGGATCACAGAAGCTGTTTTTACCTCGGCATAGGGCTTGCCATCCTCTATTACAGCTTGGGGGTCTCCACCCTGAACAAGTTTAGCCACCTCACTGTCCAGCCCCACCTTTCCCCAGGCATAGTTCTGGACCACGCAGGACAGTGGGAATACTGTGGAGAGAGAAAGGGGGCAGCTTTGAGGTTCTCCCACACCCATTATATGATATTCAATGATAAATATACATAACTGACTCTTATGATGAGCAGATCATAATTATTCGTGTTCGACATAAAGTCGTTCAGCAGTAAATGCATCTCAAGTCCCCACTTCGAGACAACTGATCTGTACTATTGTAGCTAAAAAAAATAAACCACACTGGCACCATCACGGCTTGTACGGCTGGATTAACAGCAAGACCACAGTGACAGTCCAACTGATGTTAAAGAATGAATGAAAACAGACGAAAGCATAGACAGCACTGACCTCTCACTTCCTCCATGTCTGCAGCCTTGACAGTTACGGTGCTGTGACGTCAAAGTATTGATATGAAATCTGTGACGTTTAAAAAGAAATCAATATTTGTAGTATTTAAGCACTCGTCATTGTTAAAAGGCAGCGCTGCTTCGGATGTAGCTCCTAGTTTAAGGCTTTAACTCTAATACAACCATCTCGTTCAAAAGTAATTATTAACAATATTTTTATTTACCTTTTAGACACCCAGTGTCATACAGGGTTGTATTTATTAAACTGTACCTCTGAAAAATAAACTGCAAAGTAAAAATAAAAACAAATCTTCCCCGTAACTCACCGGTGACGTTCACGCCTCGGTTACGCGCATGCGCAGTGTGCCCCAGCTGCGGAAGTGCTCGACGAAGTTGAGAGGCCGCGGATACAGCAGCAGTTCTCTATTTATATTCGTTTTCGAGCTGTTTTCTCTGCGTGTTCTGCTTTAAAGAGAATTTCGGTAACATGTCCGGGTTCGACAGCAATCCGTTCGAAAATCCGGGGGACGTTAACCCGTTTCAGGTAGGACTGTTCGTCTTTCTGAACAGTTTTGTCATTTTGTCAAGAGTTTTTAAGGGGGCGTTTGTCAGGAACCCTTAAGTACCAGTCTGATTGGCTACCGCTCTTGATTGACAGCGCCTTCTGCCAATTAAGGCGCGACTTGACCTTGAAGAAGGGCGGGCCCTCTTATAGGAAGAAGTTCTTGCTAGGCTATTGTTGGAAATTAATGCATCCCATGTCTGTTACTGACACTTTATAAAGAATGGATTATAGGGACATAAAACAGAATTATCTAAACTTATGCTTATTATCTAAACTTATGCTGGTGGCGTAGTGGTTAGGGAGTTGCCCCTGCGATCAGACGGTCGTGGGTTTGAATCAGGGCAGCCAGTGGTTCTACAGAGATGCACTTGAATGAGGTACGGTCCCCACACACTGCTGCCAAGGTGCTGTGTTCCTTGATTCCCAGTGCTTCACTTGGTGAATGGGTTAAATGTAGAGAAAGATTTTCACATTGTTCACATTGTGTCCTGTGCTGTTCTCACACGTGACTTTAAAAGTTCACTTTACTTTACTTTAGATTCCTCTATCTCTACTTTCAGGTGGTTTCCGGTTAGGTTTCAGTTGGTTAATCTTTGAACATTTTTTAGGACAACAACATGGTCAACAGGTAGCACTTTAATGTTTCAATTATATGTGAAAAGGGGTCAGCAACATCTAAGGCTTTAGTACTCTTAAACAAAAGGATAAGGCTATTTAATGTCAGTAACCATCATGGTCCATGGTGTTTACTGATATCAGAGAACACTTCCTTGCTTTTTAAGAAATTATTTGTAGGAACACGTGATTCAGATGGTGTACACAGACTTATTACCCAACCCGATGCAGAGCAACAAAGCAGTGTGTCCATCAGCTATCAGTGCGCACTGGTTCTCAGAAGCTGTTCCCATACAAAGATGTGCCACCTTCTCATGAGCAGGAACTGTAATGGAAACCCTCTCTGAAGTAGTAGATTATTAATTAGCTCTGGTACAGCAGTAACTCAGAAGATTCGTTGTTGTTTAAAAACACCATTTGTGTTAAACACAATTTTTTGCCCTTTAATTCACTTATATGGTTTTGTATGGTAAAAGAAAATCCCTTTGGTTGCACAGGTAAAGCCATGCAGGTCCATCTGATCTGTAGGTAAATCTGTGTGTAAAGTGTCCGTTTGTTATACATGAACACACCACAGCGCAAAGTGTGAACAGCACGAAACCCATTCACCAAGAGAAGCAGCAGGCAGCCAGAAACACAACATCCAGGGAGCAGTGTGTGGGGATGGTACCTTGCTCAAGGTATCTCAGTGGTGCCACTAGCAATCCTGGGGTTCTAACCCATGACCTTCTGATTGCAGGTGCAACTCCCTAACCACTAAGCCACCAGCTGCTCTTACTTTATGATCAGCTAAACCCAGTTATGAACTAACTGCAATAGCTGTCCTATTTCTCCTCTTTCTCCACAGCCTTTTAATCTAGATTACTGATCCATGTTGATCCAATCTTTTTGACTCCCTTTCAGTTTGAAATGCTTTTATGTTTTCCATTACTAACTTTATTGACACAAAAACCCTGTTTGTAAGGTATTGAGGAAAACATTTATGTTTAAAGATATCCTGTTTATGACATAATTAGCCCGGGTCCAGGAACAGGACAATGGAGCAGCTGTTATCACTCTTTCCCTATCTTGCTCCTAAAGTACTACTCTGGAGCAGGATCACGCCTCCTTTCTTCTGCGTGACGTGATTGTGTCATGTTTGCTTGTGGGGCGGGATGTGAATCTAAAATAGGATGACTGAATTTACTGGACTAGCAGCCTATTTAATCAGGAAATCCAGTAGAAGTTCACTTAGTTCAAACTGGAAAAAATGTGTAGTTTTTGTCCCCGTCCAGAAGTTAATTTAGTCTTTAAACATCCTCAGTACCATCTTAAATCCTCAGCCATGTTCTCAAAGTGGGGTCCATGATATATAGTCAGGGTACTTGGTCATTTTTAAAAAAAAATGTGACAAAAAATAATTGTGGTAGATATGATCACTCTTATCTGACGTCTTTCTGAGTCAATAGTCTATAAACCTTTATATAGGACAGTGTCCTCCACTCAGCTTTATAACACTTGAATTGGTGGTGGATAATTGATCTCACAGTTCTTGAAAATGTTTTTAATGACCCATGTATTACTGTATTTTGTTGTGAGGCTTGAAAAGTTTGTACAGACAATAAAAATGTTTAAAAAACCTTTTAACCATAAATACTTTAAAGCCAGATCAGCACTAAATGCAGTCAAATAAGACTTATTATGCTCTCTTTATAGGATTCGAAAGTATATTCACAATATGCTCAGAAAAGCATAGTATGCTTTGGAAGTGGTATCTGGCTGAGAAAAGTTTGAACCCTAGTCTAGCGACATGAAAAGAGCCAGTCCTTTCGTCCATTTAAAAAAAAAGTTCTGTATCCGTAGAAACGTACTTTGCAAAGGCGTCTGTAAAAAAGCATACTTTAAATAGATTAGAAGAAGTAAATGTGATCTATTTACACTGTAGGGGTACAAAAATTACTGCTCATTACTGTGTGTACTGGTGTGTAGAGGTATAGCTAACATGAACACCTTGAAAGCATAGAGGGAGTGTCTACAGGTGAACTGAGATGATGGTTGTATCAAATAACACGTCTGAGGTGCAGCCTACACAAAGGCAGGCCTGATTAACTCTCACACTGGCAATGGCATTAAAGCAGCGAATATGCTGTTCTGGACATATATATTTAGCATCTGAATTGTAGGGGACAGTTGATGATGAATGATGAAACATGCCCTCACCCTTGAGCAAATTAACACATTTGTAGAATCAAAAGCATGAAGAGTAGAGTACAGGAAAATATAGTGGGCATATCAAACTCAGCTGGAAATAGTCATCATACATTCAGTTTACAGTATTTTAGTGAAACATTTCTCTGATTGTTGACTGAAACATACACAGGTGAAGTGACAAAGGCCAAATTGTGATGGAAAGATGGGTGTTCACGATATGCAGTGGTCACTACCTACCAAAAGTGGTCCAAGGAAGGACAACTGGTGAATCAGGTACAGGATCCCGGTCACCCAAGGCTCAGTGATTCGCGTGGGGAGCAAAGACTACCCTTTCCGGTCTGTTTCCACAGAAGCGCTACTGTAACGTAAATTGGTGGAAAAGGTTAATGGTGGTATTGATAGAAAAGTCTCAGAACATAGAGGATACTGCGGCTCTGCAAACGTATTCTTCAGTCTTTAAAGAGTGGTCGAATAGTTCCCAGTGAATACTGAGTAGTATTTTTAGTTGAAATGCCCAACCCTAATGCAAACAATTTGTTTCACCATACAAAATACCTTTAATTAGCTGATTGGTTGAAACAAGCATGGTAGAACAAGAAAAACCAGCAAAGGGTCCAAGGAGTGGAGCTGAATAACTTTCTCCTCGCCACTGAGGAACATTCAATGAAAACAGCAGACTGCCTCGCCCAGCATAGACACGGGCTGCAAAACACTTCTGAAGTATTGCTTCAGGCCAATGTTGTAGTAGTTGTTAACCCATGTGATCATTTCCTGACAAAACTGCCAGAACCAGATCAATACAGTGTGTATTAAGTACATAATGTTGATCTGCATTAACGCTTCTAGTCAGGTTTAGATTTGCATTTTTGTCCATTTAAATAGGAATGGAATTATGAAGCATGATGGTTCACATTGTTAAAGGTTGCTGTGAGGGGAAGTGGCTCAAAGTGCCCTCAAACCTATTTTCAAGTCAAGTAGGTTTTATAGGATTTCAACCACATACACACAGTACACAGTGGTTCCTCCAGGATCATGGTGCAACACAAGAACAGAACTGACCACCACAAAACCAGACAGGACGAAAGTGAGTGCAAGAAAAAGAGTAACAGTAAAATTGGACAAGGCAACATTTAGTGCAAGACAACATTTCAACAACCATTTTTTAATAAATATTCTGTGGTGTTTCATTTCACTTTAAACTGTTCACTTTAAACTTGTTTTATTAAAAATCCTCTTGATACGGCGTCATAGACAGGAAAAGAACAAACATCACCTGGATTCAACCTCTTACTGCACAACGTCAGGTCAAATGGACGTTTTTTGTGATTTTTGAACACATACAAAGATTTTAACTTATTCAAATGTCTAAGTTTATTATTATTATTATTTCTACTACTACTACTACAGCTACTACTACTACTGTGTGGACTCTCAGTCGGTGCTCACCTGGTGCCACGAACGCCTGAAAAACTGATTCAGACGTCCGTGTAGGCCTTAGACCCATTATACTTTCCCACTTAGCTCCAGCTATTACTGAATGGCTGGACTCTTGGAGAGTAAGGATATCTCCATATTAATTATTTACACTGTAATTAACACTGGTATTAATGATTAACATAGTTCTCGTAGACTGAATAATTGTGAGTGGAGTATCTACAGTTACATGCTGTAAGCATTATTATTGCTATGTTGAAATATGTTGCTACTTTACTCAGCTAAAGATATGAGTTATGGAGCCGAATAATAGTGATATACTGGGGAATGTGTTTGTGTCTTGCAGGATCCCTCTGTCACGCAGGTGACCCACTCTGGAGTGGAGCATTTTGAGCAGTTCAACCCTTTTCCTGCTCCGGATTCTGTAAGTTGTCAAACACATAGAATTGGTCTAAAAATAGCCAGTAAGGTCACATTTTAAGACTTAGATCAAATTAAATTTAGACCTAGATAAAACAGGCATTCTTTGGGGATTAGTTTAATGTTGAACATGGTAAAGGCACTTTACATCTGTGATGAATTCTGTCCTATTAACGAGGGCAGCTCATTCAGAGACTTAACTCTGATTATATCTGGCCCAGAGTAATATTTAATCTGTTCAACCTAAAAGAATGACTTCATGTGGTAATACACAATGTAACCTCATATAAATGCTTAGAAGGAAATAATGCAATACAATGCAATCATTTACAGCACTTTTTGCAGTAGCTTGTGCTTCTTTATACTCTGTTGCATATGTTTCCCAGAGAAATCAAAGATCTAACCCAGTAATATTGGTGGAAGTAACACATGATGGCGAGACCTAAATACAATTGGGCTGGGAGGAATGAAAACATATTAAAAAAAAAAAAGACTATGTACAATAACAGTCCAGTCAGAGGACTGTTTCAGTTCATCACATCCTCACTTTATCTCATCCACAGAAAACATTAGTTTAAATACAGGGACTGCAGAGAGACCAACCCAGGAGTCTTACAATCCTTAAAGTGAAAATGCAATTAAAGTATTGAGTTCACAGCATGGATATTTTTAGTTAATATCCGTTTTCAGCATTTGTAAATATTTTCTGTTTATCCATCATCCAGAAGCCAATCTGTGTGTAACTGTTATTTCTGTTTGTCTCCTTGTGTAGGGAGATGTGACAGGCTCCACAATTCCAGCCTCTGCTGCTCCTTCACAGCCAGCCGTGCTGCAGCCCTCTGTGGAGCCAAGCCCCCAGGTCAGCATCTTGCATACTGCAGTGCAGTGCAGTTTGTGTGTGTGTGTGTGTGTGTGTGTGTGTGTGTGTGTGTGTGTGTGTGTGTGTGTGTGTGTGTGTGTGTG
>JBBPDC010000129.1:14149352-14192115 GCA_037974485.1 Hemigrammopetersius urotaenia | reverse complement strand
GTGTGTGTGTGTGTGTGTGTGTGTGTGTGTGTGTGTGTGTGTGTGTGTGTGTGTGTGTGTGTGTGTGTGTGAGTGAAACAATAATGCTGCACTTTTATGACCATGACATTCTTAAATTGAGTATATTAAAAAACAGCTCAGCAGTTGAAATGTGGTCATTTTTTGCTTGTATTAATTACGCCTGTGTTCTTGTGATGTGTGCACGAGAAGTGCTTTTACTTTATGTTTTACTTTATCTATGTGAGAGCATTAACTGATACTGTAACGCTTCTATAGGCAGTTGCAGCTGCAGCCCAGGCAAACCTGCTGAAACAGCAGGAGGAGCTGGAGAGGAAAGCAGCTGAGCTGGACCGCAGGGAACAGGACCTGCAGAGCAGAGGAGCAACTACAGGTACTGTACGCTGTCTTCACTCAGACTGCGAGGTATTCCAAGAAAAAAGCAAGCATAGCATTGTGCCATAATATGGATTTTACCATATTGAGGGTGCACTGATTGTATCATGGCCATAAACTGACTTAACTAAAGGTGAATGCACTGGCACTATTTCTCCCCTCCTTATAACCATGCACACACTCTGGAAGCTGTGAAATCATTTGGCATCTACACAAAAGACACCTTTTCGCCTCTATACTGTGGCCCACTAGGTTTACTTTCATGGTTTGCTTGTATTAAATATGCTTGAAAATCTGAAAAGGTTTATGATGTGTTATTTTAATTATTTGCACAGACTGTGATGTCAAATCATGCCAACATGATGGTCATTGTGGGATATTTTTGCAGGCAAAGAGAACAACTGGCCCCCATTGCCCAAAAGCTTTCCCATAAAGCCATGCTTTTATCAGGATTTCTCTGAGGAAATACCCCAGGAGTATCAAAGGATCTGCAAAATGATGTATTACCTTTGGATGTGTAAGTACTTACAGTGTCACAGACAAGCCACAGATCATATTGTGTAATTCAGAAATGCACTTTGTTCTTATGACCTTTTGTTAATGTTTATTGGTTTTCCCCCTAACATTTTTAAAGTATGTAGAGTTATATCAAAACACACTTGCTGTGCACTTAGAGTCTGTACCTGTCTGTATTTGACATCAAAATTATCTGCTTTTTCTTTTTTGCTGTCTTTGTTCCCTTCCTTCACAGTGTACTGTGTGACTCTGTTTCTCAATGTGCTGGCATGTCTGGCATTTTTCACCGCCAACACGGATAATGGAGTCGATTTCGGTTTTTCTATCTTATGGTTCATCCTCTTCACTCCCTGCTCCTTCTTGTGCTGGTACAGGCCTGTCTACAAGGCTTTCAAGTGAGTCTTTATTATTTTACACACATAGGAATCTATAAACAGTATTTGAAATATTCACGAATTATCACTGTAGGTATCAGAGAAAGGCTGCCTTATTACCATAAGAAGCTAATACTGTCTGGTGTGAAGGTTTCTGTAATTCTCTTCCAGTTAACAAATGTTTTGTTGTCTCTTTTAGGACGGACAGCTCCTTCAACTTCTTTTTTTTCTTTTTCATCTTCTTTGCCCAAGTAGTGGTGACCATCATTCAGAGTGTTGGCATTCCCAAATGGGGGAACAGGTGCGTGCAATGATCTTTTGTTTTCCGTTTTCTCTCCTTCTGAAAGTTTCTGGCAGACCTGTCTGTGGTTAAGTGTTTCAGTGAGTCTACGTGCTTGTGCGCCATGGTGTGAGGAAGTATGAACATTCTAAACCAGTGTACTGTCCATAGGTCAGTCCTTACAGAAAGATGTCATTTAGCCTGTAGTTTGTGAGTAAGAAGCACAGCCATGCCATGCTGGTGGAAGTCTCCTTGATCCAGTTGCTGACTCATGTGTCTGATGTTAATATGCAGAAAGTTAGCCATTCCACAGTATCTACATATGGACAGTGTAGACTGACGGTCTATTAAGGACACTAAGTGTGGGCAGATGACTTAAGTTAGATGGTTAAGCACATGGTGACAGGGTTCCCAAAGGTTATAGGTATGTGTGGGGAATGAAAGCTAGCTTGTGTGGTCCAATCCCCCAGATAAGCTTGTGTAGCACAAAATAAAACGCTAATGCCGGCTATAATTGAAATGTGTCAGAACTTGATGCATATGGGATCGCAGTCAGAGTGCTCATGCTGATCCCTGTTCATCACCGAACATGCATGTGAGCATCAGAACTAGACCATGGTGTGATGGAAGAAGGCCCTGTCTTATGAATCACATTTTTCAAATCATGTGGACAGCCAAGTGCGTCACTTACCTGAGCAGAAATCAAACCTATGGGGGAAAATGCCAACCTGGCAGAGGCAGCGTGATGCTTTGGGAAATGTTCTGCTGTTAATGTCTCTGTGCCAGATATCACAGTATACCTTCAGAGGTGTTGTGGACTCCATGCCTTGATGGGTCAAAGTGGTTTTGGTGGCACAAAGGGGACCTACACAGTATTAGGAAGATGGATTTATTGTGGCTGATCGGTGGATGTGTACAAAGGTGTTTGACTTTCTTCACCCTGGGACCTTGCATATAAGTGGGCATGCATTTAGGTAATAGTGTTAAGAAGAGAAACTGGTTCAAATATTGAGGCAAAACTTCAGAATGAAACAATGTTCATATTTTGTTACACCTAGGAGCTCTTCTGCATCTCACCTCTGTGACAGGTGTGTTTCTGCCGCTGTCTTCTTCTGCTCGCTCTAAGTTGGAAACACTAACATCTCTCGGGCCTTTCTTCACTGCTCTCTCTGTGTCTGAAGTAGGTCTTTAACTGCATCTCTGCTCTATTGCCTCATTTTCTGCCCTCCATGTTTCCATTCATCTTTACTTTGTCAGTCTCCTGTTTGATGGGTTTGCCTCAGAGGACTGATACGGTTTACGCCACTGTATCTTTTGTTCACAGTGGATGGATTTCAGCCATCAAAGTTGTTGGTTCACACTTGGCTGTGAGTATCGTAATGATGGTGGTTGCAGTTTTCTTCACGACGTGTGCTGTGCTGTCAGTTGTCCTATTAAAAATGGTATGTCTTATTTTTCCCCGTTTAATAAATACAAACATGACGAGTAATCACTATGGGTTTAAGAAATGCACAAGTACCTCGTTTTGCAGTTATCTGGTCGCTGGAATTTTGGAACACATTTCAATTAGCTGTAATATTCAATGTATATTACAGTATTGAAACTGAATCTGACTTTTTATGAAGAGATTTTTTAAAAACCCGTTCCTGTTTCTTTACTGCAAATATGAGCAGTAAGAACATGCTGAGACACTCATTTTGTACATATGTGCCTTTTTTTTTTTTAAAAGTCTATGTGGATAGATTGACATTATCTTTAGATTACTAGTTTAACATTAGTCTGCCAAATGGACTTTTTAGGAAACCGTTGCTGTGATCAGATACACTTTTTTTTAAATGAATATTAGTAAAACCCTTTTAAATATTATTTAGAATCTGATACCATGCTGTCATACATTTTTCTCTTCAGGCACTGTACTTTGTAGTAATAAAATTTAGTGTATTTCATTTAACTTTGTTCCATATAATGTGTAATTTATTTCTATACCTTTTTTGGGGGATCTTCAGGTTCACTCTTACTATCGGCGCACTGGTGCAAGCTTCCAGAAAGCCCAGCAGGAGTTCTCTCAAGGGGTTCTCACTAACCGCAGCTTTCAGAGCGCAGCGGCCAGCGCCGCCTCCACCGCAGCCCAGAGCTCCTTTCAGAGGGACTAGACCCAGCGAAGAACACCTAGAAATCCATCTCAGTGGGTCTGGGACCCCCACCTTCATCAGCCACCACGAACCCAAACCCCGCCCAAAGCAGCTGTGATGAGTTATGTGGATCTTCTCCATCATGCTTTGGTCTTTGGACGGCAGGGGCACTTTTTGAATTCACATATTTTTGTGTGAAACTGAGGTTATGAGGTTTGCTATGACTGCTATGTCTGTATATTTGTACGTATGCTTCGTGTTTGTGTGTGTTGGCATTATTTGGATTTGCTTATGCTGTATATTGACTAATTTAAGGCTGGCCCACAATAGTGAAGGTACAGGAGATGTTTGTGTGCTTCTAATAAAGAATGACAATGAACAAAATTGGCCAGTCCCCAAAGTGACGCAGCAAGTCTAGGTTTGCTTGCTTACAGTTAAATTACACCTAAAATGAATAGACTCAGATTAATGTGCCTGTATGATTTCAATTTTTTCCTTCTGTATTCTATCAACTTGATCTTACAGTAGTGCCATAAATTTGTAACAATTGAAGGGGGGTGGCTGTATTCATGTGTATTCATTTCAATGCCAAATTGAATTCCTGAATTTTTTTAATGAAGGTCTGGTCTTGTTCATAAAGGGAGATTTCAGATCACTTAGGTCAGAATGTAAGCCAGTCATGCTCTTAACAAAATTCAGCTAAAATGTTGCTTCTAGCTGATGAAGGATAATTGTCCAAAGCTGCTGAATGTCACCTCGTGTGGAAACCAGACTTAAGGGAGACTGGGCCTACATGTGTCATGCTTGTAAAATACTTAATACGGTTAAAATCTTGAGTAAAATGTTAACAGTGACCTTCTAGAGTTGATTATACTTGTAGAAAAATAGTAGGCAGTAATTTAATTTGCAAGATCTGTTTTGCACCTTATGGAAAATTTATCAGTTCAAGTCTTTTTCTAAATAAATCAAGACTTTTCAGTATCATTTGATGAATCCATGTATTTTATCCTTGTGGGTATTTTACTGAATATAGTGTTTGAGCAAATGAAACATTTTCATTAACAATTCTTATGTCTGTTCTTTATTGAAAAGTGTTAGTGGTAGCATAGGTTTAGCCAAGTGGTGGTGTAGCATTAATATAAGCAGATGTTCTTGGTACGCCACTAGTGTGTGTGTGTATTAAGTGTATACCAAGCCTGAGCTGTTACCTAACATATTTAATAAAACTGTTTTAGGGAATGAATAAAACGTCTTATAAAAACTTCAGATGTATTACAAAAATGTATTGAAGCACCAATAAGGAACATGTTTTCCACTTGACTTTCTACAGCATTCTACAACAGCAAAAACAGAATGTCCCAGTACAAGCAGTATGAGCAGTCAACCGAGAACACAAAAGCCTGTAAAACAAGACAAAATGAAACGGTACTTTCCATAAAACCAGCTGCTTACTTACATCATTGTTACATAAAATAGCTTCATATTTAACATGGCATCGGCAATCCTTTTCTTTAAATCCATATAAAAAGTGCAAACGACCTTTTGACCCTCCATTCCACTGGCTCAGCCTCTATCGCCCACCCACCCAATATAGTAAACACATTTACAAACATTGACTTTATTAATTAGCAGAAATTCTTACAGTCACATTAACATTCATTTGTACGAGATACTGTACATGTAAATGCATCCAGCAAGGCAGAGTTCATTATATCTTCTTTCTTTCTTTGGGAGGAGTGTTGGAACGACGAATCGAGAAAAAGAAACAAAAAAAGAACACAAACCTTGCGCATTGTAATTTACACACAATGTTTACAAAGCAAAGTCATTTTCCTCTTATAAAAACAAAAGTATTAATATAAAAATTCTCTTTTTTTGGAAGTGTAGAAAGGTCAAAATCTTTGCACTTTTTTTTTTTCATTTTTAAAGTTCAAAGACTTGGCCGCTTTCCAGGGAGCCCCTTCAAATGGACCGGGGCTCTGGAAAAACCAGACACACCTTTGAGAGCTGTTTGTGGTGTCTGCACCTCACATGGATGAAACAATCACACGACTGATCTGGCAGCCTAACTGTGAGCTCATGAGGTATTAAAAATGATGCTCTTGTAAAGATCTGAGGTCCTTTCACAAAGTCTTAGGTCTCCAAGTCACAAGCACCACATGAACTACAGCATCGTTATCTTGCTGATGTTACACTGCAGCGGGATTTTGAATTTTTGTAACAAAAATAGCATTTTCAGGATCCACAGAAATGTCTTTCTATGTCTGAATCCTGTATGCCCTTGCCTGTAGTGTTCCTTATGATGCATATTCAATTCTATGCTACAAGTTTCCCTTGGAAAGAGCACAGAGTAACGTGCCCCACCCCACCCCATCCCAGCACTTTATCTCTGTGGACGAAGGAAAATGAGCATATTGATTCTTCAGTGATGAGCTGAAAGTTGTTTCTTTTACACATATAAACAAATGTAAACGAAGCAACAGCTACTTGAAATGACATCAGTATAAATACACCCACACATGCCCAACGGTATGCATGAACTTATACATGAGTACTTAAAATGTTAACAAAAATTATCATATGCATAATGTGTGCAAGTACACATACAAAATAAAAAACATTTACCATTTAACGTTTCTATGAAGTCCAAAAACCGCATCGTTAAAAATGTCCAGGTACGTCCTTTTGAAAGAACCAAATGGTGTTCGCTGGAGTGCTTTTCCTTTATTTTCCCCTTCCATCCATGCAAAATGGAGAAACAAACGTCTGCTGAAGCTCGTCTGCTGGTCAGTCACTGAGAATTCAGCCAAAATGGTCCGTAGTCAGTCATCAGAAAACTATTGGGCCTGTCTGGAGAGCAGACAGGGCTGGAGTCTGAGTTCAGCTCCCTAGAGCGAGTTCAGTGCTGTCAGGCTGTTGTGATGGCGTTCAGGTCTTTCATTAAACCTTCAAGGTGAGCCATCTCCTCCGACAGCTCATCCGCCTCATACCCCTTAGAGAGAGCCGTGCAGGGGGACGCCAGGTTAGAGTTACAGCCAAAGCCACACACACACACACACACACACACACAGGGATGCAGGGCAAAAGAGTAGAGAAAGGACAAACAAAAGATGTCAGATAGATGGGAGTGTGTGATAAAGCATGGTGGTAGATGAGCTGATGAGGTAGATCCGTGACTAACAGAAATGCCGAAAACTTGTGAAACAGTGTCAATGTTGCTGTAGTGCGAAGGAGAAAAATCAAGCGTAAAACACAGGTTCCAACCGAGCATTTGAGATATTGTCAATATATATTGTTTAGATAGCATCAAACATTGTTTAGTAGTTGGTTATTCAGGAGTTAGATTCAGCAAGTGCAAACACAGTTAAAGTTCAGCCAGGCAGCAAGTCGAAGGAGGAATGATGTGGGATGGAGGAACGAAAAGGAGAGGAGGAACAAAAAGTTCAGAAACAGTTTAAACACTTGGAGAACAATGAAGTGTTCATAGGATGTGTGGAGGAAGGTTGAAACTCACAGTCTCTTTCTGTGGGAGCATCTTGCTGGTCTCTCCTTGTTCAGGAGCGCTGGGCACCGTCACGACCATCGGCGCCCGCGCTCTGCTCAGAGTGCCTATAGACGCTGTCTTCACACCGGGAACTGAAAATAAACGGTTTCACAGCATGAAAGCTATAACCTGAAGATCTATCTGCTACCACCTAAGCTAGCCATGTCTCACTTAATTCAAACCTCTCACAAAGTCAATCCTCTCGGGATCTGGGCAAGGCCAGAGGGGGCAGCAGTCATGCTTACAACGACCAGATGCTCAAAAGATTATAACAGATGTGAAGAAACTACCGGACCATCACCAGACAAAACAAGGGCTTAAGAAGAAACACCAAAGAAAGTTGGATCACAAGGACAAAAAAGCCTCCATAAAATTATGGAATCACTTTAGTAACTTTTTAGTGACTTCAGTACTGTAGACAACAAGGCTGTATATTGTATACCACACTGTACCTCTATATTTATATCATTTTTGCTAAAGATATAGGCCTCAACATTATACAGCATTCTGTTGATTACATGCCATTATATAAACAGGTAAAGTTGGACTGCACTAGTATATTTGAATAATTGTATACATTCAAATGATTAGAAACACGTCTTTCAAATATAAACGTGCCCCTGTTTCAATAACAGTTACTGACTGTGATATCCAAAAAGCTAAGAGGAGAAGGTACCAGGCTCACCTGGCTGGGCCAGCAGAGAGGTGCAGGGCAGGGCAGAGCTGGGAGGGTTATGAGCTGTGATGGATACAGTGGGAACAGCAAAGCTCTTCATGGGGTGAGTGGGGTGAACATGGGCTGTGGGTGGCTTGTAGGAGGGAGGGTCTTCCTCTTTAATCACTGCCTCTGTGTGGGACAGCTCTGCTGTACTGGACACCTGAGTCGGGACCACTGGAGGTTCAGGGGCAGGGGGCTGCGTCCTTACAGATTCTACAGAGCATGATAATATAGCAAAATATAATATCACAATACTACAAATGCAGACTGGCAGAAATGCACACAGCAAGGCCAATCATGACTAACATGTGTACTCAGGAACTGAAACTGAAGCAATAAGAATGAGATGGCATGTGACTGAATGGGACAGAACTAGGAACATTCCAATAGCAATGAAAGCATAATTTTTAGAAAACAGAACATACCAAACATTCTAAGCCAGGGGTGTCCAACTCCGGTCCTGGAGGGCACAGTTCTCCTCAAACACATTCACTAAACCTGACAAATAACTGGCGAAGTGAACCAGGTATGCCTGAGCAGGGAAATCCCCAAAACGTGCTGGACCACAGGCCTCCAGAACCAGGCCTTGGACACCTCTATTCTAAGCCCTTTAGTGGGACGGACGATAAATTACACTGGAGATTTAACCAGGTCCCTCCCAGTTCTTGGCATCAAGTTCTAAATTCAAGTCTGACTCACACTTAATGAAATTTTGTCCAAATCAAATTTGAACCAATCCAAATGAATTACTGATGCTCACTGCAGCACATTCATAGGCCATGACTGCTAACATGATCATAAACACCGTTGGAAGAAAACTCAAGATCTGAAAGTGAAATGTGAAACTGAGCCCAACATTTAAATGAGAAACAACACGTCTAAATCTGATCAATGTGAATAATCACGCCACATGAGTCTCACCTGATGAGGGAGCCCTATCTAAATAAGGGCCAGCAGAGGAAGGGGAGGCAGGAGCCCTCAGACTGATCTGATGATGGAGGTAACCCCGAGGTGGAGGGTGATAATGATGGTGGTGGTGATGATGAAGATAGTCAACGGAATGGATGGGATGGGCACTAATAACAGCTGAGAATGCACAGAACAATTACGGGTCGGCAACAAAAAGAGAGCGAATCACTGACAGACACAGACTGGACCAGGACGATGAGAAACACCTGGCACACGTTAGGTAAAAGAGAATGGAAAAACACTGACTGACAACAAAAGCTATTTCCTTTGTTGAGAAAATGTATTTTGCAAAATTACCTCCAGCTGCATTCTTTTACATTTTGCTACAGCAATGGAATAAACCAAGTCCCAGGGAACTTGAATGTCTGGCTTTTTTTCTAAGTAGCAACATGTTGCTCTTAGGTGCACACAATAAACATATTTGTTTATCCTGTTAATAATTTTACACTATTTATTAGATGGTCGAAGTCTTTTGCCAACATTTCTATGTAAACAGTGCAGTCCTAATCTTGGGTGAAGTCCTAATCTTCAGTCCTATGGGAAACTGTCACTCCCTGCAGTCTCCCTGTTTTAGAGGCAAAGAAATATCAAGTGACTGTGAAAACTAGCCAGTGAGTTTGGATGTTGTCTGTGTGTATTTTTCAGTCAGTTTTCTACTGTATCAATTTATGGTTGAGCATTCCACAATAAAGTGAGTGATGACTTTCTATAGCACCTAACTTCTACATACAGGTAACACATTTCATTCAATTTCTTTGCTTAGGCTGTTGTGTTTAGGTCAACTGCAGTGGTGCTGAACTGGGAGTGTGGGTTAATTTAACTCTCATGCAGACTTAATTAATATTTCACAGTTTGCTCCCTGGGGCTTTAAGCATTCAGAGACATCCAAGTCTTTGGGTTCAGGTGTCAAACAGAGCTTACGTTGCGGGGGCTGTGAGTCAAAGGGCATCATAATTTTGGGCCTCACTCCTTTTCTTCCCGCCAGTGTAGACACACTCTCCTCAATCTCATGGCCTGCAAAGAAAAACACATCAGCACACTCTGCCTCTACAAAGAAGTCTGTATTTGAAGAAACACTGCCAGAGTGGGTCTCACCCTGGAATGAGTTGCGTCTCTGGTGGCCAGACTCACTGGAAGGGTCCTGCCCGCTGCGGGGGATGGGGGTCTCAGTCATGACCGGGTTGGGCTCAGGGGACTTATCAATGGGCTTCATTTCCAGGCGCTCATGGTGGATCCAAAGGTCAGGAGGCTTCAGATCTTTAGAGGTGCTTTTATACTTATGAGAGCCATTCGTGGGCTTACAGGCTGCTCGCTTCCTAAGAGGAGGAAGACATGGCTGCTAACAGTACTGTCTTTATGATGTTCACATATTAAGATATTGGATTAGGGCAGCATTTAAACTGCTGACTCATTCATAGAGCATTTGCATAGTCCACTGTCCAAATAAGTCACAGGTAGTTACAGCCTTAGGCAGTGTTTAATAACCTTTAGAATAAAAAAAAAATTTAAAAATCTGCCCATCCTCATGGTCCTCATTTTAATCACTAAGCCACTGTTACATATTTAAAATTCCTCTGTTACAGGACTTTTCAGGGCCTATATAGTAAAGTGACAGTGTTGCGGAATGTATTTTATTGTGTGTGTGTTTTAAAGCTCACTTTTTCTGGTGGGAATTGGAGCGCCGTGTGCAGAGAAACGCCCCAACCACCACCGCGATGATGGTGAACACTCCCACAGAAACAATGATGACGATCACCAGGATGTGATTCTCCTGACTGCCTGTGATTCCCGGCTTATCTGGGAGACAAAGACAAGGTGAGAGAGAGGGTGTGAGAGACAAAGGAGCCAAGGCTGAGGCTAGTCTACCTAGCACTGTTTGTACGTGACTGAGTTCATATTTACCGAGGGTGGATCCAAATCCGTGATCGGGCAGCGGAGAGCGTCCCCTGGGCGTGCCGTGGAAGCCTACTGACAACAAGGTTAAAGCACTAGGTAAAAACTGTCTGAGCTGTTTTTTTTCAATAGCAGGGGGTAAGCGAGACAACGATAAAAGCAGGCTTCATAGCAGTGAGAAAGAAGAGACTGAATAAAAGACAGGTAGAAAAAAAAAAAAAGAACAGTTACCTTGATCACTCGACATTTTGTCAGAGGGTTCAGCTGAAAGAAGCAAATCAGAGCCGGAGAGAGGAGGAGGGTGAGAGAGAAGCAGACAGAGTAAGTGAGGGTAATGTATGCAGAAGTAAAGGAGTATTTACATAAAGAGAGCTTTTTTGCCAGTCTTTTCATTCGGTCTGAGTCAGCCCTTATGATGCCTGTATCAGTAGGATGCTCATTATACCCATAACGGCTGCTGTGAAACGTTCCTTGATTTCTTACTCAAAAATCAGTGTTAAAGAGGCCTCAGGGTGGTGCTGTAATCAACTGGATTACCTTTGGGCGTGCGGAACTGCACCGTGTCGGAGAGTGGTCCCATGCCTTTAGAGTTGCGTGCCTGGATCTTAAAGTAGTAAGTGGTGTCTAGAGTGAGCTCCTGGACTTGATGCGTTAGTCTGTTCCCCATCACTGGCTCTACAACCCAGTCGTGTACCTCCGCATTCACATCCGTACTGTAGTAGATGATGTAGCCTGCAGGAAGGGGGAGATCAGTCAGAAATATAACAGAGACCCGCTGCAGAGTGGTGCTGGACCACCCAATGATAAGCTTAGTCAGCTGTCAGAATAATTTAGACACCAATACATTTCAAGAAATCTCCTGCGGAGGCCTGATCATTTTAGAAATTGCAGGATTTTTCTTCATGGCTTTAATCAAAGCACTGTGTCATAAAATCAGGAGGGGGTCAGAATCAATTATATGCTCTCAATTAAATAAAAAAGCATAATAAAATATCTGCGAGCCCTTTGAAATGATCATAACTGCTACATGTATGGCTACTAAAATGATCTGATCTTTTTCTAGGTCGTGGTAATGAATATAATATTATTTCAAAGGCAACACGCTCAACCCAGCGCAATTTCTTTTTTGCCCTATTGTACATTCTACTCTATCCTTGTTCATCTCATAACAAATTTTAAAAAAAAAAAAAATACCAACCTTGCATGTTTCAGCGCGAATGCATCAAGGGTCACAATAAAAAAATGGACTCACTGCTACTAAAATCATGCTACTTAAACGATATGGCATTAAAAACATCTTAAAGCACTGTGAAGAGTGTAATATACCATTTGTAGCATACCACACATCTTAATATTTAGGTAATGGAATGATAAAAGTTGATAATGGCTGTGTAAAAAATGTAAAATGCTAAATACCATAGACCCCAAATTATATAGGGAATATCGCACAACAAAAAAGTCCTTAGAACGTTGCAAAATTGCTGTTGCTGCTGAGTCTGGCCCACCCAGCCAGAGGCTTTGTCCACCATATACCACTGCCATGTGTTAATTTAGACTCAAATACATTTTAAGCATGTGGAATCATTAATTACTGAAATTAGAGGCTCTGTTAAAAATCTATGACCAGATATGAGATGGACAGTTTGCTTGCAGAATGCACTCGATACCTGTGATTTTGCCATTGGCCTCAGTCGGTGGCTGCCAGTTGATGTTGATGGTTCGGGGACGGCCCTCTTTACTGATCACTGTGACGTCTTTGGGAGCTGAGCTTGGAACTGGAGAGACATACACCCATCACTAAATAGGCCCTGATCAGTTTATTAATATCAGTCTGTAAACATGTGGAACTCCATGCTGGACTGTATGTGAAATCACTTAAGATACACTATATGGACAAAAGTATTCGGACACACCTATTTTTCAGGTTTTGGGGTTCTAGTGAAGGGCAATCTTAATGCTTCAGCATACCAAGACATTTTGGACACTGTGCCCCAGTGCACAAAGCAAGCCCCATAAAGACATAGTTGGATGAATTCGGTGTGGAAGAACTTGACTGGCTGCCCAGAGCCCTGACCTGAACCCAATCCAACACCATTGGGATGAACTGGAACGGAGATTGTGAGCCAGGCCTCCTTGTCCAACATCAGTGCCTCATAAATGCACTACAGAATGAATGGGCACAAATTTCCTAGAGATAAACTCTAGAATCTTGTGGAAAGCCTTCCAAGAAGAGTTGAAGAAGTTGTTAAAGCGGTAAATCGGGGCCCCAACTCCTCCATGATAAAGTGTCATGCGTCCCAATACTTTTGTCCATATCATGTATTTGAGGGTATTCCTGGGGTGGTAAACACAGTTAAATGTCGATAGTTACGTATGCGTGTGACAGAGGTAGAAGGAGAGGCACAGGGAAAGAATGAGAGCGTGGTTTATTTGTACTGCCTGTGAATCATGGGCCAGCTTCTTACGAGTTTCTAAGGTGGTGCCGTGAGCCGTCATACTCCAAGTGCTGCTGCGCCTGCCTTTGGTCACCATGACAGAGAACTCATACAGTGTGTTGGGCTTTAGGTTCGTCACTGTATATGTTAGAGTGGTGGTGTTTGCAACCTGAAAGCACAAACAAAAATGTTCTTAAGACAACAGGATCTCAGTAAACCATTACCTTAGAAGCATCACTTCAGAAAAAACTTCAGGCCTACATAAAATGACTGTTGGTCTGTTGCCTAAATGGAGTTCACTAACTTAACTCCAAACAAAGCCTTAACATTAGCAGAAATTTTATTGCCATTTCAAAGTAATTTCAATACTTTCCCACTTGGAGGCAGTGTAAGTACTTCATACAGGCAACAGCTTCTAAACACAGCCGTGAAATGAAGCCAAGAGAGGACAGTGTTGCCGATGGGAACCCAACAGTCAAGCTCAAAAAATCCAAAATCTATGTAGATGACTTTGAGTGAGTTTTGATGAATTTTAAAGCGTTTTTCCCAACATCTACATTCAACAAAGCTCTGTTTATCGGTGTGTGCACACTGTACAGCACCTTGTATTTGGTGTTGGCTGGTATGTTTGTCTTCCAGCGGACAGTGTAGAATCTGGAGTCGGTGATTTTCTGGTTCTTGGGGAGTGAGTTGTCGGCCCAAGACACTTTGATAGCGTCGTGGCTGTTGACTTGTGCCTGCACGCCCACAGGAGGGAGCATGGGGGAGGGATCGGGCGCTGGGGTGTGGGGGGTATGGTGGAAGAGTTCAAACAAATCAATATCTGGATCTATGGGATCTGCCAGCAGTCAACATGATGTCAAACACAAAGCATGAAAAAAGCAATGGATCACAAAAAGCATTGGCAACACAGAAACAAGGAAGGAATGCGGGCATGAGCATGCAGTGCAGGAAGGGAGGGCAAAAGAGGAATGATGAGAAATTGGGAGGGCAAAGAGAAATAGAGATACTATTAGAACAGAAAATCAATAGACTGATAATACAAGTGTAGAACTGAGAAGGAATTTTAAACCTTCAACATCAAATAGCTGTGGAAGACCTGCAACAACAAAGATGCTAATCTGTACTTCAGATGGAATCTAAAATAACTCTTACTTAACATAAAATGCATTTGTTTGCATTGGACAAAAATATACAAAATGTATGACCACCATCAACATTCTGTAACTGATACAGATATTTAAGAATCCAGAAGGTCAGATAACACACAGCACTGGCTGTTATAAATGTACAATCACAAATTCAACAATTTTATCATGGTGAGTACTGGGTCATATGTCTTTGAAATAAGACTAATTATTAAAATACTGAGAGATAATACTTTTAAATTGAAGGTTCCAATACAGCTCTTAAATTCCGAAAGAGGCTCTTCACATTCACTAATCTTTACGGCTCTTCAGAGAACTTAAACAGTCCTTCTGCAGCAAAGCTCACAGAACACTCGGCGGCATCTTTATTTTAAGGTGTGGGAGTTCTATAACATCCAGCGATAGTCTAAAAAACCTTGTATGACTAATTCGGTCTCTTAAGGAATGTATTCCAAACAGATTCACAAATATGGTAACGCCCCTCAAAGAGTGTTTATACTCTTGTCTCACAAACTAACTGTTTATTTCTAGGTCATGGTTATCTTATGCGCTATTCTCTCACATCTCTGTCAGGCCTGCATGTCGCCACAGCATGCGTCTCCAGCTGCAGCAGGACTGATGTTTGCCCAAAAGACTTTCCAAGCGTTTGAGGCGAACTGAAGTTGGCCATGACAGGCCGACGGGGGGTCCTGGAAGTGTTACCCCCCCACCGCCCACTGCCCGCCTCTTTCCTGCTCAGCTCTACAGAACGCCAAAAATGAGAGGCACAGTGAGGGTGCATCAGTGTCAAGGGGACAACCTTCTAACAAACTTCAAACCCACTGACACTTTAAGACCAAACTAATTCCCCACGTCCCCAGAGCCGCAGGGGGCACTCATCTCCACACTGCACTACATATATCTAAATAAGACATTTTCTCAGAGCACCTTTGTTCGGTTTCCACAAATGCATTTTTTCTGACACTGAGTATGTAGGGTTTGTGGGTTTTAGAGTATGTGAAATATGCAGTAAAATGTTCAGACAAACTGCACTGTTCTAGAGTTAAGAAGACAACTGTCTTCAGACCACTCAATACCTCATGTGTGCAAAGAGGTTTAAAGAAAATGTGTCTAACAAAGCTGATCCCCCTTAAGATGGTATCACCTCAGAGTGGATACGGGATGTGGAACTTAGGAACAACTTACACCAATAAAAATGTACAATACTCAAATTTCTTTAGCATACATTCAAAAGAATGGCACTGAGGGCTTCCTAAAGAAAACTGGAAAACAACTGATCAGCAGATTATTGTGTTGTATTGAAGACATTTACATTTACGGCATTTATTCAAAGCGCCTTTCATTCCCTAACTACAGGGGACAGTCTCTCCCTGGAGCAACTTGGGGTTAAGGGTCTTGCTCAGGGACCCAGTGGTGATATGCTTAAGGTAGGATTCAAACTTGGAGGCAAGTATACTACCCACTGAGCTAAGAGTGAGGAGACTTCAGTTTTACAGTAGAAGTTAGTAGATTGAGATCCACTGATCATTGGTTATATTTATTTGCATACGTCTGTGTGTGTGTACCTGACTGGGGCCTGGTGACGGCGCTCTCGTACACTGGTATTCCCTCACCCATGTTGTTGAAAGCCTTCAGGGTGATCACATAGTGGGAGTTTGGTTCTAGAAAGATAGACATTAGCAAATGTCACACTTTCACAGGTTTGTTTAAAAGACAGAATCTGAGAAGGTGCAACCACAAAACCAAAGAGGGGGAACAAAGGCTCACCCAAGTTGTCGATGCTGTAGTAGCGCTGTTTGTAGTCCACTTTCACGGTCTGTGCATGAGGGTTGCCTAAGCCATAACCAATACTGTAGCCTCTCACCACGATGTCCTGGTTCTCTGGGGGAGTCCAGCTCACGACAATGCTGTTCACCAGCGGCCGCACATGCAGAGAACTGGGTTCTCCAGGTACCTGGGACTCTAGAACAGAACGCACATACATATAGAGTCGGTGAAAAAAAAAACTTTGAGGTATTCTAGTATTCTACTACCTATTTATTATTCATATCTATTTTTTCTTACAACCGAAAATGGCCTCAATTGGCGGCTTTAAATAAATCCGCCTTTTATCATTTCCCCCACACGAGAGTAATGAACGATTTCCTGAAGCACTTACTCAAAAGAACCATTTCCTTTTCTCATGACATTTGTACTCTGTACTTGTAATACTTGGCTGTATCTGAGCTTGACTAGTGAACGGGATCTCTTAGGCAGTAGTGAAAGTCCCAGGGAATGCAGTGTAAAGCATGAAAAACGTTTGAATGTTACCAAGATTGCGTATTAAACACCCAGCAACAGTTGAATGAAAAAAGATAGCGTAGTGACTATAAAAACTGTTGATCAGTCCTAGGAATCTGGGTCTCTCCTAGTATCTAAATGAGCATGCTTGATTGACATCCCATTTTCCAACCCACCTTGCCTGCCACACCACTCCTGCTGAACTAAACACAACAGAGTGAGTGTGATTCACAACCCTGCCCACGGCTCTATTCAATTATTATCCAGAATGCTTTAAAAGGAGGCACGTTTCTTTTTGCTGAATGAACATCAGACTGGAAAAGAGTGAAGCTATGTAAAAGGTAAAGTTTCGATAAAACTGCGTTGGCGGAAAGTTTCAGAACGCTCTGTTAACTCCCCAGCCCCATGTGAAAAATATTTACATAAAATCTATCCCTCAGCCTACAGCAGTCTGGCTCTGCCTATTCATGTAGATGTTATTTGGGCTATTTCTCTGACACACATACTTCTTTTTAATAACTGACCTCCATGTTTGTGTCTTGAAGTCGGTTTAGAAGTCTGCTGTGTGTTTTGCTATGCATTTGTTTCTTTACATTTGTGTTTCTCCCTGTGTCAGTTTTTCTCCCCCCAGTCACACTTAAACAGCAGAACAACGCAGATCTACGTTCCCTGCAGTAATAACACATTGGTCAGGACTAATGATGTAATGAATGTTGTCACGTTGCTTAAGCCTATTAATGAATGTCTCTGTCGCATGTGTCCTTTAAAGCAGCTCCTCCTAGTATTCACTTTCAGACTGGGTGAAAACATCCACACACAGTCTCCAGCTTCAACTGTCTGTCAGCAGATCAGATTTAAAAAGAAAAAAAAAGAAGAAAAAAAGGAAAGAAGCCAGAAAGTCCTCTATTGGGCCTTGAGGAATCTGACTAATTTCTTGTATCAGTGGGGTTCCCTAAACTTGGCACACAAGGACGACTCCCCTATACCCACTAGAGCTCAGGGGCAGGAAGAGATGCAACTTCAAAGCAAAGAGGTAAAATAAATGGAGGAGAATTTATATGTATTACAGCAGCGTGAGCGCAGAGCGCATCTGAGAAACCTACAGCTTTGAACAGGAATTCATAATTGAACCGTTTACAAAGAAATTGGCGCAAGTGCCCCAATTTATTTTTGGCACAACTTAAAAGAAATGTTAAATTACATGGACACTTCCCCACTGTATCATTTCAGCTGCTGAATTCTACTACAGCGCATCTGAATAACTGAGTGCACGCATTGTAATCATATAAACAACGAGGCACAGCACCGTCTTCAAAGTCTGGCACATTATCATGGTGTACCATTAAATTCCCAATTATTCCAAATGCCATCATAGGCACAAAGATGAGGACATGTTGCTTTCCCATATCAATGGCTACAAACAAGCTTAGGAGAATTTGAACAAAATAATTGTTTGATCGACATAAGTCCCAGAGTGAAAAACCACCAGTTTTTAATCCAACTCAGCTGTCCTAATCGGCTGATCCGCTTATTATCACTCATTCTCCCTGCTTCAGTTTGTCTCTGAGCTGATGTTTTCTGAAAAGCATGAATAAGAAACAAAAACCTTTCTTCAAGGAAAAGGCTGGAATCTTTTAGCTACAATAAGAAACAACCACCAAGAGAGTTTCCATTTCTTTTCCAGAGCGACGCCCAGTTCAGTGAAATTTTACTCTGAACGCAGTCAAGACGAATCGGAACGTTAAAACCAACAAACCGTTTCAGTGATGGAGTTACGCTTCCATTTCTTTCAGTTCTGCTCGTGTTAATAGAGGACATATTACAGCCAGAAATGGCAGTCTTGTATTTTTAATGACTCTTCCCATAAAAAGGACAGTTAAAGCTCATTTGGCCTGAACTAAGAAATGAAGCACAGAGTTAAGATGGTGATGACGCTACTGGGAATCTAACGAGGGAAAACACTTCACTTCGAAAGAGATCTTTCATCTCCTAAAACAAATGAACACTAGACATAACACTAAAAGCCCGAACAACCAAACACAAAACAAAATGAACAAATGAATAACCTGAATAAGAAGGTCTGCAAGGAAACAAACAACAAAAACATTCCTATATGACACATATATTAATAAGGTAAAACATTAAACATGGCAAACACGGTTACAAAATTGGACTCTGTGGTATAATATCCCAAAAAGGTTAAAACATACTTCATAACACACATAAAACCGTAAATGGCAGATCTCTGTATGCTTGTGCTGTGTAGGCACATTACACATATACCCATCTCTAGCTCATCTAGCTTTCTGTCAAATCACTTGCATCCAAAGGCGCAGCCGTTCCTCATGTCCCATAAAGGTATCAAGCCTTGGGCATGTGATTTCTCATAGAGCAATTCCAATATGTAGCCATGAAGCCAATTCGACAGTGTAGTCCTCATTAAGATACACATCATTCTAGGGTTCCTGCAAGGTTTTCGGCATCAACCTTAAATGAAAAGATTTATCCGCCATTCATGGTGGCTCGACTGCACCGAGACAGAGCTGAATTATTCAGTGTGTCTTTCAGTATCGATGAGCTACAGTCCATCTGTGTGCTTCTGTTTGATCTGTGTTTAATAACTTCTTCCTCTCTTATCTCCCAGGCCCTATCCTGAGCTGACAAGTCTGCCCGGTAATCAATAACAACAGTCTCCCGTCTACTGGAACGGAAAGTGGGGTAGAGACCTCGTTCAAAGATAACGGCCAAGTTCAAACAGAGCCTTAGAACAAGTCAATGTTTAGGTTAAAAACGTAGAGAAAAATCTTTCAATAAATAACAGCCAGTTTATGTTTGCTCCTGAACTGAGAAATGCCGAAACTGTAGTTTTAGCCATCCCACTGACTCTCTTACCGTCCAAGTCACTCTCAAAGGTCTCAGTCGTGAGCCACTCTGTGGTCGGGCCGCTGCCGTTCACCGTTATGGCCGACACCCGGAACGAGTATTCGGTCCCTCTCTCCAAGCCTACAAGACACAGTTAACACATCTGGTCTCATCTTCTAAAATTTTTAGTATGTTCAGTACTAATTTAATGCCAATTTAATGTATCCACACTGTTAAAAACTCCTTAGAAATGGACATGTGTCTAAACAAATGCCAAAATGTGCTGCTACTTGGTTTGACATTTTTTAAAAAAAAAATATATGGAAAAAGTTTCAGCAAATAACAAACAACTTCAATCAGATGGAACTGTTGAAATAAGACTGGTTTAACTGCTTTCACCTTTTTTTTGGTAATGTGGGCAGATAAGTTTACATTACTCACTATCAATAAGCTGATAAAGCTGGGTGGTCATGATCTCGGCTGCCTCTCCTTTCCTCCCTCCTTTCCTGTAGCGGATCTTATAGCCCGTCAGCTCCCCATTATGAGTGCCAGGAGGGGGTGGCTGCCACCGGATCATAATACTCTGAAATGAGATATTGAAAAACAGGAAAGAATAGTTTAGAAACCAAATCTGAGAGATGAATACAATCATAACCTTGGTATGCCTGTGATGAACTTATACTCGACACCATGTTCCATACACCCACATTTCTCTAAACAGACTGTACTTAACTTATTAATCAACACTGAGGCCATTCACATTTAAACCGTGTGGCCTACATGTACATTCTTACAGAGAAAACACGATATCAACAGGACATACGTTGTCTGAACAGCTCATCAAAAGGTTCTAAAAGGCTGATTTGTAAAAGGCCTTGACCGAAAAACCCTCCTCACACTGAAAAATGCCACAAGAAATTTAATCTGAATTAGTACTGACTCCTGTCCAACTCTAAAAACTTTAACGGTACGTAAAAAGTTATTTCATAAATAATTTGAAAACTCCATCTGCTCTTTATATAATGTGAACATTTCATGTTTAACATGACAGGAATATCTAAATTGTTTATGAAAATGCATGGCCCCTTTTAACATTAGCCCTTATAAGAGAGGAACATGTTTTCCCTTCTCCTTTTTTCCTTCCATCAGAGACCATATATACTTCATACTTAGACACAATCGGATTTAAATGTTGTGCTTCTAAAACTCAAAAAATGCCAGTGAGAATCGACAAGGCAGTTAATCCTAGAACTTGGAGTGTGACTAAATCAATGAACTATCAGATCTCAATAAGCAACTTGACACACAGAAGTATTGGAACGGAGTACATTAGTAAAACGAGACGTCTAGTACCTGAAGTCTGTCCAAATACCTTATTAAACTTGTCAGACAAGGTACGTGACAGGATTGCGAAAAGACAAATTACATTACTGTAGTGAAGGGGTACAAAAAGAATGAAACCGCAGGTGAAAAGACCCAAACAATCTTCAATGCAGATCTGTGTGAATGTGTATAACACACAGAGCCACTAACCTTTGAATTCTGGACTTCGAGTGAAACGTTCTGAGGTGCAGCGCTCGGAACTTCAAAAACAGGGAAGATAATTAGAAACTTTTTTTCAGTAACACATAAAAACAGCAGCATACAGTGATATAATGTCTTAACTAATGGCCTCATACAGAGTGTTTCTCAAACGCATGTCATCCCAGCTGGGAGTTTATTAAGGGATTCTCTGTCTTTCTGTCTAAAATAAAGCGCAGGGAATCATTTTCTCTGGCAAGACACCAGCAGGTACCACTGCAAAGAGTGACTACCCCTGGCCGACAGTGAGAGAGAGCTTTTCGAGGGCAAAGATGAGGAACCGGGGGACAGTTGAGAAACGTGACTTGGTTCTATAATCCTATAGAAGCGATACACATCATACGAACATCATACGAAACTAAAACTGCATGCGACAGAACTGACAGTTACAGGCCTGTACATATAATCAACTTCATTAAAAAAAAAATACTCAATTTAGTTTGTTTTGTAAAAGAATGAATTTCCCCTTTATTAAATGGTTTTTAATGATATTTTTGTCAAATAATAAAATTGTGTTAGTAATTGTAATAGTGATGAATCAGATATAGATCACTTGATAATAGTGCAATGTTTCAAAAGTAGTGACTTTTGGGCTCTCATTTGTCCTCCCGGGTCTGTTTTTTCCTGTCCGACACATTTCCTCTGAGATTCTATAGTGACAACCCCATTTTACCCTCCAGTCTAAATACACTCATTATCATTCAGTAAACAATATGCTGTATTATTCAGTTTGAGTAATGTGTGCACACTGAAGTGGGTTAATTAGATTAGCTTATTTAAAGAGTAAGAGCAAACTAAAATGAGTGACAGCATGTATAATACTGAAATATTTAACATTACACTAATACATAATAATAATACTAAGCAACTGCACACGAGGGTAAGAAGAAATTACAGTGACTTAAACAGACTGTGTATCTTTAGTATGAAGAAGTTTAGCAAAAAGCTAAGGACGCCCACCATCCGAGAGGGTCTGAAGGGTCAGATCGTTTGTAGAGACTCCAGGGCCGTGCTTGTTGTAAGCCACCACTCTGAAACTGTATTCTGTGAATTTCTTCAGCCCCGTCATTGTGTAGGTCAATCCTACAACATCTATGTCCTGAAAAAATATAACATAAGAAGATGATATAAGTAAAAAACACTTGAACATGCAGGAATATACTATACTATACACAAGACACTATACATTGTCTTGTCCTGTCTCGTTTAGTGGTATTGTTGCTCTTGTTCTTTCCTGTTTTGCACTTGTGTTCTGTTCTGTTCTCGTGTTGCACCATGGTCCTGGAGGAACGTTGTTTCATTTTTACTATGTACTGTGTATATGGTAGAAATGACAGTAAAAATCTACTTGACTTGAATATACCTGAATACACAAAATTATATTATAACATACAGTCAAGTATTTGAACAGATCTCACCTGCTCTGAGTCCTGTCCCTTCTCAGTGTAGTAGAGTTTGTAGTTCTGGATCTCCCCGTTGCCTGTGACTGGCCTCTCCCAGGTCAGAGTGACTGAAGTGGGTGTTATAGACACCGCCTGCAGGTTGGGAGCGGGACCTGGTACCTGCACTGGAATTACCAGATGATGGAGAACACTTTTCAAAACTAGGTTTACACAAGCCACCCAAACTCATGAGCTTAACGACTGAGGAGTAACATTTAGAGACAGGTCGAACTAGGAAATATCTACAGAAAGCAAACGAGGCATCAGAAAGCGTTTCAAACTGAAGTGCTGTCTGAAACCAGCATTCATCAATCAGAGAGCAGTTTTGACAAAGTGTCTTCTCAATTACAGTTATTTAGATGAGCGAGAGCTGCTCACTTACTCTGAGAATTCTGAACTCAGATAAAAGCAATTATGGGAGCGGAGCTCGCTTCTTCAAAGCGCACGTGCTCTGCCAACTTTCGACTTTTGTTACAGTTCTACTTTTTGCCTTACATCTCCTTTGTTCAACTGCTTGTTTTTCTCGGTACTAAAACTTTACAGTGTGCCGAGGCAAAGGATGACACATTTCCTCCCAGCGCAGCAGGCACCTTTGAATAATGACAATCTCACACGGAAACAGGCAAAAAATCAGCACCAGCCGAGTCACAGTGAGCTAACAGAAGACATTTCCACTCTTGATAACCATGGAAATGTGTTTTGTAGTCTTCCACTGGTTTTCAAAAAACTATCTCCATGTAGGAGTGCTGACCTAGAATCAATAGCATTTGCTGTTGTGGTTTAAAGTCAACATACAAACAAAACGAATCCATAGCCAGCGGCTCTGCACGTGGATACTTCTGCCGTTGTGTTTTCGTGTGTGATGAAAAATGGCATTTGATAAACAGGTTTTGAGCACGGTATGATGTAGCAGAACTGTGTCAGGTTCATTCACCTCTCAGCTAGTGTTGCTATCCTGCTATTACCCTGAACACTTAAAAAAAAAAAAACAAAAACAAAGACTAAGACACTCAAAACAACGTAAAGCTGAATATCATAAAAGACCTCTAATACTGTTAGTGGTTCTTAAACACCAGTCGAGTGCCCAACTGCAAATATTCAATATTCACCCCACACACACAGAGCAGGCTCTGTCAAAAGGAGCACTGAAACAGAGCAGACCTCAGTGTTGGGGTGCCTGAAAGCCCCCGGGTTTGCCGAATTCACTTTTAGGCAGACAGGCTCTGTCTCAGTGCACAAGCAGGTTCTGTGAGGATACAGTGTCAGAAGGGAGACCACAGACTTGGCCTTGTTTCTACAGAGGTAATATATGTGAGGTCTATGGGGCAGAATATGTGTGTGTGTGTGTGTTTATTTCCTACCTTCAGGCTGGGTGGCCACTGTCAGGGGGGTCGAGCTTTCACCCAGGCCGTTTCTGTTGGATGCTACCACCCTGAAAGTGTATTTGGTATCAGGAATGAGGTTCTGGATGGTCACCTGCATTTCTCCTGGAGCCGTGGTGTTCTGAACACGTTCCCTGCAGAGCCGGGAAGAGGGACAGCATATGCAGCTCAGAGATAAAAGCTTTAAATTAGGTCTGGGTGGTAGAAGCATCAAAATAGTTGCATGTGGAATGTAAAGGCTCATTAATTGGGCAGTTTCTTAATGTATATTGAAAATGTAAGCTGTTTCAGGGTAATACATCATTTTTAATACACCAGGGTAAGAATTTATCTTCAGTTTCTACTTTATGAAATGCATTCAGTAATTACTCATTTCAAATGATATGGAAAAACGTATTGTATGATTTTTGCTGTATCACCCAGTTCTTGTAACTAAGTTTTTGAATCGCGTGGCACAACATTCACCCAGTAAGCTGGGTAAGGTTTTCATCACTCTCTACCTGCTGGAGCCGTCGAGGCTGTAGAAGACGGAGTAGGTGATGTTCTCTCCGTGTGGTTCGGCTGGAAGCCGCCAGGTCAGCTTGATGAAGCGGGTCGAGACCAGCGAAGCCACGACGTCCCGTGGGGGTGAGGGGGTGGGGCCCGAGAGCTCCCCCAAACCGGAGGCTACATGGTCAGTAGTGGCACTGGTCAGTGAGGGGAGAGTGGAAGTGGGGAGGGCAACGTCTTGGGTACATGAAGGGAGGGGAGGAGGGTCAACATGAAGGGGGGGTTGGAGGGGAAACAGGGTGGGTAAATCATAGATACAGAGGTGGGGGGGAGGAAAGGTGGGTGAGAAAAAAACAGGAAAAAGAAAAGAACATAATAAAATTGACACAAAAAAAAATTAAAGACACAAACATTCCACCATGAAAGACATAAAAGAAAAACACATAATTTACAATGGAGCAAGAGCGCAGGAGATGGAGCTTAAAAACAGTGGCCTAGCATGCAGAACGCCCAGTAAGAAAGCAATAACAACAGCATTGATGTGATGAAACACTGAAATTCTTATATCAGAGTCAGCACAGTTCTGATTATACGGACACATTTAGGCTACGATTAAAGATAATACATTTAAGGCAATTTTTTTATTTTGTGAAACTAAAAGGTGCCAAAAGAGGCTACTGCTGAGGCGATCACAAAAATATTAAGCGTAAGTTATATTTTCACTGTAAATTGAAGGTGTGGAAATGTGAACTGCGCTGTCCACTCTGCACACTGGAAACACAGACTGCCTGTTTTTACCTCTTTTGTTCTTTTGGCTACGTCTGAGCGCATTACTAGAATCAGTGTTGCTAAAGCAATCTATATCACTCTTAACAGGAGCAGTCACATCCAGTCAGCCCATGAACAGTCAGATAGAGATGTGCACTCTTGCCTGTAACACACTGAATACTGACTAGCCCATTTTCTGTCTGGGAGGCGTGGCAGACTGGAAAACGATGCATGGTGAATACTCGAGGCAATTCATTATGTTCATTTGCAGAAGGATGGGCCAGGATGCAGGCAGTCAGGCAGATAAGAGCAGGGCTCACGGCACAGCTCAAAGCATCAACCAGCACCAGGGTAAAGCACAGTGTGGGACACACAATGCGTGTGGATGGAGTGAAGCTGGGTGATACATTGTGATTTGTCAGCATCACAATACTCCACTGCCAGTGCACCAAATGTGTGAAGATTTACACAAAACACGATACAAGCCACCTTTCCTAGTCACTTACACTGAATATGAACTACAAGGAATACAGAAGAATATTATTTAGGTCGTCGCAATCGGTTTACCCTGAAGAATCAGCAATGATGGCCAATTTGCATAAAGATGATCATACATATTCCAAATTCTCTTTTAAATGTTAGATATATAGTAGGACACCCAGATCCATAAATATTTGCATGTGTTTTTGGTCTCAGCATTTTTGTTTATGTATTCTTTTGATGCAGAGGCTTCCTTTTATGTCTTTTCCCCCCAAACCCTGACTACTCATTCATCATCGAAATATCAGAAGATGAAATGCTCTAAAAGATTGTTCTCACACTAAAGGTTACAGCTCTGATATTACATATTAGACCTTTGGGCCTCCTGAGGATCAAACCCGAGGCTCCAAAATGCTGACATGCAGTTCTAGAATCATTTCCCGCAGGAGCAGAGGAGTGACTCCGAGTGTTCGGGAACTGCCACTTCGCGTAGGCTATACTCACTGCATGAATGAATGTTTGTGCCAAAGGGACAGCATGGCAGCTCTGTGGCAGGGAGAGCGATAGCTAGGCGAGGTGTCAAGCCTGAAGTGCTTGGCATTAAAATGCCCATCTGATGCCAGCTGGAGCCTGTCGCACACAAGGCTGGGCACTGCAGCCCATAGTGAGGAGCTCCTTTTCCTCTTACTGAGTGCAACAGAGCAATGTTGAAAACGGGCAACGAGGCCTTAATAACACAGTTCAGCCACTGTTCCAGGTGCACTGATGTCTTGATACAAACACAAGAGAGGTGCCTACTAAACTACTGAACTTTCTGCAGAAAGGTTCTGCTTTGGAGCGTTAATCTCCTTAGGGTCTCACAGATATTATGCAATGTCTGTCCCAGGTCTTCATTCAATGGCCACTCGCATTTGTTTGGGCTGCTTAGCTAGTAGTTTAGTCTAATAGCATGCGACACAGAAAACTCATTAGTTAATTGAACACCTCGACATAGCCTAGCCGGCAGACAGGGTTCTCTAAATCTCCTAGTCTGTTTTTTTTTTTACATTTTATTTTACAATATAGTATATTACTTAAAGCACTTAAAAATGTACATTCTAGAAGAAGAAAAGTTGGGGTTCCTGGTTTTGGCCAGCTTTGCATTAGGCCATAACCTGGGTTATGAAAAGATCCAAAATAGTCTGGGCTGGCTAAATTCACTGCATCCTCAGGAAAGCTGCAAAAAAGTGAGAGCCGCCCCCACATACCACCTGGTGAGCGTGTACACACAAGGTCACTCTTTCCCGACACACATCCCTCATAAACTACGTCACAGAACAGCGGGGGAAAGACACCAGGCCACAGAGGACAAAGACAAGCCCCAAAGATAAAACATACCACAGTGGGTCTAACCACGTCAAAGCCTCCCCCAGAACTATAACAGCCCCTGTACGGCCACCAGCTCCATTTGTTAAAGGTCCTGTGGCACAAGGTGACAGAGGGGTGTCTGGGGTGGGGGTGAATACACACCCTAATGAGAATGCTTCTGGAGCAACACACACACACACACACACACACACACACTTTTCCCCCACAGGGCCGTCACTGCAGGGGGGCATTAACTCTGCTCTTCAAAGGGAATATCTACATTCAGGAAATGAGTAAGTAGAGGGTAGGGACACTGGGATATTATTTTTTAAAGAAATTTTTAGATACGTCCTAAAATAATTATAGGGAAAATTAGCACTTACAAAACAACCCTAATGCATAGTCAAGAGTGCAGCACTCTCTGGTTTGGCAACAGTCGATTCTCATATTGCTTAGCACAATGGGTTTAATGAGAAAGGGAGAAATGGAGAGAGACAGAGAGAAAAGGGGAGAGATGGAGAAAGGGAGAAATGGAGAGAGAGAGGGAGGGAGAAAGAAAGAAAGAAAGAGAGAGGGAGACAGAGAGAGGGAGACAGAGAGAGAGGGAGAGAGAAAGGGAAAGAGAGAAAAGGACAGAGAGAAAGAGAGAAGGAGAGACATAGAGAGTGAGTGAGACAGGAAGAGTGTGAGAGAGGGAAAGGAGAGAAAGACAGAGTGAGAGAACTAGAGAGTGAGGATGAGAAATACAGAGGATGAGAAAGACAAAAGTACAAGAGAGAGAGAAACTGAGAAAGGGACAGAGAGACACTCTTGTCTCACAGAGTTGGTACACACCTGAAAGAGAGGTCTCAGACCTTCATGTAGAACATTCAAATATAAACACATCCCTTCAGAGGGAGATACACTCCTGGGAACTGAATGTCAGCACTGTGTCTTTTTTAACACCCATCAAACGTCTGGCATCTGCTGCCCTCCGAGTGACCTCATGTATGAGCGAGGAGTGGCTCATTCAAGACAACAGGGGTTCTTTAACTTTTACACGGCTAAAGCCTAGACTAAGAAGGATTTCAGTGGTCAGTGGATGTTCCGTTATTAACACTCCAATTAACTCAATAACTAGATTGAGTCCATGTATGGAAAATTGTACAGACTCTCTGAAAGGGCTTCTATAAGCTGACTTTAACACGCAGCGAGGTGGTTTTGACGGCCCCCCACTGGACTGTCGGACCTAGTCGTTAAAGGCACTCAAGAATAGCTCAGAGGCAACGTGCTGCAGAGCATTAGTGAACACGAAACCCCAGTCGGCAACACGGTCGGGATGGGTAATGTGGACAGGAGCGTGCCTGACAGGCTGTTTGCATAACCTGAAAACCACAGGAGGGTGTCATCACAGCAAGAGTAGCAGGGGCAGAAAACTTCTCCACGGCCCCCAACAGCCAAAAAATATTTACGCACGAAATACAGATTAGATATTTTAGGAGGGGTGATGAAAGAAATAAAGCCATAATGGTGTTGGCCTCAATCATCACGATCATTAAGGTGGAGAGTGGGGGGAGGTGCAGCGGCGCATGCTGGGGTGTGGTGCTCTTCCTGATGGGGTAATGGCCCCCTGGGCTCCAGAGGAAGTTTCCGGCTGGAAGATGGCACTCGTTCAGCATAAAGGAGGGGCATCTTTACTGTTTAAATACAGCATTCAGTATTCCTATTTGACGAACGTATAATGTTATAAAATATTTTTAAAAAACAACGCTAGCTTATTGTGTGCATCTGGAATTAAAAGTTATCTTGTGTTTTGTTTGTCTACTCTACATTTTACAGCATCTTTGGGTATTTTGAAAAGCATTTTATGAATTAAATGTATTATTATTTGTATTATCTATATCTTACTGAGGGGTATATTTAGTCATTTAGCTGATGTTTTAGCTGTTCGAGGTAACATGCTACCACTGTATCTTTGAACATTCTGTTTAACTAAGATATAGTGTACCTGATTCAATAAACGAATGCTAAGATGAGCTTGTATATCTGTATATTCAACTACCCACACCCACCTGGGTTTGTGCACAGGTGGCATATCACACAGCTGTAATAACCGAACCACTTTTCATTCCGCTCCCGTGCCGCGTGCTGCTGGAGCCACTGCTACTTTGCATTCAGTCCATGCTAGAGAGCTTATCTAGTGTAGCCAACCGGTCAACTCTTTAAGCAAACACACTCTCGCTCAGTCTCTCGCCTGCCCTCCCACCCTCTCATTTCTCTCTCTCCTCTCCACCTCGCTCCCCTCCATCTCTCAAAATCCCCATAGTCCAGTCCAGTTCATCAGGATCAATTCACAACCTCAACGACACCCGATTGTTCATCGATGTGGCGGCAGCAGGCAAGTGGGTCCAAAGAAAAACTGCAATCCCTGTCAAGAGATCTCAGGAGGTTCATGAGGTTTTTAAGGAGTTTTCTACTCTGTAATCTTTAGCCTGTACAGTGTGACAGGCAGAGAGGAGGCCAAAGGCATGTCTTGTTCTTCAGCCACACAGTCAACGACAGAAACCACATTTAATCCAAGGCTAATCATCTGCCACTGCAGCAAATTGTGAATGAGAAAGCAAAGCTGTTAAAAACCACAATCACTTTTCATAATTTACACAGAAGTTCTAGCATCGCCCCAGCTGGAGAAGTGAAAAATGGCGCTTTCACACCTTGTCCTTACTAACAGTCTGAGCATGAGACGACTGCCCACACACACACACACACACGTTAACTAAGCCTTTAAAAGAGACCAAAGATCTCTTTTAACCGCAGGGGGAAAAAAGTAATCATGGACCGCTGAAGATGAAAGAACCTGCGCACTAAAGATACACACCTGCACACTAAACCTTTTATCACAGACTTGTTTTTGTTTTCAATTTAGTTGTGTCCAATTCCGCTAGGCTAGGGTTAGGATTAAGGATTAAGGTTAGCATGTGCTACCTTCACATCAGATGAAGCACCATGGCATGTTTTTAAACTGCTCCTAATCCTAAACTGCTCCTAATGGGCAGTTGAACGCCTTCAAGGAACGCCTTCTAGTAGCAATTCTGGTCTGTCAGCTAAAGGACACCCTCTGAGGGGAGTGGCATCTTCCAGTTTTACTCTGTGGCTGGTCATGTCGACAGCATGACCTGTGACTGAACTCAGGATCTACTAGATCTATTAATCTTTAAACACAAGACAGTTATGGTGAAGCATATAAAGAGGAAGAGCGTAAAAGCGGTGTAAGAGTTCATACATTTTTCATAATTGTAAACATTTGTTTTAAGAAGAGAGAGGGAGACTCTTTGAGCACAGCACCTTTGCCTGCAGCTCTGAGGCTTCCCCTCTGAAAAGCTATTAACCTGGGAAAGACTAGAGCCTTTCCAGCACAGACATTAAAGACAATTCTCCCAGCTCTGCCTCCTCCTTTATCCAGGCTCCAGTGAGCTTTTATCCCTTTCTCTCTCCCCTGACAAACAAGCATGATAAACTAGCACACAGCTAGTGAGAGCTTGTTTTTGTTCCCTTTGTAGCTAGCGTGGCAAGCGGGAAAACAAAAGCTCTGAAGAGAGCCATTACTTGCTCTCCGCTCTGCCTGCCATGTGGCAGGTAATAACAGAGCAGTACACCGAGGGACTACAAAACCCTGAAGGACTTTCACAAACCAGACTTCAAACCCCACGAGTCCTCGTGCCTGCCTGCATTTTCTCTCCCCTGTGTTTTCATCTAGTGAATGAGAGCATGTTATAATTCCACATTCATTATTTCTCCACTTCTAGTGTACTGAACCAAACAGAGATCAAACTCTCAACTGGCACCTTTGTGTTTTTTTGCATAGAAAAGGATATTCAATGATAATGAAATTCATGATTTGATTTTAATGAAAGGATTTTTTGTGTACACTTCATGTAGAACATCTACATGTGTAACTTTCTAATTAATAATGTATGTATGTACATTATGTATAATAATGTATATTAATAGTGTATATCGAAGAGAGACTAGTAACTATGAAGCTCTCCAAGGGTTTACACATGACCTCATCACCTGGAGGATATTTCTGATTTTAAAAAAAAAACCAAAAAAACAATTTTAATGCACCTCATGGATCCAGAAACGACTCTTTATTCTTGGTGATGTCTTGCTTTTAACTACCAGTGATGGCACAGAAGGTCTTGATTGGGGGGGGGGGGGGATCAAAAAAACTATAATGTCCCAAATAATCTTTCAGTGAGGTTCACACATACAGACACACAAACACTCCGATTGCAAAAGACTACCTGCTACAGAAGCGACCCTGTGCTGAATTCTCAATGAACAACACCTGGACAGTCACAGTTTTCTGGGCAGGGCACACATGCTCAAGACAGTATTCAAAACTACAAAACTTCCTCAAAGAGCAGTCAGAATTTTCTTACAATGTCTCTTCTCTCTTAACAGCTAAACATTAAAGGTTAAACGAGTGCTCACAGAAAAACTTCACTCAACCATGAACAGCAGACTGTTTATCAAGAGCACTGTAATGCAGAGCTGCACACACACTAGACAGCAACATGTCATTCTTTCAATAAGTCTCTGAGAAGATGATGGGGAGTCTTTCACAGTCTACGAATGCTGATGGAATGGTGACCTAAGCTGAAAACACTAACTCTGCTGGTCATTTTCACGTAATCATCCACACGGAAATGACAGCATACTTTCATATTTGAGTCTCTGTGTTGCGTCATCTGTTTGTTTGGGTCTTTACAGACTTTTCAAGGCCCAAAGTCTGATTTGCTGCGATAACTAATTGCGGGTGACAGCCTTTGTTTATACTTTCTGGTTAATTTGCAGTGAGATACAGCACGAATATCAGGTCATATAAATGGTCTATAATTATCAGAGACAACTCTCAACAAACTAGAACTGCTCTTTTTCTAGTATCTGCATTTTGTACTTTAATGCTGCAATATAATACTGCAGCAGTTTTGGTTTCTGCACTTTGTCTTTTGGTGACTTTGTTCTATTTACACTACACTAATTGCTTCAGGCAACACAATTTCAACCCTCTGTGTACTTGTATAGGGCTGACAAACTTGAATCTTCAATCTTAATAGTGGGAATTACTGTGTTTAACAGACTGTGGTGGGACACTCTTTACTATGCTTGCATGATTCAGTTTTCACATAAATATTTGGACTCTCTTGGTCAGCACAGGTGTCAGCCATTGCTCTGAGCATTTCACTTCAGATATGTGAGCTCAGTAGTATTTCACTCTCTGCCTCTCTCTCAGACACACAAACACAGAGCAGTGTAAGAGAGGTGTTAATATACAGCTGAGTGGTGTAAATGAGAGGCTACAGACTATGCTAACGCACAATGGGATTTTAATTGGCGTTTCAGTAGTGGAGCCTTTAAAAGCTGAACTAATGCGTGTATGCCTGGAGATTCCTAGAGTAGCTGCCAGAGAAACAGACAGCAGCGAGAAGCAGATTTCACACAGCGCAATCAATGCAGCGACACTCGCACTTCCCATGTGCTGTCAACGTGTGAGAACATGTGCTTCTGCTGCGTCTGCAGAGACACATGTGAGAGAATGTGTCTACGTCAAGTGACGATGACAATGAGACAGAGAAAAGGGAGTAAGAACAGAGAGAGGGAGAGAGAGAGAGAGAGAAGGAGGGAGAGAGAGAGCGAGAGAGTGCGCGCGAGAGAGAGGAGAGAGAGAACGAAAGAGAGAGCGAGAGAGACAGAGCGAGAGAGAGGGAGAAAAACAGAGCGAGGGAGCGAGAGAGAGAGAGGGGAGAGAGGGAGGGAGCGAGAGAGAGAGAGGGGGGAGAGGGAGGGAGCGAGAGAGAGCGCGAGAGAGAGAGAGGGGGGGGAGGGAGAGAGAGAGAGAGAGAGAGAGAGCGCGAGTGAGAGAGAGTGAGAGACAGAGCAAGAGAGAGAGAGAGGACTGGAAGACACAGTGTGTATGAGAAAGATGAGCAGGTTTGGGGTGTGTGTGTGTAACACAAAGAGATCATCTCCTACATGATCTTCAAAGCATGAGAAGCTAAATTTGTACTTGCATGCAAATCTGCCTGTGTCATCAGAACTCATCAGAACAAGAACACACAATAATCGGCTGCACTATTCTGTAACACTATCAGTGTGTAAGCAGCTCCTAGCCAAACAACTGACACTGGTCTGTCACTCACTCCACTATCAGTAACACAGCGTTCAAACAACTGCTTACACTGCTTTCAACCCTGTACTGCAATGTGTGCTAATGTAATATGACTTTAGTATAAAACATCTCAGAACATATTTATTGATCCAGTTGCCATGAGCTTCTCACACAATGTAAAGGAGTAATGCACCAAAACAGTTAAAAAAAAAAAACAGTAAAAAAAAAACAGTAAAAAAACATTTTAGCCAAAAACAGTAGCTGTATTTTCAGTTCTCAGCCATGAAAAAGAGCCCAAAATGTTTGCCTGAAAAAAAGCTGCAACAGCCAATAAATAGGGAAGTGTTTCACAGTTTTTCTAAAGGGCGTTACATCTCTAATCAATGTTCATTCAAATATCAAAAGGGGGAACACCACCCAAGGACTTCTCCACTACAGGTTTGATAACACTTAAAAACATAACCAATATTTTTCAGGTAAGAAACAGTTGTGGACTTCTTAAGCACTGATGTACGTCGCTCTGGATAAGAGCGTCAGCTAAATGCCGTAAATGTAAATGTATACAGAATATATTGAGAACGCAATATACAGAACGCAGTTACACAACAGAAGCACTGCAGCACGTTTCTGTGAGCAAACTGATGCCTTTTCAAGCCACAGTTTTTGTAAAACACATGAAAAAACAGCACTGCAATGTAAAAAAAAAAAAAAAAAAAAAAAAGACTATTACAACACATAAAAAATGGAATTCGTCACATGGATGACCAACCATACCTGGTTGTTGAGGATGTTGGATTTGGCAGCCTATACTGTAATCGTTTAGTAAGATTGTTTCATGTAAAACCGTTTGTTAGCCAGATTTTTTTGGTTTCAATTTTCAGTTTTTCACATTTCAGGTTTGTGTCCTAAATTTCGGTTTTGGGCAAGAATTTTCATTCCAGTGCACCGCTAGTACAAAACATAAAAATCGAAAAAACTGAATTTTGAAATGACAGGCATTGCTTGACTGCCACAGTTGTATTAATGAGCAAAATAAAAATGATTGATAACTCTGCGTAATTATCTTGGTTGAACTTTCCTTTCATCAGTTATCATTTACATCACAGTACTTTCCCTCATCGCAGTAGTTAAGTGCATTGGCTACATTCATTTAGTTAATGTTGGCAGTGACTGGTCTGAGTGCTGAACAGTGATGGTGCTGTGTTGCAGTGGAAGCAGGGTGGCTGGCAAGTGTGAGCACAGTCCTTACCCAGGTCCAGGATAATGAGTTGGGCACTGGCCTGGATGTTCCCAGCCTCATTCTCAGCCAGACACTGATAAAAGCCCTCATCAGACTTCACTAAGCCCAGCACCTGCAGGTTGTGCTGATCCTGTGGCAGAAATGAAAAGAAGACAACTATTAAACAGCACCAATTTATCAACAGGTTGGGGAAAAAAAACCCCAAAAAACAGCTTTTTACCAAATGAGCTAGAAGAATTTGGCACTAAATGAGATCAAGGTCAATAAGAGTTATCTTTACAATAGCACGCTCAGACATGCACATTCTTAAACACTCACTTGATGCATTTCCATGAGAAAGTGCAAAGTGTGATTACATGGTTGCTATAAAACCAGTGTTTGGAGACACCTAAATGTTTTTATATGCAACCCCCGCCCCCAAAAAAAAAATTAAATCGAACTTGCATTATGGAGGTGACTCGACAACAAAAATCAATTTTTTAATTGATCAATACATCTTGGATTTAGGCTCAACCTATAGAAACAGCTCAGAAAGCAGCCCCCTATAAAGAAGCTTAGGACTGGAATTAGTAAAGAGGAATTCAGACTTACCACTATTTTGAAATAGTCACTGGGGATCACTGCATCGCCGTTCTTCATCCACTTCACTGTGGGGGCAGGGGAGCCTGTGACTTCACACTCGAAGACGATATCCATGGCCTCATGGGCGTACATGTTCGAGGGTTTCTTGAAGAACCGAGGAGGAACTGGAAGAGCCAAGGCAAATGGAAGGATAAATAAAAGCTGGACTGACTACAAAGCAGAGATGGCAATAGAGTGGGACAACCAATTGCTTGTCTCATCAACCAAAGACAATGAATTGGCAACAATGTACAGAGAAAGGCTGACAATCTTTCACTCTTTACATTTACAGCCAAGAATTCATTTTGGCACAATAAAAGAATAAATCAATGAGGTTTCGCTGCCTCCTACGCTCAGTCAGTTAGAAAGAAAAAAGAAAGAAACAAAGCCATGATAAGATGCATCTTCTAGCTTTGACAGCTTTAGAACTTCGCATCGCCAGTCAACAGCGGTGGTAATGTATTGAGTGCTGATTTACAGTGATGGGCCTGAAACTGATCCTGGTCTCCAGAACTCGGGATCTCTGTGAACTTGGCCCACGCCCCTGTGAGCTCTGACTCATTTCTAAAATAGGCACTATAATATGTGTTGCTGTCAATGGGCAAATGAGAGCAGCGAGAAGAAATGTATCATTTTACAATGAGAGATGACATAATCTGATATTTGATCATGGTGGAATTAGAAGAGGTTGGTGGGTTGAAGAGTCATTGCATCACAAGAGGTGTGGGACTTCCTTAGAGAAGTGGTGCAGGGAAGACTCTTTTATGCCAAGATGTGTTTAAAGAGGATTATTAAGGTTATGGATAACATGTCTACATCTCAACATGCACCTACATGTACACTTCTAGGCTGTTTTATGGGTCTAAGAGACAGATTTTAAGTGTAACTCAAACCCACATTAAAAACCAAACCCACGATTTGGTTTGTATCACGATTTTTGACCCACAATTCGGTTTGTATCACAATTCTTTTTGGGAGGGAGGGAGGAATAATGGTTGTCCATTGTCCAACACTAAAACCCGCTCTGCCCAGCTGGCCAAAATCGCACAAAAACATGCTCAAAACACAAAAAAAACATTTGATCACAACCCGGCCAGCTTATAGACACTTTTAAAGCAAAGTGTCACAATGAACAAAAAAATTCAGCTCCGCCTTGGAAGGTCAGAAAGATTCGCAGGAGGGCTCATTTGAATCATAACAGCCTCTACTATTTGTTGAAATTGACGTGAAAATACACCAATCAAGGTGTAAAAAAGGTTTTATTAGGAGGTGTACCCGCCACGGGCCGACCCTCTAGCGGTGAAAGCTAACAGATGTGGTAGCACTGGATCTGTATGAGAAGGAGAACTTTGGGAGTTGGAAGGGGTGTGTCGTGATTCTGCCTTCTCACACACAGGTGTCGCGATTTCGGTTTCATATCGCGCATAAGTTATAGCACTAAAACAGGCAATTAAAACACTGTTCATCACACGTTACACGATGATAAGCATGGTCCCCTCAGAATGACATTACGATACAAAACTAAAGAAAGACTCTTACTCTTAAAGGTATATTGTTTCACACCAGAAAGTCAGCAATGAAGGTTTCTGAGGCCTTGGCGTTAGATTTTCATGATCAAGGTCACAATATCTTACACAGTAGAATGGAGAAAATGAACCAGTAATGGCACACTTGGCGATATTATCAAAGTTTTTGATGATATTATCAAGTATGATCTCCATGATAGGCATGATTAGTAAGCAGGCCATTTAACTGCAGGTGTGAAGTTTAATTTTTTAACATGAATAATGCTGATAGTGATTGTGGGCGTAATGGGGCATTTTCTTGATCACAGCTGCATAAAGCAGTCCTCAGGTCAAGGAAACCTTATAAAAGCACCTTTGTGTGAACAATGGGCTTCATTCCATTTAAAACTCTCTTCCTGACTTCCAACTTTTTAAGTTAATAACACATACCCACATTTTACCCTGACAGACATGAAAGAAAGGGGACACTCCATAATTTAGAGCTTATCCAAAGCAAGCTACTGAAAGGTACTGAAAGAGTATCATCCCCTCAGAATCTCACTGTAGAGAGATTTCAAGTAATGCAATAATCAAGTGGTTAAAATACCAACTTTTTCCCCACTGAGGTATGAAAAGGTTTTTTAAAATTTCACACATTAGCACTACATGCAAGAGCAGCAGGCTAATGTATGTGGTGGTCAAAAAGAGGTAATGTTCAGTACCACAAACATGTACCATTCTAGTTCCCTCTACCTCAGCAAAGTCAGACCTGCAATGGCAGAATCAGTAGTGAAGGTCTCTAAGCCTGTGTAATCGACTTGCATGTATTCTGCTCATAATTGGTAAACGCTGAAAAATTAAACACCACCAGGTTTTATCAAATGATGCTGTAATTCCTTAACACTTTATTAAAGAATTATAGTGCACAAATACTGGCCGAAATACATTTAGAGTGTGTTACTACTTTCAGATTTTTTTCATTGTGTAACTGAGCTAGAATTATTACAGTGGCAAATTCATTAGTCATTTTAAGCCTGCCTAGTTTCTATCAGCCCCAACAACATAGTGCAGCTTAGTAGCATTGCATTTCAAGTTGACTAATAATGGAAAGGTAGAAAAATAATCGCTAAAGTTTAGTGAAATGGGACACGTTTCTCCTGCTCACCAAAACCATGATGCCTCATGGATATTCTCTGACAGTGCAGTGACTCCAAACAAAGCTCAACAGCTTCTCATGAAGTTAAACGGTCATTCTTTAAAGCCTGACCAAACTCAACAGCTGCTATGAAGGAACACAGTTGTAGGTGCAGTGTGGGCAGGTCAGTTAAACACCCGTCAGCCTCAACTTGACAGGTGAAGTGAACGTTGATGAGCTTGTTACAATGACACCTGTCAAAAGGTGGGATATATTAGGCAGCAAGTGAACAGTCCTTTGATGTGTTGGAAGCAGTAAAAAAAAAAACAGTGACTGCAACAAGGGCCAAACAGTGAAGTGTAGAAGGGAAGTAGTGAACACAGTGGTTAATCTTGTCTGGTGTCCCCCAGTATGCAGAGGTTAGTACCTTCCAAAAGTGGTCCAAGGAAGAAAACCCCCTGACAGATCAAAAAGATCATGGGTGCCTAAGGCTCACTGACACACACACATGAGTGAAGGCTAGCTGATATGGTCCGATCCCACAGAAGAGCTAATGTAGCTGAAAACGGTAATGTTGGCTATGAAAAAAGGGGTCAGACCACAGTGCATTGCAGTTTGCTGCGCATGTGGTTGCATAGCCACAGACTGGGTAGAGTGCCCATGTTGACTACAGGCAGCCACCAAAAGTGTTCACAAAAGGTCAATGAATATCGTCACTGGCCCTTTGAAAAATGGAAGAATGTGGCCTTGTCTAATGAATTATGTTCATATGGACAGCCAGGAAAAGATAGCACCAGGAATGCTATAAGAAAGAGGCAATTCAATGGAGGCAGTGTGATGCTCTGGGCAGTGTTCTGTTGGGATACCCTGGGTCTTGGCATTCATGTCGGATGCTACTTTGACATGTACCACCTACCTAAACATAGTACACCCCTTTATGGAATCCATAACAGCAGTGGCTTTATCAGCAGTAACCTGCCCCACTGTAAAAAATATTCAGGAATGGTTTGAGGAACATGCCAAAGAGGTGAAGCTGTCGACTTTGCCTCCAGTATCTCTGACTGATCATCTGTGGGATGTGCAGGACAAGTCTATCCAATCCATACAGACCCCGCCTTGCAACCTTGCAACTGGACTTTTAAAAAATCCCCTGAGAAAAATTAAGTACAGTGAGAGGATGTTAATAGTGGGGTTATTCTGCATTTCTATAATTTATTCAACAAACAGTAACAAGAAGGAAACAGTTTCTTGCAGCTTTACAAATTCCTATATATTCATATAGAAATATATACATATTCCTAGTAGCAATAAAGTCATACAAGCTCTGTACCATATTCTTCATTTCCTAACACTTGCAAACGAGCTCTTGCAAACACAAAACGTCCGCCAAGCCCCTGCAGACACGCTGTTCAGTCTCTGACGTTTTTGTTTGGCATGTTTTATGAGCAGATCCCAGATCCCACAGCTCCACAAAGTGCATACCAGAGTATCCGTGACTGAATGACTGAAGTGCACATTTGTCTCAATTAATGAATGCAATCACACTGTCATTCAAAACTATTTGCAATTACCATTTTTGTCACAACTGTGCCTGTGTCCCAAATGTCTACTGTAGACAGAGCTTTGTGCCTGAGAGAGGCGAAAAAACAGAAAAGCTTCTTTCTGTCAGTCAGTACCCAAATCACATCTGCCGTCTCTCCTGGGGAACTGGCTTCCGCAGCACAGAGACAAACAGATCCACTCGTGCGTCAGTCTTCATAATAGAAGACTAAAAAAAGCCTTGGATATATAAAAGTATAGGAAAACATCATCAGAGGCGTGTCCCGCGAGACCTCCATCCACCTATCTGTGAAGAAACCAGCAGGAAGGGTCAAAAAAGTGAAAACATCACAGCTCAAGCCAGGGAGAAGAGGTGACGTACACACACACACACACACAGACACACACACACACACAGACACACACACACAGACACACACACACACAGACACACACACACAGACACAGACACACACACTGTGTGAAGAAAAGCGAATCACTCCCTTTCACAGTTTTCTATTTCTGAGTCTGTCACATAAACCTAACACTCTCGCCGCTGCTGCCTCTGTTGTATCTCTTGTTTCTGAGGCTTGAAGAAAAGGCTGAATCGCACGGTGTCCCTATTAAACTTTTATATCCCCCAGCCTGGACCGGCAATCAAACTTTTATTGCACAAGTAGGCCTCCTCTCAGAGACATGAAGGACGTGGATCAAAGCTAAACCCACTCGAATTCTCAGACTACAGTAACACACACAAGACCAACACGCTGTCCCCTTCTAAACAGCCCCCTTCATACTCGTGTGTACAGCGCAGTTCAAACTGACCTAGATTTACAGCAGTGCTTTGCACCTCAAATCACATTTACAACCTGAGGGTTTTTTTTTTCCGTTTTTTTTTGGATGAACTTACGCCATTAAACCTTCTGAAGTATGTGAATCCACTAATGCTCTGTGAAGACTAGCAAGACTACAAGACTGGGGGAAGCAAACAAGCTAAAGAACCTTGCTTTGAAGTTTGCTGTGACAGTAACAGATAAAATAGAGGTACTGAAATGTATTTTTTTCTGTACATTATGAGTATATTCACTCTTTATCAGACTTGGTATGTAGGATATAACAATAAAATATAAAGATTCTACTCACTTTGATTCAGTACTGAGCTGATTTGGTTCATTGGCAACACAACTCCAATGAAGTAAAGAATTATTACTTAACTGCTCTGCACTATATGAATTCCCTCTGTTCCACTATAATTGTCTCTGTACTACATTAATCTTGCGTACACACTATAAATCAACCCTCATGAGTTCAACGAGGAAAATATAACACACTGTAATTGTGATATAACACAATTATCAGACTGATACTGTGAGAATCATGACATATATACCAAATCATTGGAAAACACAACTATGCTTCAAACACTTACCTAGAACTTCCATTTCCATCTGTGCTCCTCTGATCAAGTTTAATGGAGGAGCTGACTAGCATGACTAACATGGCCACAGATGAGGCAAAATCAAAGAACAGCTTGTGAAATGTTCATTAGTGCTTTGTCTGTTCTTATTAATGCATTTGATCAAATCTTTTGTGAGGAAATAAAGGGAATATGCCACCCTATATGAAACAAGGGACACAGAACTGAGGCCTTGAATATTATTCTAAGATGAGAAAAATAGTCGGAAATAAGGAACAGCCATTCTATGAGCAGATGCGCCCCGGTTCTTCACTGGTACTGTATGTGCAAATTACTATAATTCCAATGACATACGAACAGACGAGCATTTACTCTACTGGAGCAGTAAGCTGGTTAAGACACACACCTTGTACAGTGAGCTGCGCTTGCGTCTTGATGGTTTCGTTGCCGTTGTCCGCCAGGCAGCTGTAGGTTCCAGCATCGCTATCTGTCAGGTTGACGATCTGCAGGATGCCTCCACCAATCACAGCAAACCTTCCGTCACTGCAAGCAACAGCAAAGCAGTCATTAGGCAGGTGGACACATTCACCATTTCAATGTTTACCCAAACAAGGCCTGATCAACACTCATTAAAAGACATGAACTGTTAAGAAAGACTATTAAAAAAGAGCCGCTTTTTTAAAACATCACTCATGAAAGATTGTCTACTGTGAAAGATGACAGTCGGGATGTTTCCACACCTCCTGACAGCACGTTCTTCACACAGCAATGCAACCATAAGCACGTTTTTTCCCCTCTGCATATTTTCAACGAGCAACTGTTTGTGCGGTACCAAAAACCTGGCACTCGCTTTAACCCGACGGCTGTAGTAAACTTTTAAATTGTTTAGACAATTTAAATATTTGATCCAGGAATAATCAACAGTTCTGGGTAGATTTGAGGATTTCAAGCAACAACAATGTGAAAAGACTGCAACAACCATTTCCCATTATGTACATTCCCTCTGGTCTCCATTAACAAACTCTGACCAAGGCGATGTTTTGGTTAGTCATTACAGCTTTAAATGCTTCAGACTGTGTGTTAAAACATGTGCAGACATTTTACATGTTTTTAAATCACTCCTAATCAGGACGTTTGTGAGAATTATGTTTTTATAGTGTTTGTTTGCCATTTGTGGTTTTCTTTCACTTGTGGTGAGACAGAAAAAAAAGACTTTTCTACCACAGACTCTGGAATAATAATCATCATAGACACGGAGAAAAACATGCTGTGTTTCAACTTCAGTTCAAAGGTGCGTTCTTCTGTGCGAATGCAGGATGGAGTTGATTTCACAACAGGATATAATATAGATTTTATTTTTTACTGACTTTCCGTTACGATCAGCACACTGCCAAAGCTAGCTTCCAGTGAAAATGGGCGGAAGATATATACTAAAAAACATCTCCTTGTGGACTACTGCTGGACCGCAGATCAAGAATGTAAGAGTTCTGTCTGAGCAGCTATGCATGTGCATAAGAGACAGAGAGAGGACGAGAGAGAGACAGAGAGAGGACGAGAGAGAGAGAGAGAGAGAGAGAGAGAGAGAGAGAGTGAGAGAGAGTGAGAAAGAGAGAGGGAGAGAGGGAGAGTGAGAGAGAGACAGAGAGTGAGAGAGAGAGAGAGAGAGAGAGAGAAAGAGAGAGAAAGAGAGAGGGAGAGAAAGAGAGACAGAGAGAGAGAGATGCAGAGAGGTCCAGACAGAGAGAGAGATGCAGAGAGGTCCAGACAGAAAGAGAGAGAGAGATGGAGAGAGTTGCAGAGAGAGAGAGAGATGCAGAAAAGGAGTGAGAGAGAGAGAGAGAGAGAGAGAGATACAGATAGAGGGAGAGAGAGAGATACAGAGATAAAGAGAAATGCAGAAAAGGAGTGAGAGAGAGAGGGAGAGAGAGATGCAGAAAAAGAGTGAGAGAGAGAGAGGGAGAGAGATACAGATAGAGGAAGACAGAGATACAGATAGAGGGAGACAGAAAGATGCAGAGAGAGAGAGAGAGATACAGAGAGAGAGAGAAATGCAGAAAAGGAATGAGAGAGAGATGCAGAAAGGGAGTGGGAGAGAGAGGGGGGGGGGGGGAAGAGAGAA
>JBBPDC010000129.1:14105613-14129539 GCA_037974485.1 Hemigrammopetersius urotaenia | reverse complement strand
ACACACACACACACACACACACACACACACACACACACACACACACACACACACACACACACACACACACAGATGTGAAACAGTTTTTTCACACTCACGGGCCCTGCACTAGATTTTCACAGCCCTGAATGTGACAGACAGTGTAATTACTTGGAGCACAGACTCATGACAAATGAGCAGCGGGGATCAATGCTGAACGCCTAACTAATATCAGCTGGGTCTGCAGTAAGGAGCGGGGCAGAGCTCTGAGGCCCAGGAAGAAAAAAAAAGCCTTGATACTGAAAAACCGCCACAGAAACGTAAGCAGCTGGAGTCCATATGGACAGACTATACATTCGGTATTTGGCTGAGGACAAGCATCTCTTAGCTTTGCCTTTTCATCAAATGGCAACGTACATTATAAGAAAGATCTTAAAGGAGAAACATTCTCAAGTGGCTGCTTTTCTGCTGTCCTCCAGTCGGGCTTATTTTTGGCTGTATGTTTGGAAATGTGGCACTGGACCACCAAACATCAGAGGGGGCTTTGTGATCCCCTCCCCGTTTGAGGTTCTTCTGCTTCATCTGGCAAACAGCGGCTCAAAACACACACACGCACACACAGAGAGAGACACACACACACAGACACCCAGACACCCAGACAGACACCCAGACACACACGCACAGACAGACACACAGACACACACACACAGAGAGACACACAGACACACACACACACAGACACACACACACACAGAGAGAGACACGCAGAGAGACACACACACACAGACGCACACACACAGAGGCACACACACAGAGGCACACACACAGAGGCACACCCAGACAGACACCCAGACACACACACAGACAGACACACAGACACAGACAGACACACAGACACACACACAGAGAGAGACACACAGAGAGAGACACACACAGACGCACACACACAGACAGACACACACACACAGACAGACACACAGACACACACACAGAGAGAGACACACAGACGCACACACAGAGAGAGACACACAGACGCACACACAGAGAGAGACACACAGAGAGAGACACACAGAGACGCACACACACAGACGCACACACACAGACGCACACACAGAGACGCACACACAGAGACGCACACACAGACGCACACACAGAGACGCACACACAGAGACGCACACACAGAGACGCACACACAGAGACGCACACACAGAGACGCACACACAGAGACACACACACAGACACACACACAGAGACACAGAGCTAGGCTGAAAACAAAAAGCAGCCCAATAAACCAAGCCCTAACCTTATAACTGCATTTACTACAAACACTATTTTCCAAAATAGGGGAAAATTTTCAAAAGACGCTCGTCTTCTTTTTCTGCCAAGTAAGCAGTTCGTACAAGAGGAAAGGCGGATAAGATAAACGAGGCGTCTGGCAGCTGAACATGAGAGGCGTTTTACTCCTGTTTCTTCACTGCCTGCTTAAGCAGTAACGTGACTTTGTTAATCTTAAGCACATCCGTAATTCAGAACGACCTCCACATAACGATGTGAAGGCTGTTTTAAATATGGCTTAATCATGATGTAGCGAGGCCACCCTTAATGGAGGACGAGAAGAGGAGCAGGCATTAAAAAGGCCAGCTGTACCAGCTGTGACCCGACCGTTTTTTCTTTGAAACGTGCAAGCCGTGGGGGGACACATCTACTTCAACAACATCCCACTGTCGCAGCGTTCATGTCTTGCCCTGCTAGAAAGAGAGCAGATGTGGCGTTATTAAAAGGTCAGCAGGATAAGAGCACTGTTTTACTTCATAGACCGAGCAGATATAAGCCTAGATCAGCTGTATTACTGGGAGTACTGAGAAACTTAAGATACCAGCATGACCGTTTCAGTGCAGCAAGCATCTAAGCGGCCTTCAGGAATTAGTACTGTTTTGATAATGAGGTCATCAAAAAGGGCATCCATGACAGCAGGCGCTGGCGTCTGAATACACAGTGACGCAGATCAGCATGTGGACAGAAAATTCGGATCCTAAATTTGGAAAGGCCACAAGAGCACTAGCCAATTAGCCCACAGAGGACAGGCTGAAATCATGGCACTGAAAAGGTCAGCCAAAACACCACAGAACAAATTAAACCTATTTCACAGACCATCACAGACTGAGACTGTGAAGACATTTGAAAAAATAAAACTGCTCCAAAAATCAGTGCTACTGGTCCCTACCAACCTATTCCTTAAAAAAAAAAAAAGAGAAGTTCAGGAGAAAAGGTCAGGGGTGTCACCTGCAGCAATACAATGAGAAATGATTAAAGAACTGATCTGAACCCCTGTGGGTTTAGCTACACTGCTCATATTACCCTTGGACCTCATACAGGAGATGTGGAAACTGTCTTTGTAGACATAAGCATCATACAGCAAGATGTTTGTTTGTTGTAAGTACACTTTAGTGCACTTTAGAGATTTATACATATAACTATAGTCCATCGGTTGCTGCACAATCCTTAACCAGACATTATTTGGAGGTGGATCATTGCACAATAGTAAAACCAAAATAGACGTGGCTTGGCAATGAGTTTTATATGTTATCATGTAACCTAGTCTCTTAAAACCACCCTTTTCTATGAACATTTGGTGTTAATCTAGCCCTTCATCAGTGGTCACAATCTGATCACCGAACCAAGAACAGCAGGATGCTTTGGTTGATGGACTATACATTACACAGCATTGACATGAACCACATTTACACGCAAACCCAAGGTTTGATATTAGTCACCACTAGGGCTGCACAATATATTGCAAATTTACAGTCATTGCGATATCAATACATATCGCAAAAGACTGACTGAACCGCAATAAATAGTGTTTTTCCCAAAACTCCCATGCGTCATTATTCATATTTCACATAATGTCACACTCCGCTGTCACACATGTACACAGGAATATAACTCAAATGTCTTACTTCAGACATGATAAAAATATGAAATATAATATTTAATATTTCATTATTCTGACATCTGTTCATTTGGAAGAAACAGTAATGCCACATTTTTAAAAAGACTGTTACAATTTATACGTACAAAGCATTTTTAATTCAACACAACACAATCAAACTAACCAGGACAAATTGTGCTCTCTTTGTAATGAAATATGCAGCTGGTTCATGTGTTTTTTAAGCACCTACTGAAAAATATTGTGATGGTCATCATCATATTGCACAGTCTCCTGAGACGTTTTAAAACTTCCAGTAACCGGATACTCTCATGCTACTGTGGTGTCACTGCTGTGCTGATCCAAATACTATCAGGGGTGGTCCCATGGTGGCCACTTTCAATTGATAGATGGGGCAGAGGGAGGCTCATAAATTGTGCAGCAATAGAGAGACTACAGTCAGTAATTGTAAAGCTACAAAATGCACCTATATATTAGGTGTAACCCAACAAACTGGCAACTGCACGACGCAATCTCTCATTCTCTTAGAGGCTAATCTGTCACTTCGATTACAAACCATTCTGCAGGGGACACATTTGAAAACAAGCAATTTGAGACAATCTTAATACCATGAAATCATTGCAACCTCATGGGTCCCAAGCACTCTGAAATATGTATGTGCTGCTGGGTGGTCACCTGAACTGTGGATGTCAAAATGGAAATAAGGCAGAATGAATAAATAAATGAACAAACTAGAAGAGAAGCTGAGAAGAAAAAGAAGAACAAGAATGGAGGGGGTCTGAGGTTGAAGCCTTGAACAGGTCATAAGAGAAACAAGCCAGAACTAGAAACTTTGAATCAATCTGAAATCAAATATAGCTCAGCACGTATAAGGCACCGAGCACGCACTACATTCTGCTGAGAAACACTGAAAAAAAGAATGAGCTTCATAAAGCTTCCCTTTGATTCTTGACTACAAATCTAAGCCTCATAAATCAAACGAAAAGAAATGGAACGATTGACTGTTGCTGGAAGAGAATATGCTGAGTACACCCAGGCGGACTCAGGGAAAAAAAATCTTGATTCGTTGGAACTTTGAAGCAAACCTGTGCAATTCAATTAAAGCCGAGAGGGGAAGGAGAAGCAAAATGGAACATGGAGGGATGAGAGCTGAGCTAGTGAGGGAGCGGAGAAGCTGCCAAGAGGAGAGGCAGCCGCAGTAGATGGCTGTGTGCTACACGAATACTTCAGCCTGCAGTGAAACATCACACCAACAGCTGAGGATGAACATGGGAATCTCTCTCTCTCCCATTCCAGCTCTCCTAGGCCATACAGATACTGCATGGCTGCTTAGACCCATTAGTGCATTTTACATCATCTCGATCAGACCTACACTAATATAAAATACCCTCATTAGCCCCTCCTGCTGGGCTCACACACCCTGCCCATGCACTCATTTAATCTCCTAATTAATGTCCTCCCCTCGCCTCTCCTGCTGGTTACTTGCGAGATCACCAGGAGGTGACACAGCACATCTGTACACAGAGGCGAGGAGGAGGGAGATATTAGCACAGAGTGAATAATTAGGATAGAGATTTCATCCAGTTTCTTCACTGAAAATTTTAAATAAATAACTGATAATGCACTACTAATAAAATAATAACATTTACATTGAATTTACACTCAGTATCAACAGGTCTGAACAAATGTTTCTGTTTGTTCCAGTCAAAAACAACAAAAAACATGGCAAAACCCACAAAGGATGTCATTTTTTAGGGAAAGGATGTAATATTTTGTCAGATAAAGAAAACATCTCCTTTTAAGACAAAGGGTTTTAAAGAGTATACATCATGGGGGACCTGGCGGGGGTGGCCAATAAATCTTTTAGTTGTTTTTCAAAGAGACTGTACGCTTTGAGTTATTACAAAGCAAGAACACAGTGGGTAATCTGAAGTCTGACAGTGTTGCTCACCTATGGAGCACAGAAAAGAAATCAGTTCATTAATATTGCCCTCAGAACACAAACAGCACAACAGCACCCCAGCCCCGCACTCCAAACTGCCTCATCCATATTTTTCTTCGCAGCTGTCAGTGTGTGGAGACTAGTCTGCTGGAATCCCGCGGGCCTCGGCACATGAAGTTCAGGATAGCCCACAGGAAATGAGGACACACACACAAACACACGCACACACACATTCACTCACTCACTCACTCATGAATGCACAGCCCGTTTTCTTTCAGAGTGCTGTTTCCTCCTCTACTCCCAGACTCAAACACACACTCCCTCAATTTAACGCTCCTGCAGTTCAAGGGAGACAATTTAAAGCAGGATAGCGCTGGTTCTGACAGTTCAGTAACAGGATTTATTTCATATGGTAATGCTTTAAGCTCCTGCTTCATTCTCCTCTCCATTCACTTCAGCTGGAAGGAGTGTGTTCCAGAGCAGCGCTGCTGTCACCCCTGTTTCTTCTGCTTGGTCTGACTGACAGCCCGTCCACTGGCCTCCAACACCCGCAGCGAATGGACAGACAAATACACTTCCCGCTCAAGACCAGCAAACAAAAACCTATCTATTAAACCGGGGAAAGTGCGGGAGAAGCAGGGACAACAATACAGCCCTCAGGCATGACGTAATCAGGAATAAAGGAAAGGTTTCAAAAACAGGAAAGAGAAGTCATCCCACTATTAATCACGGCAATAAATAAGGACATAAACAAGTTTAATTCTGCCTTCGCCTGTCTAAACAAAAAGCCTCTAAATATACCAATTCCTACTGCATTTCAAGAGATAAAGCATAAATATTTATCCTGAGAGAGAAGAGAAAGAACAGTAAAACCCGGGGTTTGTTTACGCTCAGATGTACTGAGTGTAGGACATGAGGCCCAGAGGTAGGACATGTACCTGTCCAACATTAATGGAGGGTGATGGAGCCTCATAAACACTCATTATAGAAAGCCACAGTAGCTCAGTTGCATTTACAACACAGCCATAAGCAGAAAACAAGGTCGCAGTCCTGCAGTGAAATATAGTTTTTAGGCTGAATCTCAGCAGGGCTGAGTGAGGGGGTGCGAGAAAAACGCTGAATGTGCCGAACAGAACGCAAAGTTCAGCACATTGCCCCAGAACAAAGACAGAATTGCCCAAAAATTAGTCAAAATTTTCTGCTAAGCCTTTTCACTCACACAAACAGGGGAGATGGCATCTGCCGTTATCTCAAATTCATTTCGTATTCTCAGTTTGTAAATCAAACAATCAACTCGAATCATCTTTAGGAGAGCAGAGCGGCCTCTTCAAGACGGTAAACAGCAAAAGATGGGGAAGAACCACAAAGGCCTTCACGTCCCAGACTGCACCGTTTCAGGCAGCAGTGGGGAGCAGAACTGACAGGCATTATAAAGAGAACACAAAAGAAGAGTGGAGAGTCATCACAATCCAAAGGACTTAAAAGTTTTTGTTGCAAATCTGCTTCCTCTACATGCTTGCCACCTTCCCTCGTAAAGCGAGAAATCATTTTTCCAGTGCTGCTACTGATCCGGTGGATAGTACTCTGTGTTGTAGCTCAGAGCAAAAGGCTTGTGAAAGAGCCAGACAGACCCAGAGAGAGGGAGCGCAGCTTGCATCTTCCGTGTGTGGGGGGACAAGAAAAGAGCAGAGTCACACTTGAAGACAGATTCTTCCCTGGAAAGGACAGAACGAGGTCAAAAAGACGAGCGAAACAGGAAAACAACAGAGAGCTTGAGAGCGTGTCTGAACTTCCGATGTAGCGAGTGCTTCATCTGGAGAAAGAACCTTTCGATCCAAGACTTGTGAAACATTTCAACTTGGATTTCAGCTTCCAGTGGCTTGTGACTGAGAGAGGAGTTTCTGAGAGAGGCTGTATGTGAACTGGGCTCCAAGCAAAGACGCCCCTGGTCTCACATAGTAGAACAGAGATATAAACTACTGTGAAGTACCATGAGAGATGTACTTCACCAAAATGGCTCCCAACCTGTATCCCTATATTCACGAAGGCACCACAGACATGTCTGTGTGTTTGAAGACACCGTAAGATTTACTGGGAGCTATAAAACTGAACAAAAACCTCACCACAGTCAGCCATTTCAGACAATACCATGGCTGGTATTCACAAAGCAGTCATAAATTTGAGGACAAAACCACATCTGTGCCACCTGAACAAAGATCTGGGTGAGGCATTGAGCTGGTTGAGAGTTTGTGATTGATTTTTACAAGAACTATTTGCACTATTGGGTGACTACCTAGCATTAGTTAACATTAGTTTTTTGTTTTTTTTTAAATCTCTGACGATAAAAAAGAAGACATTCCAAACAAGTCATTTGCCAATCTGCTACATCTGGTGTAAGTTGGAAATGCAAGTTTTAACTGACGAGTAGCATCTAAACGTTGGCTATTCTACTCAAACCCACCACTCTCAGACAGGAACAAAATGTTACATGATGTCGCACAGTGCAGAAATATGCTAGATTTGCCACAGGAATGGAGCAAATTTTTGTGTAATTAGATGCTATGCAGAGTTTTGAGCAGGGTAATGCAATCGTTCTAACACAACAGGCTACAAAACCGGCCATTGATGCTGAAATGTGTCTTTCAGTGAAAGCCAGACCTTTTGTCTGAAGAAGAAAAAAGAAAGTTCAATAAACTGCAGTGGTCACAAACTGTTCTCTTTGGTTTCATGATCATGCATCATTAAGAAATCTCATTCAGCAAAATCATTATAATCATGTGCAGCTCATCACACAACAGACTAAATAGACACCTTACCTTAATACAAATCATCTCTTCTGCCTCCTTCTGCAGTGCCTCATCATAAAATCTCTTCCTCATTCCATTAAAATTTTACTCTGCTTCTTTAAAGCCAGCCCCCACCCCGATGCTACTCTGGCATTCAAACTCCGTGCCAGGAGCGCTCCATATTCATTGCGGCTGAGATGTGCTAATGAAGACGTAGCACTGTGCTCATATTTGGCTTCTATCCAGAGATCGATGTGAAAATCGCAGTCCTTTATTGCATGAAGCCTGGCCAGAGTAAACTACTGTGCCAGACACTACACCAACCCACAGGTAAGGACAGGCTAGTGATTTTCCTTGTAGCATCAAATGTTCATATGGAAGGATCTTCACAATAAAAAGAATCCTATACTGCTATATTTTAATTCACATAAAATAATTCACCATGGCTGTGATTTAACAACCATGAACATTTACGGCATTTAGCAGATGCTTTTATCCTAAGCGACTTCCATTCACTAACTACAGGGGGCAGTCTCACTGGGGCAACCTGAGGTGTAGGGTCTTGTTCAGGGACCCAGGGGTGGGGGGCATACCAATTTAAGAAGTTTAGACATGCCAATTCATTCGAGTGATGAGGAGTGTTGTTCCTGTAGGCTGCAGTTATTTGAACCAGGAAATGATTTAATGTTGTGATGTTACCAGCCGCCAGGAACCAAACAGCTACAAAGAAATAAAGTGGCTTAAGCACATCCAATCCCAACATCCTTGAGATTTATAGTCCGACCATGGCAGCGTAATCCACATTTCAGTCTGGACTGGTTTCTGAACGAGGTGCGGTGCAAAGAGACCTTTAAATTGTTATTAAGGTATATTAGGAAAATGTGTTCAATAATAGTTTATATGTGCTACAATAATTAGTCGACAATCAACAAGATCAATAACAAATATTCACCATTTTGTGTTTTAGTTAACTGGTTACAATACTAGAATGGTAATGTCTGTTAGTTTACCTGTTGGAAAATTAGTTCTCTGTAGCCAAGTTTCCATCCAGTGTTTTGCGTCGTTTTGTTATCGACAAACAGAATATGCGTAAAAAACATGTGCGGCAAGTTTCCCCTTGAGCCGTTTCCATACATAATTTTGTGTTTGTCGCAAATTATCTACCTTTTGTTTTCCACGTGACACCCCCTCCGCTAAACAAAAAAAAAAATGATGGAGAGATTATTCAGACAGTTGTTTTATTTGCCAGCTTACTGTTATTTGAGTTTCACAAATAATTAGAAATGTACAAAATATCCGAAGACGACAGCAGAATGAAGCTTGTCTGATAGCCCTAGAATAGTGGTCCCCAACCTTTACTTCGTCACGGACCGGTTTAATATCAGAAACTATTTTCACGGCCCGGCCTTTAAGGAGTGGCAGATATATTATACGTATACGTATCTATACAAATAAATGATACGCATAAAAAAGGGGATATTTTAAAAATATAATAATGGGGTATCTTTAAAATATAATAATAAACATAAATCCAGTGTGTACTCATAGCTTTATTAACAGCATTTTCATACAAGTTTTTTTTTTCTGTTCTGCCCGCGGACTGGTACCACATGACCCACGGCCCGGGGGTTGGGGCCACTGCCCTAGAGCTCGAAGTAAGTACCCCAATGCGAGGAAACCCGTGCGGTTTGGGAGAGACCACGGAATAAGACCTTCTGGGAGGAGGTGGTGGAGAGACACTTCACAGAAAATTTCTGGCTGCAACATTTTAGAACGACACGGCCGACGTTTGGGATGTTGTGATGTTGTGGATTTGCGCCCATCACAGGCTGCCACCGACCACCGGTTCCAACCCAAAAGCGGATTGTATCATGCGACACATTTATTTGCGTTAAAGCCATTTTTTCCGACAAAAAGTGTTTCCACAGTAGTTTTTGCAACATCTGAAGTATCGATATAGAATTGATGCGCTAAAGTTAAGCGGAAAAATATTATGTCGACATTTATCGATAATTAGCATTTCCATCAGCTATATCGGGGGAAAAAAAAAGAAAAAAAAGAGGTGCTAAATATTTTTTTCGCAAAAACTCCTTGGATGGAAACCTGGCTAGTGGTGATGCTAGTTAGGCGAACAATATTTCAGTTATGTTAGCTAAAGTGTAATAGTAAATTAGTGAACCACAGTAGTATAATAGTATTCCAGCTACTTCTGCTCTCAGTGAGCATCACTACTCAGCAGCTGAGAGCCAGCCTTGCTTCAGAGACCTTATATTGGACTGGAAAAGGTTATTTTTATTAAGATTTGAAGCCTTAGTTTTGGTTAACAGCCCACCATGCTGGAGTACAGGCTTCTGTTTTCACTTAGATATATGCAAATTCTCGTTTTATTTAATAGAGGACTTGCAATTTCATTTGAATTATTAAATTTCCTTTTTATCGTGATCACATTAATTCCTATCAAGCTTAAGTTTCAAATTCATGGATCATTCATTTTAATTTCCTATGGGAACTCATTATGTTAAGGCAGAGGCCAGTGTGAAAACAGAGGTAACAGAAATAATCACTGACTAATCGACTAAGCGATAAAATAAAACAGATTAGTCGACTATAAAAATGATCTTTAATTCCAGCTGGAACATAGAGTGTTGGCACATAAACCTATACACATACTGATTGAACTTTAACAACGTCCTCCTAAACTCAGCCTTTTTTTTCCTAACAATTTTCCAGACATTCAAAAAAATACCTGATCCAGGTCATTAGACTAACCAAAAAGCTGTTATAAGAACACACAGCCACTAAGAATCACTTAGTCTTCTATCAGTGTTCTGGTGCCTCGGGTGTGCGGCTAAACTGAAGTTCCAAGAGGAAACTGCAGTTCTTCTTTTGCCTCCTGTAATATTGATTATTCAGCCCCAGTTTGCATCACTATATGCTGCTCAGACACAGAATAGTGTGCTCCTGGAGAACCTCTCTCACCGACCTGACATAAAATACAGAAAAACATTCTCTGCCTACCCTCACCCTCTCTCCCTCTCTCTCTCTCTCCCCCTCTCTCCTCTCCCTCTCTCCCTCACTCTCCCTCACTCTCCCTCACTCTCCCTCACTCTCCCTCACTCTCCCTCACTCTCCCTCACTCTCCCTCACTCTCTCTCGTCAGAGCGAATTTGAAAGGGCACGCTATGCCAACATCTGGGGAGCAGAGTGACATGGAGACTGTTTTAACACTTCGAAGAAACTTCGGTTTCCCTTCCATGCTTCCACCAGACAGATCAGCGGGAAGGCTCTCTGGAGGATGTCACCACTTGACTTTCATTCCTACACGCCAGGGAGAGGCAAAATGGGAAGCCAGATAAAGGAAGAGAATGCAGAGCCGAGACTGTCCTTTTGAGCATCAGAACGCCACAGCACTGTCTTGAACTCACCACATTTCTACACTCTTAGGCTACAACAATTAGTTGAGTAAGGGTCTGTTCAGGCTTAGATCTAGATCTTGGTTAAAATCTACTGCATTTGCTCCATTAGTGCGGTTTGTTACAGCAAGTGAAAACGCTGTCGGGCAAATCCTGGACTAGACCAAACAAGACCCTGAACAGGTTTTAATTCACTTCAGTTCATATGAAGTATAAGCGGAACCCCAAGTAAAGATGACCAAATGGGCCAGTGACGGAATTTGGTACCACGGTACCATACTCTAATGTTTACAGTGTATAGCAATGGCTCGTAGACATGCAGTCGTTCAAGCTTTCCAGTTTGACCCAGAATCTGATCCAGATGGAGAAGCACCTGAAGAAGCTGAAGCTCCGCGACTACAGCATCTCCAAAAATAAAATTAACCCACTGGATCTTCAGAGACCAGGAACTAAAAAAAAATATATTTCTCACACGATCGCATTGACAGTAAGTGGAGCTCATTTTTTAGCTGAGGAGGGGCCAAATTCTCTGGGTGGGTAAAGCAAGAGAAAGGGGAAGTAACCTTTCCCCATATTACGACATACAGGGCCAAATTCCAGATCGGGCCATCTGAGCTGTTGTTCTCTCAATGGCGGAGCAGGATGATCAAAGCACCCTTTATACCTATCTCTAGCCACTGCAGGACCGGGGAACAGGCTAGGGGAAGGTTAGGGGAACTCGTATTAACGTTAAAAAAAATCTCAAAGTAAAATTTGCATGCCATGGGACCTTTAAGGCAGTCTCGACATGCAACGTTTCAAGTTTACGACTCTCATTGGTTGCACGCAGCAGAAGAATACACGGCAAGAATACACAGAATATGCAGAACACCCAGTGCGCTTACCTGCACCATTTCAGACCGTTACAAGGTGTTTTACACTGATTTTTTGTCATTTCTACATGTACAAATACAGTATATTTATGTCCTTTTCCCATTTCTATGGTTTAGTTCTAGATTACGATTTACAGCCGTGTTAGGATTGGTAACAGTGCGTTTCGAACAACCCCAAAATGTTGGCTGTAGCTCTAACCACCACAGACAGTCCTTACCTGCTACGGTGAGTCGGGCTGTGCGGCTGCTGATGGTGCCCAGGTTTTCGATGGTCGCTACACACTGATAGACGCCCTCATCAGGTTTGTTGTGTTTGGAGTGCACCACGGTGCTGATGAGGAGAGAGCCGTCCGGGAGCAGGCGGCGACGGTCGTCTGCTGCTAGGTTTGGGAACGTACCGTCTTTCTTCCACTCCACTCGCACCCGAGCCTCACTGGACACGGAGCAGTTCAGCACAGCGGGCAGCCCGCGAACAGCCAGCGTGTCCACCGGCTCCACCGAGAAGCGGAACGGGGTGAAGGTCCTCACTGCAGAACCTGACAACACAACACAACACGGGACTGTGAAATAGGGATAATGACTTTCTTAGGCGGTTTTTTTCTTTAAATAAATAACATCATCTTAAATATTTTTCGATTTTTATTAACCAAATTTTCTCAACACTGTGAATAATGAAGCAACAACTGATGTAAATAGTTTTCTTTGAATCATATGAAAAACACATTTACACTATATTGTTCTGTTTTAAATTACATATGTGTAAAAACAGCTTAACCATAAATAAAAACAGTCTGCTGTACCATTACCAGTCAGTCTACTAAATTAGGTTTTTCTGCTTGATCTTTATGGCACTTCATGGACTCAGAGGTATTAGAGTATTAGCATTACAGGACATGTTTGGTAACCTAGGCTATGAGGTATTTATTTGTGCAAAGCAAAATATCAATTGCAGAGTTTACATTCCACTTTCTTGCAATAAGAGTTTTTGTTATATTTTTCTGCTGCGTCCATCAAGTTTTTCACTACCCAGTGAGCTCCGTGACTGATGCACAACAACAAACTCTTTAACTGATGAATTTACTTGTCAAATTATAAAGGAGTGTCCTAGTAAAGTGCAGGGCATGACTTCCAGACGGGACAAATGTCTGCGTAGAGACAAGACCATTACAGCTCGGAAATAAAAGCTAAATAAAAAAAAGCCAGATTGTGAAGGAAACAGCTCAGAGGTGACACATTCAAACCTGCAACTTGAAAAGACACATCAAGCTCAGAACTGCAGTCACAGTAGAAAATTGCTAAATGATGTTGATGTGAAGCCAAGGGTCACAAATCTCTGCTGTTCAACTTCCTGAGGAAGCGGTACATGGGCGTAATTGCAATACCTTTATCACACTGCATAATTAAAAAGTTTTTTTTAAAAAAACGTAATAAGACCAATTATCTGCATCAGCGGGGTGGTACAGAAACAATTATGGCAGAAGGTTTTTGTAATGGAACAAACAAGCCGTTCTATATTTTCATTACACGGAAAACGACACGCTTCTTCTGGCGCACGCAAAGTACACAATATTTTTGACTTCCGCTCACCGGTAGGACAAATAATAGCAGGAATTTAATTATTCTCCTGGTTAGTTTTAACTCCTGGTTATTGTTCATCTGAAAAGAGCCTCAAAGCACAAAACTGTTAATTACCCCCACTATACGCAGAGAAAAAAAAGACGACTTCAAAAACCTTCCAAATCTCTGAAGAATCCATCAAAATGATTTTTTCCTTTGATATCATTAATAAAGTGTAATTAAAGATCTGAGGAATGGAAACACCACACACAGCTGTTTTTCTTCTATGGGCCTGCTATTAGCACATGGGTCAATCTGAGAATTAGGCTCACTCACGCAATGTGGCAAGGCTTTTGAAAGCAAAGTTTATTGTATGTAGATTTTTATTCCTGTACAAAAAGGATTGCTTGGAGAAGGTGTAAAACTGGAACTGCCGCCCTGTGTGTGGTTCTGTGTGGGATCAGTAAAACCAATATCTCCAAGATCGACGTAGACATGAAAGCTGAGAATTTTCTCAACTGCAAAGCTGTAGCTATAAATAGAGACAAAAGGAGCAAGTTCCCACAAGTTCCCCTGAAATCCTGATGTGGACGACTGAATGAAGGCAGTGCAAATAGAAGAGTGTGTGTACGAGCTGCAGTCTGCAGAGAGTCGGTGAAGGCTGTTAATCTTCCCAAATTTATCATCATCTAATCCCGCTACTGGAAAATACAGTGAAGCAAAGCAAAACAGAAGTCGGGAGGAATAAAAGACACTAATACGTCTCGTCCCATAAAGCAATGGCCTGGTGCCTCCAGCTGGAGGTGTAATAGCTTTGAATGAAACTTTGCTTTTGGCACTTTTTCAAGCGTGGTCTAATATAATTGTATCTGCCATATCTGCTGCCCTAACCCTTCATGAAATAGCGTGTATGCCTGAGGCTACAGAATAAATGAGTTGCTATCTGAAAAATATCCATTAGCTAATAATTTATGTTTGACAAAATAAGATTAAACTTTTTATTAGTGGAGGCAAGCCTCTCTCACAGCATTAGTAGTGACAAAAAGCCTGTCACGGAGACAGATGCCCAAAATCACATTCAGCCACGGACATTTTGAATTTCTGTCTCTCTTTTACCACCGGTTGCATTAAGGAGGAGAGGGGCGGAGGAGAGAAAGAAACAAACAAACAAATAGAAAGAAAAAGAAGAAAGATAAAGAAATAAAAAAGACAAAAAAAAGAAAGAGCTAACGAAAGAATGACAAAACAAACAAAAGAAATAAAAGAAGAAAGGAAAAGAGAACACAGGAAGAGAGGAGAAAGAAAGAGAAATATAGAAAGAAAGAAAGAAAAAGAAACAAGGAAAAGAAAGAAAGAATGAAAGCGTGAAGGAAATAAAGAACAAATAGAAAGAGAAAGAAAAAATGGAAAAAGCAACAGAACATGAGAGAGAGATTAAGGGAATAAGAAAGAAAGTCAGTCTGATCCTTCAGTCATTCAAGCTGCTTACAGGTTCTCTGATCCAGTGGAACAGGCTCATAAATTCTCATTATTCCTTCAAATTCAAATTCATTATTCTAGACCCAAATCTAAGTCTTTAAGCGCACTTTTACAAAGTAAACTAACCTATAAAACGCAGCCTGCTTGTCTTGAGGATACTTTGTTACTTCCCTGGGCGGGTGGTTTCTAGTTAAATGATCCAAGTGCTGCACAAATAGGACTCATGCCTGGGGAGGATCACTGTACCTACTTCACCCAGGACTAAACTTCAAACAGAAGATGATGTTTTGAAGCAAAAAGAATTTTTGAAAGAAAGTCTGAGGTGTGTAGTGTGTGTGGTCTCCTCACAACCCTTCTGTTCTGAGACCCTCACCTCTGACTGAAATAGATAATCACATGGCCCCTTATGTCACATTTCTATGGGTGCAAAGTATTCTGATGTCTTTTTTAAATATACAGTAAACCCCCGATTATTCGCAGTAATTTGCAGATTTTCTCTGAAAAGCGAACTAATAATTGTTTGTGGAAACTACCGCAAATTCACATCCTTCGCAAATTTGGAGTTCTGGAATGTAACTCCCATGGATTTCGGGGGTTTACTGTGAAACTGCATCTTCCTGCATGCTGTCCTGTTAGCGGCCGCAAGAGGCCTTATTTCATTTTGCATTTAGATTTTGTTTTGAACTCTTATTCTGAAGTGGTGATGTGTTCTTGTGTTTATGAGTTGGGAGTGAGGGAGTGTGTTTTGTTATTGGTTGTGGGATTTTGTGTTGCGTGCAGGAGTTTGTGCTTTGGTTTACTTTGGTGGTCGAGCGTCATCCTAGCTTCAGGGTTGAGCATGTCTCCAGTCTCCTTTAGTTTTGAATTCTTAGCTGAGTCTTAGCTTTGGAAGGTTATTCTGGCTGTTGTGCCTTTTGTTTTGAAATAAAGAGTATTAAGAATGGATGTCTGCAAGTGCGCCTGCTATCTGTGCCTGGAGAAAGAGGGGAGACGTGAGTGGTGCGTGTTACAACTGCATCTTTAGCAGATCCATTCACTGAATATTACACGGCCCGGGCAGGTTTGTAAAACATGGATTATATTAGTCAGAAATCACAACCGGGTTTTACTGAGCGATCGTAACAGCCTTAACTTTGATATTTCAAACTTTCATATGATCTAAAATTTAGTATCATCACATTATATAAGACTGGACTGAAGCTGTGCCCTGATTACCAACCACAGAGAAAAGCCGGCATGATGGCGGAGTGTATGATACTGGAAAGGCTGCATTTCACAGTGAAGGAGAGGCTAATCTTGCTAAGCCAACTCTGATTCAGGGGTAAGGGATATGACGATGCATCCTTGACCCCAGAGCAGCGAGACAGGCAGAAAATGAGGCTGTCGGCATGATGAGTATGAGCTGTTACCCTCCGTCCATGCACTCAACAGAAAAAATATCCACTTTAGAAATGGCCTCCGTCAGCTCAAGCACACCAAGTGGGTAGGGGAAGAGTTTCACAAGGAGATGAATGTTACAGGGGGGGCATGGGAAGAGGAATGAGATGGAGGGAGGGAGAGGGAGGGAAAGAGGGAAAGAGGGTTAAGGCACAAAGCCCAAAGAATGCAGCAGGAGCAGAAACTCAGCTAAAAAAGTAATTTTCTTCCCCCACCCCCAAAAAAAAATAAATAAAAGAAGAAAAGAACCAAAAACCATCAGATAGACTGCAACTGAGTTAAAGTGAGCAAGAGGGTGCACAAGTTTTCAGAGAAAACTTAATAATAAAAAAAAACAGCCAAGAATGGCACAAATGTACCTTTTCCATAAATCTACTATACTAATATCATTCTAGCATACAAACACATCAGTGCCTCTTATAAGAAATGCTAAGCCAAAGTCATTGGAATTAGCATGGAATTAAAACTAAGGTGTTGAATATATATTATATATATATTATATATGTATATATGTTTTTTGCATACATAAAAAAAGGTCAATCAAATAAATGCTGAGGATGAGATGTTACTGCCATTGAAAAAGTGAAAGGGCAAGACATGCCTTGTATGTTTACCATTAATTACCATTTATTATGTCAAGTCATGTCAAGGCTACTGCCCAGGCTAGACAGTTTGTTACTGATATACAAATTGAAACTGGACTAGTTTCCATCTTAAAAACATTTCTGCAAAGCTCTAAATATTGAGTGCTCCTCTAACAGAATCAGTTTTACAAGAGGAGCCAACCACTACTTCCTCAATCAATCTGCCTCGTCCATCTCTTCATCTTCAAAAGGCGCTCACTCCCATCCCGCACTCAGACGTTTCTAGGAACTGGTGGGTTCTACATTATGTCTGCTATCGGGCAGCGCAGAGGGGGGAGACACAGTCGGACCTTTACAGCACATAAAAGGCCCGTTCTGAAAGAGGAGGGGTATCTGAGCTTTTATCAGCTGAGTCACCTGAAGCCAAGGTGGAATAGTTGATAGCTAGCGTAGCCTAGCGTGATGCAGCTTTCTAACTACAAAATAGTAGTTTAGAAATAAGCCAAACTTAGGCATGAGACAGTTTAATGTTAGGTCAGGTTGTCCTTAAATCACACAACTATCCAAAACTAAATGTTCAATAAATAAGAGCGTACAAAGTGGTGAAAAAGGAAGAGCTTAGTTAGCCAAAGGGAAGCTCCATGTCCATTTGTTCAACTCCAACCAATATAACTGAAAATGGTTCATCAGGGAGTAAGCCACGTGTTATCTGTTTTCATCAACCTGGATATCTTGACAGACACAGTGCTGTTAAAATGTAGCGGTCTGCCCAGGTGGGACAAGATCTCCTTTGGGAGAAGCATCTGCTAATGGGGTGAGGAAACCTTCCCAGACAGAGGAGAGCCATGTAGCGGCCCTTGGCCCTCAACATGAATGTAAATGTGTCCTACTGCCATGGTTGCCACAAAAAAAGGGATCAGTTAGTCAATATGATCACATCATCAATCTATGAAGTACCTTACCACTATTGAACAACGTCACATCTACACTAAATTTAAACAGGACCAAAATAAAAAGGAATGGAAAACTGCCAACCGCTGAATTAAATAGTTCATTCCAAACTGGAGTGTACAAGACAAGGAGGGTTCGTCTTTAACACATGAACAACTCCTCGGCTCTGTTTCGGTGTCTGAGAGGCTCATGAGGCCTTGAAGAAGGTAATTGATCGTGACACAGTGATGACGGCTGATTCCAGTCATTTTACCTCACCATCATTCATGGTGGGGGAAACCAAACAGCAGCAATTGGGGGTTAGTGGGGGACGCCCCCCGGGCCTCAGGGGTTACCATGGAGAGATTTTTCTCACCAATGGGCGAGTCTTCAGACGCAGCAGGAGGGGGAAGTCACTTCTAGTTGGTCTTTACAATGGCGCTATTCAAAGAGTATCTAGCGGATATGGAACAAAGACTTTCCCCATTAATCAAATAACAACAATAAGGACTCGCTGATACAAATACAAACACTGCAGGCAAAAAAGCACAACATTTGATGGTAAGCGATTCCCACAGGCACGCCGAGGCTAAGCCACCTATTTTTTAAAGCCAGTCTCTGTTTATTTGGAGTTCCTCTTCCATTAAACTAACAGTGCCAGAGGATGTAATGGTAGAGTCAAAAATAGGAAAAATTGTGATTTACAGAGCAAAGTACATCCCACTTCATCAATACAGCAGATAAATAACGTTCCAGTCCATGAAATACAAATCAGGGTTAAGGTGAGGACGTTTGTGAGGACCTGTGTGTGAGTGAAAAAATATTCAGTTCCTTTCAATTTTAGGGTTTTTCTTCAACGCTTCTTCCCTCAAATGCATTCAGCTGGTTACACAGAATAAGATCTGCGCCGCACAGGCCTGCCAAGAGCACTCTCAAGCCGCAATCCAGTTAAATCCTAATATTAAATTCTCCCTTTTCCACTGGCCTAAACAGCATCCCCAACAACATTTCAAACACATCATGTTCCCTAAACGAGAAAGGCCAGAGCGATATAGCAGGCAAAACCTCTGCTTTACGCTCAGGGACTAGAGCCAGGCAGGAATTGATTCTAGACACCATTAGCTCACTGCTCTAACAGGAGAAAAAAAGGCCATGAACGTTGAACATCAGAGCAAAACAGCCCTCTCAAGCAATAATTCTGAACTCATTTGGACACAAAGGCAATGCTACAACAGGAAAGGGAAGGTAATGATGATAAATAATAGTCTGGGATTCAATTAATCTCCCTGCATTTCTTCAGGGAAGAGGAGAAATCTCAGCTGCAGCAGAGCGTGGCTGTACAAGCATGTGGCAATATGAATAACAAAGGTTTCAACAGCGCCATCAATAGATTAAGGAACATTTTTTAAAATTTAACCTTGCATTTAGTCAGCTTCAATAAGGAAATAATACTGGATTTAAGCTTTTACTGTTTTGAGTTAAACGGACTTGGACAATGTGTCACTGTACTAGAATAACTAGTTCTATTTATAACCTATATATAAACATCTACTGCCCTAATAACAGCACCAATAATATCAGAAATAAGGTAACAATTCCACTAGTCCTCCACCTCTGTATCTCCCATTTTGTCCTCCAGGTCCAAGTAGATCATGCATTGAGGGGGTTCCCAAGCGGAACACACGTCTAAGCGTGGCTCTATCACGAGGAGATTGTGATACCCAGTGATGCCCCACTCACTCATTGCTGGGGGTTCAAGATAAACTAACTGGCCTGGTTGTTTGTAGGTGGGTAAGATGGCCCACCTCTTCATCCAAACCCCCCCCCAACCCCCCCACCCACCACCCCACCCCCACGCCCCACCTCTTCATCCCAACCCCCCCCACCCCACCCCCCCTCCCCGGCCCACCTCTTCATCCAATACAGTTAGTATTCTCATCCCAGTGCATTTAAAACATGCAGCGGCGCTTCATTTGTCCAGCCTTCACTGCTGTTGGTAGTATTGCGTAATTTGAGCAGTTCTAGGCAGTGGATGGAACTGAATGACTATATCTGAGAAAAGAAATATTAATTGAGGGGAAAACAATGATGCAGGGTGTGAACGGTTTTGAAAAAAAATACAGCAGACATCAATTCCAGTTGATGTCAAGTTGGAACAGTGGGAGAAATGCTAAAAATAGGCACACAGGTGTTAATACAAAAATCCTACAACATTTCAGTGTAGCTCTTGGGCTATGTGGTTTGGCTTCTTCTGTTCTAAGGAAATAATGCGTTTTCTAGGGGCTGAATATTTCTAGTTCCATTTACATTTACGGCATTTAGCAGACGCCTTTATACATAGCGACTTCCACTCCCTAACTACAGGGGACAGTCTCCCTGGAGCAACTTGGGGTTAAGGGTCTTGCTCAGGAACCCATTGGTGGTGTGCTGAAGGTAGGATTCGAACCCATGACCTCTTGGTCTAGAGGCAAGTATACTACCCACTATGCCACCACCACCCTTCAATAGTTAGTACTTAGTACTATTACCAATGTGAAATACAACAAAATTCGCTCAGGGCCCTGCAAAATTATGCATTTCTGCATTACATCGCATCTGTGAGCAGGTAGTGCAAGGCCTTGCTCTTGCTTTTAGCAGTCTGTGAAAAATGAGGCCCAAGAGTTCCTCGACAGCTGTTACGTCTCTTTAAGCATGAAATTGTGCTCTATATTGCGTGGAGAATATGATCTGTGAAACTGTTTGGATAATAAATTGCATGGTATTTGACTTCAGTAGGACTAAAATAGGCTTGTTTCAGGTATTATAAAGCATACAAATGGACAACACCCGTTTCGTTTCACACATATACACACAACTTCTTAACCCTCACTAGCCTTACGCTCGTGCACACACAGGTTGGGGCGGATGGGGCAGGACCATCAATCAGAGTTAAAGTGCAGTGGAACAGTCCAGCCCACACAATTACTGTCGCACTTGCCCCTTTAAATCAGCACAGTGATTGGTATGTAGGTAAATGGCTAGGTAGATAGATAGACAGACAGAAAGACAGACAGGTAGATAGACAAATACAGACGAATACTGCTAGAGATATAGACAAACACAGATAAATGATAGACAGATACTGATAAAGGTATAGACAGACAGAGAAACAGGGAGACAGAGAAAGACAGAGAGCAAGATGGAGAAAGAGCAATGTGTATACATTAACATCTTGTGATCTCCTATGAAATCGCGAAATGCACTAAAAACACACCATGTCTACATTCTTTAGACATGCACATGACATTGCACTGGTATACAGTGCAGTTGGAATCGGAGTGAAAGATATGATGCAAGTTCTGTGCCAGAGTAACATTCAGACCTACGTTCATGGGCCTGCTAGAAAAAAGGAGGGGTGCTGCATGGCCATTACCAGGAACAATACACATCCACCATCACCACGGCAATCCACTAATGACGACAGACACTTCAGGGTAACCAATCAGAGTGTACCGGCCCCTCCCCCCTCCATCCGACCTGCACACGCATGGCCCTGGGCAGGTATGCTCAACCAGAGGAGACGGATGAGATCAGGAGGGAACGGCAGCAGTGGGTTTGACTGTACCCACAGGGCCCCCCATAGGGCCACCCACAGTGGGGGGTCCCGAGTGACTGACAGGCTCCAGGAGGATAAACCTGTGGTGGTCCTACTTCTCCACCCAGGTGGGCTGTTTGTGACTGTGAGGAAGTGTGTGGGCCAGAGAGAGAGCGAGAATGAGAGATAGAGAATGTGAGAGAAGAGAGAGAGAGAGAGAGAGAGAGAAATAGTGAAGCGAGAAAAGAGAAAGACATGAAAGAGAAACAAAGAGAGAGCAGTATACACGGACAAAGAGAGAGGGTGAAAAAAGAAAAGGGCATAAGAGAGAAAGAGGGAAAGAGAAAATGAGAGGAGACAGAAATGAAGTGTGCATGTGTCAGATAAAGTTACATTAATAGTCTGAAGATCTGGAGAGAAAACAGATGTGTTGTGTGTGTGTCTCCCCACGAGAGAGATGTAAAAGAAGTAGGCCTATAAATGAGGGTTGTGTTTCAGGTCTTACATGACAGTGAGATGGAAACAGCCTCAAGAGTGTGTGTGTGTGTGTGTGTATGCCTCCACATATGTGCATGTTCGCCAGCCCAGCAGGTTCTGGCATGTTTCCTGATCCACTGATTCATGGAAGTCTAACTTCGAGAGTCTTGAGCCCATTAGGTGCAGAATAACTCTTATCTGTCAGCGGCTCTGTGAGAAGAGGGGTGGACTGCAAATTAAAAGGCAGAGAGTTGAAAAATGATGGCAGCGAGGTGTCGGCGCGCAGTGCAGCGTTTTCATTAGCCCATATTTGATGGATCCTGCATAGAACACGGACATTGATTTATGAACAGACGCTTACAGCTCTATTACGAAGCTCCACTATGTTTTCTTCTTTTTTTTTCTTTTTTTTTTTATTTGCCCCCCCCTGCATGTAGGCCTTGACTTCAATGTTTGTTCCAGGGGGACTCCTAACTGAGGGCTGCAGTACAGATTAGGCTCATTGATCAGATGATCAATATGACCGTCAGCTGTATCAGAATTACCTAACAAAACTGATCGATATCCTCAGAGGCCAGAAGGCACCACACTATCTAAATGGCGCAGAAACAAGCAACTCAACAAGCAACTGCAAACGCAGGCCATGTTTCAGAGGGTGCGTCACATCTGTAAATGATTATTTGGAGGTCCACACATCAAGATCGAAAGAAACACATGAAGAGGAACCTTTAGAAAGCAGCTCGGAATCTCTAGTTTTAAGTGTGTTAACACCATATGAGTCAATACACTCTATTGGTCACAGCAGGGGCTGACATTTCCTTTCTTGGGTTGGCCTCTCAGTTGGTGGTCAAGTGTTGATGTGACATCAGTGGAGCCACAGAAAAAAACAAGTTCAAGCTTTTGAAATCATTCCAACGGGAGATACAACATTCTCGCCTGCTGTTCATGCTGTAAATAAAAGTAAAAAAAAAAACAAAAAAACTTTGGGCCCTTATTAGCCAGTTCTTGAGCCCTTCCAAAGGCAACTCAAATTTCACTGTAATTACAGGCCTCGAATCAGACAGAACTCTCTCCAAGAGCTGGGAGTGTGGCAGCACATTTTTTCCTCCTTCCTATTTTTAAGTTATTTTACGAGGACTCTCTCCTTCCAAGGCTCCCCCTCTCAGGGCCCACAGAGCTTACTCTGTACCTCTGGTACACAGACTCTGAGAAAAGCAGCCTGGGAGTGACAGCGTACGGCACATGGGAGCTTTAAAAAGGGCCACTAAGAGACATTTCCAAAAATAAAGTTGGAGCCCAGATGATTTTTTGGGAGAGAGTCATTGGGAGAGAGGTCAGGGCTTAAAGAAAAGCGTCACAATAACAGACTGGGAGTAACCACCACTGAAAGCGCAGACAGACAACACTGACTTTAGCACAAATACAGAGACAGTCCAAGAGAGTATCGGAGAGTATCACGGTTCAACGGTAATTCATGGTCTATGAACGGTTGGGTGATATAAACTCTAAGAAAATTAAAAAAGCATATCCCATTAAGTTCCATTCAAAGCTATTAACCTTTTTTTATTATTCCTATAAAAGACAGTTTGAGATGCATCGTGTTCTTATGATAAATACAATGGTATAATGCCCAATCACATATTAATAACATCTTGTGTAATTAGTCGTGTTCTTTAGGCTGTTCTAGTTCGTGTTTATTTTGGGTTAGGATGATTCAGTTTGCAGTTCACCAGCTTGTCCTTGGGCTGGTCACGGTGTGATTATATTCACTCTTATTCCTCCCACCCCAGTCTTGAAGAAGCACATTTTGGTGATTTTCTGCTCCAAATAGAGGTGACCAAACTGCCACATAGACTGACTAGCACAGCTGAACTGTGTGTGTGTGTGTGTGTGTGTGTGTGTGTGTGTGTGTGTGTGTGTGTGTGTGTGTGTGTGTGTGTGCGAGA
>JBBPDC010000129.1:14078954-14105513 GCA_037974485.1 Hemigrammopetersius urotaenia | reverse complement strand
GTGTGTGTGTGTGTGTGTGTGTGTGTGTGTGTGTGTGTGTGTGTGTGTGTGAGAGAGAGAGAGAGAGAGCGAGAGAGCGAGAGAGAGAAATAGGAGAAGAACGGTGCTGGAATATATACTACGCAATCTATACATTTTAATGATACTCAAGAAATTGGTCTCTACAGAACGGATTTCTCAAAAATCAGCAATATGCTAATGAGCCCCTAAAAATCATTAAATGTTTAATTGTGTGCTGTTAATGTATTAGCCATGAATGTTTCTGTGAATGAATGAAGGCACTCGCATGGTCCAAGAAAAATCATTTCCACCATTCAGTGTCTTTTCAACCGTCGCATCAAGCGTGCAGTGTATCGTAATATAATATCTCATCCATATTGTGCAGCTACAGAGCTTTCATCCTAATTCACAAGCAGTCAGTGGTCAACAGGAGTTTCAGTGTAAGAGAATGTGTCCCACCAAGCACAGCTGAGAAAGGGCTATAGATTTAATCGATACCAACATTTGATAGTATTTCTTTACAAGTGAACATGCCTGCCACACGGAATTAGAGGCACAGTTGAAACACAAGCAGATCTGAGTGTGAGAGAGTGTGAGAGAGTGCAGGCGCGCATGTATTTGTGCATGTGTGCGAGACCAGAGCAGGCTAACAGCAGGTGCTTCACAGCTGAAGAGGACGCCACCAGAATACATAGCAGCCCGCCTGTGACATCTGTTAATGTGCAAGTGCATTTTTTCGCATAGTGTCAATACATGACATTCTCAGCTCCATCACTGCACCACATTTGTGTTCGCGCCTCTCTGGATCTGTAAAGCCAAGTTGATGCAATCTTCAGTAAAACAATACCAGGCTGCATCTGACAGCCATCAGCTTTGAAACTTTTTATCGTTATCGCCCAGTGGCGGCTGCAGAGGACGTGCTCGGTTGGGCTGGGTTACGTGGGACGAGACAGAGGCTCGGCATGGTCTACAGGGGGAGATTAGAGCAGAAGAGCTGCTATACATCACTGCCTGTGCAGGTGCTCAGGCGATAAATCACTAACAAGTCCGGGGGCCACTGACTTTAGATCAGCGCTAAACACAGGTGCAGCACAGCTGGTTCCTCTACTGCAATCATTCAGGCGCTCATGGGGTCACTACAGCCAAGACTCAAAGTCTGGAGTCCCAGGAGTCAGCGGAAGTCGCCCCTCATCCAGGACAAATGTTTTGGTTTTTTTTTTAAATGTCCAGTCGGTTCTCAAATGGAATTTTGCTTTATCTCAGCTCCTCAAGAGCACGATAATCAGTTTTTGAGCTGGGTTTTGGTTTTTAAGGTGATGGCACAAAAGTTCATACACAGATTAAAACAAAATTGATTAAAAGCAAACAAACTAAATGTTACACCCTTCACCCCTCACTGTCTACCCTTCTCTTCGAAATCCTTATGCATTTTTTGCAAGATGTCTTTGCTTGCCTTTAAAAGAGGAAATAAAGAAACAAAAGGAAATTTCACATAATGGTCCCTATACCTCAATTTACCAAGACATGCCAAGAGCAAACTTTGTTTTGGTTTAAAACTGGAACTATATGACTACCATTGCAGAAACAGCACAAATTGGTAGTCCTTTACATTTTTTAATGCAAATCTGACAACCCTTTAAAACTGCATCCAGGTCTTCATTAGTGACTCAGACTTGTCAATGTGGTCAGGGCTCAACATGATAGTGAGCTATAAAATGAACACATTGTGTAGCTAAACGCTAGTCCTCTCCAGGCCTGGTGCTGACTAAAATGGCTGCAGTGAGGCTTTGTTCATTTTCATAGCCAACAATATGTTATACAGCGTCCTAAACCACATCCACAAGTCTGCTCCACCATAATGAAGTTTTTTATGTGGTTTGGGAGGGTTGAGTGACTTTGGGGATGAATTATGTAATTTTAGTGCTAATGTCCATCTAATTTGTTAGATGTGTTAGCTTTGTAGCTTCCATTCTAATTGACACCTGGGGTGAGTGGAAAACTGTGTCGTCCTGATTTTTTGGGGGTCACACACTCTGCATCCGGAACACTGAAGCACAACTGTAAGCCATTAGACACGGTCATGTTTTTCTCAGGTTTAATCTAACAGCAATATTAGTCATTTGAAAAAGTTTTCTTATCAAGTCAATTCGATTTACCTACTAACACAGTAGCACAAATCCTCGAGCTGAGAGAGGATTTAACTGAGAAACACACACATTCTGATGAGCTCTGATTGATTCCTGGATCTTTTCATTCATCCCTCCTTTATGACAACAGCTTGAGGTCTAATCTGATACGGCTAATACCATAAAAATCCCAGGTCTAAGCTCACAGAATAGAAACGAGGTCAGTAAGGCATCATCTTTCACTCGGTGAGAGATGCTTACCTTTTAATGAGGGACAGTGTCATGCCAGAATCCGATTTACTACTACGAATTGATTCTGGGAAGATAGTGGACTTGCTGGGTGAAGGTGACTTTGAGTGTATGCAGAAAGGCTGGAGCACTGCAGATTGGAGAGCTGGCTTCAGAGCAGCCAGCCACCATCACAGGAGCCTATTCAAACCTGGTTAAGTGAGAACTCATCATCCAAAGAGAGGCTCGCTGAAAATGTCACTTTCAAAACGGTGGAAAGGGCATTTTCAACGACATAAAAGCCTCCATCAAGAGGCTCGGGCTAACCAAAAAACTCAACCTTTCCACAACTTTGCTTTTTTCTTTTTAGAAAAGCCTCTCTTCCCCTCCTCTGCTGAAATATTCAGTGCAATGTGGAGTCCACTTAACCTTGACATGAGAATGACACTTGTCAGAAAGAGAGGTGGAATGATGCTAAAAAATGAGGGAATAAATGATTATTATTAATGATCTCTTCACATCTGCATCTCTGGAGCTCGACTAGACTGAACTCCACCCAAGCCTGTCTATGAAGGAGCTCCTCAGCATCACCCTCTTTGCCCCCCGCACCCCATTTTCTCAGATTCTTCTACTAATTCTACTCATGTATATTAACATTAACATAATAGTATTAATATGTTAAACACATTAATAGTATTGTTTATTATATTGGCTTCAATGACACAGTAGCAGCAAATAAATATGAGGCCTGTGATGAAACGTATAATGAAATGAATAAGACAGCAGGAACAAAAACCTTTACCAGACGTGAAGTAGAGATCAGTCTCAAATGAACCCAGCATTTCTTCATCAGAAAGGTCATTAGCACTGAACTGATTCTAAATGGACCTTCAAAATAGGTGCTGCAATCACCCCAACACTGGATGATGGTTTAAAAAAACATGTAACTTTGTTAAAGTGGCCAATCCAGATCCAAATATGAAAGTGTCTCAGAGCTGACATGAAAACACAGGAACAATTCCCATGATCTGTTTTGGAAATCTGATACATGATGTAAACTATGAAACTTGACATTTGTTAACATGCAGTCCAAGCATACATACTGTGGTGGCATGTTTTACAGTTGCTTGTTTTGGGATACTTCTGGCTCCAGGATCCTCCTGAAAACCGCAAATGGAGCTCAACTTGTGTAGAATGTTTTACTGCATGAAGCGTTTCTGTCTGGTGTGTTTGGAGGCATATAGATGCAAGTTTGTGTTGGTGTTGTGAATTTCTGCTGTTAAATCTTCACTTAAATCTTCAGTTCCAGAAGAAGCTGCTCAGCCATTCATAGCTGAATTCACTAATTGGATAGGATGCCTGAATCCGTCTGGACATAAAATGCACCTTTTACATCAAAGCCAGACTCAAGAAGCAAACAGCAATTGCCTGCAAACAGTCTTGTACATTCATAGCATGTTTCCGTGCACAACTAAGGGAATAGATAAGCGAAGAGTCTAATTTGCACTCACTCCAGATACAGTCAATCAAGCAAGACATGTCTGGAGTCCAGTTTTTCATCCATTTTTAAAGCTCACAGTAAGTCATCCGTTGTCCTTAACCACAACTCCAACTGACCGAAGAGCTGGATGTAGTTTGAGCGAGTTTAGGGGATATATTTGCAGAAAAGTTTTGCACAATTACTGAGCTTCTGTTCTAAACTAAAAAGCACAATTTGAACTCTGAGCATCTTGGCTGGTAAATTAGATTTTTTGCCAAATTATTCCTCAAAGGAAATGTCACTCAAGCAATTAGAAACACCTGTTACAAATTTGTTCTAATATTTATGCTCTGCTGAAAAGCACAAAATAAGTCACACAAAAAATGACAATGTTCCAATATGGTTATGCCTGCATGAAAATAATAACCCTGTAGCAAATGTGGATATTCTATACTTCAGTCTCATATTCACTTGATCTGATACTTAATGCGCCACAAAAATCCACACTGAACACTTTTGTTTATTTATACAATTTCCTGACACAAAGTACATAAATGTGTCTTGTAACACAATATACTCAATATACAGTAAAACCCTGCAAAGTCAAGCTTCAGATGCTCATAGATTTTTTTCTTAGAACTGAACTAATAAATGAAACCGCAAATAACATACATATTTCGTGCATTTTCATGCAAAATTAAGAAAAAATATGATTTACTAATTTTGTAAAATAAACACTAATGTAAATCTAGCTCAAATTCCGTATAAAATATTACTGTACACATTTTTTGGTACTGTCAAGAGAACACAAAGAAAACGTCTTGGGATGGTGAACTGCTGCTGTACTCAGAGGCAAGAGGTTTGAAAGTAGCCAATCCGAGAACATTCTTCATTTCTCCTTGCTGCTGATTGGCTGCTGCCCTGTGACACATCTCTGGCAGACAGAGTAAAGCAGTAATTTCCTCTGCTTTTCTTTTTACCACATCACATATTTATGATTTCTCCACAATTCACGGGTGCTCTTGGGATGAATTTCGGGGGTTGACTGTATATTGTGCTTATTCTTTATACAATACTGCTGGATGACTGAGTTCCCTCAGAGTGCCTTTTCACCTTCAGCCACCAGACCAGCAGCTCTGCTACATTCTAGTGAGGGTGTGTTAGAGATACTGTATAGGGAGGCACTTAGCAAACAACTTCACCACAGAGTAAACAACTTCATTATTCAAGAGCTCTGCATCAGGGCTTAGAGGACTGAGGACTGGGGCGGTTTCACTGAGGACTGCTCCAAAATGCGCGGCTGGGGGAGAGTGTGTTTTGTGTAGGAGGAGGAAGATGGAGAAGGTCAGTTAGGTAAACGCAGAGTTCCTCCGCAGTTCAGGGCAAACCAAAGCCGCGTCTTGCCCCTTGCTATGGTAAATAATTCAGTGTTGCCCTTTGCTCAGATCTACCAAATGTGATGATATTTATGGCCATGAGTCTGAGGTGTGTGTGCATCTATGTATCTAAAAAGACAGAGCAGAGTTAGTAGCAAACAGGAGCAATGAGGCAATGATGGAGGAAGAGATCATATGGGGTGGAAGAGGAACAAACTAGCAAGAAAACAAGAGGAAATATCCATAAATCTTTCAAGAGAAGGTGTTTACGAGCCTGTTCAGGAAAAAATTCCATCACGTTGACTTACCAACTGAACACGGAGACAGACTACCAAGGATTTATGCCATGAAATCATGGCTTCTGCCGCAACACGGAGAACATTTGTGGAAATCAAATCATATTTTACCTACATATAGCATGGCGTGAAGGGCTGAGGTGCTTAGCATATTTCTTTAAAGCTGAAGTTGTGTTTCTGCTTTTGGCAGCAAGCAAGATTACAGAGTTGCTGTGGTCAGAGGATCAAGCTCAGCAAGGCAGTTTCTGGACAGGAACTCAACCTGGCACACAACGCAGTTCAGACAAAGGCCAAAGATGCAGAGTGTGTAGTGAGAATGGAATGTGTGTGCTCACACACAGCCAGGGGTCACGTGGTTAAATATGACCCTAAGTCACAGATGAACGGCTAGTTTTGTACCCTCTTCTGACCTCTTTCGTTATGAAAAAAGGAAAAAACGTGTCAGAAATGTTGATTTCAAATTACTGCAGAGCATAGGAGATACGGCGCTTAGGCAATCTAAGGCAGGCTGTAATACAGAGGAAGGGGAGTGGGGGGAGGGAGGGAGGCTGGCAAAGAATTACCATTCAATTACAATGCAAATAGGTTTAGGGGTGGGCTGTTGCTGTGACAGCGCAACAGTAGTATCGCACCACTCAGGGGATTTGATTGATAATCAAATTAATTGGCTGCTGGCACGCCTCCCTTCAGCGGCTGAGACAGACGTTTGATTCTTTGAAATCTTTTACAGGGAAGCTGCCCATCACAGTGACGGAGAGCTGACCAAACGTGTGCAAATTCAACTCTAATACAAAGCGCTGAGAGCACTGAGCTTCACTCATGACTGGAGTCCATTTAGGCGTATGAGGCAGCTGTTTGGTTTTATATACAGTGTGTAAACACCCACACATGCAGGACAAGAACTAGCCTTAAGACTGCTGCCATGTTTGAAAGAGCAGAGAAGGAGCCACTCTATCTCCTGCTTCGCTCCTACACAAACATGAGGGCAGACCGCCTGGCGCAAATCCTACGGCTTGTGAGAGATAAGAGAGATAAGGTATCAAAACTAATAATGTCCCACTCAGGACTCCCATGTAGTTCGCGGAAACTTCATTAGCACGATTAATATAGCAGATCTGGAGGGTAAAACAAGGTGACCCCAGCTTTCTAAACTTTCCAGTAACGCTGCTGCTGCTGCTGCTGAACAGAAGGAGAATGCCAGTCCTTCACCTTTTGGTATAATAAATGGAGTACCGCATCTATCAGGAGAGGGGGCAAAATGAGCAGTCGACTCATGCTTGATTTATGTTTGGCTCTGTAACCGCAACGTTAACGGAGCGAAGGCTCTGGGCCGTGAGAACAGAGCTCCATATTGGCTCCATGATGGAGCTCCCTGGCTGCCTCCCCTCCCGTGTGCCCTAATCAGGTGCTACCGCTACCCCTGCAGACGCTTACAGGTGTGTTCAGCATTCACTGGGCACACTGGCCATTATTCACCTCCAGTACTTGATTTCAGGCCATGCAAATGCTGTTCACCATTTTCACACAAAGCACAGGCCAATTTTAAATAAAAAAAAACTAAACTAAACCACTGCCCTGTACTGTACACAAAGATTTAGCACTTAGAACTCTCCCCTGGTTCTCACACTCTCCTGAAACATGCAAGTCATTTTGAATTAAAGCATCGACCAAAAGACTGTAATGTAATGCAACGTAATTCTTGCACATAGTCCATTCCAATGGAGAAGCATAATTACAGTCCAAACCAGCTGTACATGCTGCAACAGCACTATTGTGAGTGAGTTCTCATTTAAAAAAAGCTTCCTACAGGTGCTAGAAGACCCCATTCCAATTTAATTATGTTACTGTGAGAGTAAAGGTGCTTGAAGCAGGCCAGGAGGCAGGTAAAGTTTTATAGCTGAGAATTAGCATGCAGGGTAAGATCAGATTCGAAATATACCCATAAATGCTGCAATTTCCCATCTCATCCTTAACGCTGCATGCCGTGCACAGACAGCTCGAACCATGAATCAAACAAATAAATGCAGTTTAAACTGCAGATGAAAATGTCACCTAAAACACAGAGATTTGTATTCATACCTTCACACATACTATGTCAACTCAATCAGTCCAAAAAGCAATCAATGTTCAAAACATTTTGGTATGCATGATGACGGGACGCGGAGATTAATGAAGACAGATAAGATGAAAGGACTTTTCACACCAGACCAGAAAGTGCACTTCCCAAGCCATGTCTAAGGTAGGGGCATCAATTAGTGCAGAATTAAGTGTTAATGGCCGTTCTGTCTGAACCCTCCTCCACTAAGGCCATCCCCATGGCAACCTGGGACTGAAAGACTGGCATACAGGAGAGGAAGAGTTACAAGTTTAGCTACAAGAAGGCCCGAGGGACTAATAAAACCCACTACAGGAAAAAGGACAAGCAGTCTGCACAAGCTCGCCTTCATGGATGAAGAACAAGCTTTGTTCATACCAGTCCAGGTTTGGAAATCTTTAAGAGCTGTCTAGAAGTATGTCTCAAATCACAATCAGAATCAGAATCGCATTTATTGGCCAAGTATGTGAGCGAACACATACAAGAAATTTAATTACGGTAGATGGTGTCTCGCAAGCACAACAGGATAAAAAACAACAATAACAATAAATGGCCATGTGCAGTTTCCACCAGCCCTAGTAGAGAATAGGACTCAAATCCAGAATATCAACCTCAAGCTCTTCTAAAACATAAGGGAAGAAAAGAAACACTGACTGAAAACCAAGCCTTAATGAGTGAAAGGGCTGAAATCAGGTGAATCATTGCAGCAATCTTCCAAAATCGAGTAGAGAGCCTCTTTGTAACAGTGGAGATAATTACAGTAGGTCCATATGAATGTTAGGATTTGTTAGGATGCCGTTTATAAAGCACATATGGATGCTCAGGCTTCCAAATACTAAACAATGACACATTTTTCAGATCATCCATAGTGACAAAACTCCGGCCCAAATAAACGGGTAATGCAAACACAAGATGTCTCTGAAAGGAAGCAGCCAAAGACTGCAGGCTTTTATATACCAGAATAAGTGCAGCAGTGTGAGAACCGCTCTTCCTCTGGTGACGGTTTAATTCACGCTTCAGTAAGTACAACAGATGTGATGGGCCTTTCGAAAAAGGTGCAGGATCCACACCCAGACAACACAGAGCTTACCAAAGAAAATATTATGACCAAATACGTATTAGTGACTGCAAGGGTCAGACTAGTTTGTCCCAGAACATCCCACAGATGCTAAATCAGACTGAGAGCAGACTGCAAGCGCTATTAAGCGAGTTCCTGCAGGGTCTAGAAAGTTTTCTGATTCTGACTGCTATGTTCCACAAAACACTCCAGAAAATATTTTTGCAATATCACCACTGCAATATGGCTCTGCGACAATATTTAGGTCGGTGGTTTTCATCAAATGACATCCACATGGATCCCAAGTTTCCAAGCAGAACACTGCCCAGAGCATCACACCGTCTTCTGCAGCTCACCTTCTTCCCACAGGGCATCCTGGTGGCGTTACCCTTGGTAAGCAATGCACACACTTGGTTTTCCAAATTTTTTTAAATAAAACATGATTCGTCAGAACAGGTCACCACCTTTCATTTCTCCTTGGTCTAGTTGCCTAAGAGGGCGGCGGGGGGTCTGGGTGAGCAGTCTGACAGACCTACAGCCATGTTGTCCATTCACTGCATATTCTTCCTTGTACCTTGTCAAAGTCGTTTGGCCATTTTCCCTGCTTCCAACAAATCAACTTCAAGAACTGGCTGTTCACTTGCTGTCTAATATACCCCACATCCAACAGCTGCTATTGTAACAAGGTAATCAAAGTTATTTACTTCACTTGTCAGCGTTTGTAATGCTGTGGTTCATTGTGTATGTCTCCTGCTGCCGAGGCCTGCAAGAAAATTAGGTTATCGACTTATCAGGGCTGTATCTGTGTGCCTGCCATTAAAACAATATCCTGACTTGTCGAGATCTCATCCCATCATTTAAATGTGGAAGGCGTACAGGCACAGCGCACCAGCTGTTTCCAATCAGATTATTCTCACTTAAATCCAAGGTCAGAGTCTGCTGTGTAACCATATCAATCTGAAACTTTTAAGGTCTATTTTCATACAGATAAGTCCTGGACTAAATTACTTTCAATCGGAATCCCAGTTATCCACTGGAATAAAGAATAATCTTCACAAAAAAGTTCACATTTGGATACTGAGTATGAATCAATATTAAGTACAAAAATCCATTATCTTAGTATAGAGCAATGATATGTGATTCACATAGCTTGATTATACCAAAAGGGTCATAAGCCTCAAAGAGTATTTCACAAGACATTTAGTTTACACTACAGTAGATAAGCATTTTTTAAAACCTTTTCTTTCCGGTCAAAACTCCAGTCATTCTGAAGTACAAATTGTGCATTCCATCTTCCATGGATGACTGAGTATATCTATAAGGTATATCTGCTTGTTTTCAGCATCTGGTCCTCTTAAACTTTTTGCGGCTTCTCATATGCACAAAATCTTTAGAATTCCACTCACAGACTGGATTCGCTTCACTGGAATAAGGGATGATTAATCTTGGCTAGAACTCAGCGAGCTGACCACAGCATACCAGGTCACAGTTGTGTGATATGGATTTGGCATCGCATTGCTTTCGCAGTGTAGTCATTCACACAAGAGCTTCTCTCGGCTGAGCTGAAGCCTGCTCCATTTTCCCCAGGCGAGAGGGAAGCGAGAGCTCAATAAGAAGATCCAGTTTTTGGCAGGCGAGGGTTAAAGTCTGTCAGTAGTTTTGCTACGCTGAGGTTTTTTTTAATATATATGTATCTATCTATAGCTTGAACAGTCCCTGCCATTTTCCACAAAATGAAATAACTTCTCAAAGTTGGCTAAAAGGAACATATCAGGCAGGAAAGTGGATGTAGGTGTACAGAATATTCTGGCAACCAATCAAAAGCCCATTTATATAGTGTACTGCTGGGAAGGCATGCATGCCAAGTCTAGGCAGGTTTAATGTAAGCATCCTGCGTAAAGGCAGTCATGTTCTACCTTGACTCAACATCCAAGGAAAGTGCTTTAAAAGCATCATGTGCAATGTCAGCATCCGAAGCACATGCTTGTGTTGCATCAGCGGCAGTAACTTCACTTAAAGACCCATCAGAGCGGCGTGCCGCTGTGGCGGCTGAAAGGAAGCAGCTTCCATTAAGAGCAGAAGCGACTCCTCAGCTTCAGTAACTACGAGCATTAGAAAACACCTGCTCTGGTGGTACGAATCCAAGTGGGCGAGTTTGTGTGTGGTCTCTAGCTGCCAACTGTATCAACAGAGATAGAGCATAATTGGCCTCATGCCATACAATGGTTTAAGCCTCACAGACTGTTTGTACTCTTGGTGAAGCCTGTTTTCTGACCCACAGTGCTAGAGAGGTTCGCTGGACTGAGAGCAAACCAAGCTCAGCAGCCACTGCGGAGGAGAGATCAGAAAACAGAATGGGAAAGGCCAGTGGTTGGAGAGAACTATAAGAATTCCCTCCCGCATTCAATGTTTTAACTCCAGCCACACCCACTCCAGGCAAGCAGTGTGCATGTGTACATTTCAGCATTGTGTGTGGGCCACGGCAAACACTTTCTCTATTGATTTTAGGAAGATTGTGCCTGAGAACTTGTGCGGAAAAGGGAGATCTTTCAGCACAAGCGGAGGATTGTATGTCCTCATGGGACAAAGAAGGAGAAAAAAAAAATCACAGTTCTCTGAATCCACAGTACAATAACAGCAGCTAAGGCCTAGGCCACACTTTTGTTCTTAGAAGAATCTCAGTTCATATAAATACGCAAAAACAACATGCCGTCACGAGCATGTCAAAACAAAATGCAGGGAGATCACTTCAGTGCACACTGATGTTACCAGCCAAAATGTTTTCCTGTCTACACATCATCAACACCGAACACTGATTTTCTGAAAATCTTCTCCCTAGATGGAGTTGTCTAAAGGTGTTCAGCGACGTAAAACACTTATATGCAGATTGGCCTTTTGGCCCAAACAAACAAAGGGTACGTTTAAAAAAAATACGAGAACAAAAACATATTTACTCTAAAGTATGTTAATGTAACATGTGTTTATTATTTTATTCTGTACTTCTGTGTATCTCTTTATTCTATTGTTTTTGCTGCTCTTGCTTTTGTACTGTCTACTTTTTATACTGTCCAAAGGCTTGAATACCTCCAGTCAAGTTTCCAGGGTAAATATTTGCACATCCTCTACGGACATAAATAGGATATAAATTTTACTGCACATGTTTCTGGAAAAAATTAAACATCAAATATAAAATATCCCATTTATTTTGAACAGGCCATGTCAGGTTTTTCCTCCAATGTTACTTTCAGCAAATGAAGAGTCATTGTGTACTAAAATGCCCAGAACTGTGTTGTCTGTGGAAGATCTGATTTTCACTTAGAAACTAATATGTTAACTACTATATCTGCTATTGGAGATAAATAGTTAAGCATGAAATTCTAAGGAAAAATCCTAAAACCATAAAGACAAGCGACTGACTGAGACTACATGACAAAACAAGGCAATCTAATGTTTAAGCAAAAGGCCATGAATAAACGATGTCAAAGCACAGCTTCCGACATTCAAATATTGGTACACACACACGCGCACACACATATTCAGGTATTGGATGCAGGAACAGCAGTCAGAGATAAGGTGACAAGACACTAAACAACTCACAGACAGGCGTGATGCCAGAATAAACACCCCTAGCCTTCCTCTGTCAGAGCAGCACAACAATGGCGCAACTTGCAATGACACCAGCAAAACGGTCTGTTTTAGAAACACAACAGAAATGGCCTTTCATGGTGGAGGTCCCTGGTGAGATACTGGGTGTGCTTTGATAATCACATAAATTTAGGTTACTGTTAAAATCTACATATTCAAATCCCACCATGCACCATGGGCGCTTTCTGCTAGTGTGTGTGTTACAGCTGCATCTGCTCATCCAGTAAACAAGGGTTTAAAGAGCTTTGAGCGCTGGTCTCTCTGCATGTTATCGGCCTGTTGTTCTTTTATACAAAGCCTTTTAAAATAACAATAATTAGCATGCAAGACCTCAAAGCACACGCTAACCCTTAGGGAAGTCTAATAATTCATGCAGTTACGTTAACAATAACGTACAAACTCCAGCACAGCACTTTTCTCCTGCTGGTGGTGGAAGCTGCACTTCACACAGTTTCAAGACCAGCTTTGCGGTTTCTCTTATAATGGCTTAGATCAGAATGTGGATAAAGGAGGCTGCTCCTGGACCAACATAAAAGGGGTTACTTCTCCTGAGAGCTGATATACCTGACCACCCTTATTAGCCTCAGCGGGTTAAATGTTTCCTAGAGTAGAGGCGCGTCTCTAAGGAACTGGAAGTGGGTCAGTGGTGAATATTCACTCGGTACAGGTACCACTTCAGGCTGTTAATTGCACGGTAGCCAGTCTTTTGATGTAATCTAAGCCTTTGATTACTCAGAATTCAGGTAACACAGTCTAGCTGCAGCAGAACAGAAATTTCCTCATGAGAAGAGCATCACCTCGCGGTTTGCGGCAATATTTCAAGATATCCAAAATGTTGATTATTGAAGCATGTTCAGTGAGCGGGTGGGGTTGGGGGTTTAGGTGGTACACAGAGATCTCGAAAAGAATTCTCAAAAACATCTGGAGGCCTGACGAGCAGGGGACAGTTTTCATGAAGGTAACTGAGGATCAACACCACAGTATCTATTAATACTGTAGTAGATCAGTGATGAGATACTGTTGCAGCCCTAGAGAGCACGGAATTCCTTACTGGCAATTCTAATGTAGGCAATACTTATCGTTTCCCATTCAGTGTAACCATATCAAATTCCCAATAATTCATTAGTTTTAGGCAGCGCAGCAGAACCTATAAGTGACTTAACATCATGAATCAAAATATAGTCATTTTAGAGGCACATGATTGTGATCGAATCAGCAGATTTTTGCTCAAATCAAACTATCAGGCAGTTTATTATTTTGACTACTGCGCCGTTATTTAATGAGCACACTCACGTTGTATTGCAGCGGTACTGCATCTGTACCAAAATGGCATAATTAGGCATGACCCTTGTGCTAAACAGCCAGTTGCCGCTAACTCTTGATGTAAATTCTGATTCTGATGAAAATGTTATGGCAGTTTAGCATATTAAAGAGAAAGTAATGTATATATGTTGTGACTTTGGCTTCTGAAACCAGAACCGTGCTGGTGGGTTTCATATGTTCATTTAGCCGACCCAGCGAGAAAAAATTAGGCTATTAAAAATCAACTAAAAAAAGACGAGAATTGACTAAATTCAAAATCAGTGTGTCTGTAATAAAACATTAATATCAGTAAACATTCATCCATGATTTAACTGAAACCCAGTGACACGGAAATAGCATTAGTGCATGAAACACGCGGTTCTTTAATGTCCCTCAGAGATCAATCAAATATTAGATCTTATCTAGAGTGACTAAAAGTCAAGAAAGTCAAACAAGATTGTGAAATGACAAAGAGCTGTACTTTAGATGGTGAATTGACTAAGAAGGAAGTCCTGTGCTCTGTGAGTGAGTGAGTGAGTGAGTGAGTGAGTGAGTGAGTGAGTGAGTGAGTGAGTGAGAGAGAGAGAAAGAGAGAGAGAGAGAGAGAGAGAGAGAGAGAGAGAATAGAGGAGCAGGGGAACCCTGTGCTGTGTATGTGAATGGGGGGAGGGGACAGACTACCTTCAGAGAAGTTTGTGAAAAGAGGTGGGGGAGGGCAGCCTCCATCTATTATTAAAAGGGGAGACGGGTACGAAGACAGAGATCTAATGTGGGACTCCAGCACAGGAACCCCTTATTCCAAGCGGCAGTAAAGCCCTCCAAGACTATGTTTCCTTGTTTTCTAGTCTTCTGAAGACTCGAGCAGAGATGACTCGTCAGAATGCAGCTGTAGGTGAAGCAAATGCTCAGTAGAATATTCTCTGATGTTGGAATAAGGAGGCATTGAAAACACAAACAACAGCAGCTCCCTGTAGCTTTATTCTCATGTTCCCCCCTCTTTCTCTTTCCCTGGGCGCTCCCTCTCGCTCTGCATCTCTTTCTCACCTGTCTGTGACTGCCCTTTCCATTACGGCTCCAGCCTCCTCTTCTCCAACAGACGCTTGCTGTTGCTTTTATCTCCACGCTGCAGGCATTCATGACAGCCAGCCAGCTTAAAAGCAGCACCGGGCGCAAACTCTCAAGGGTGAAAAACAGATTAAAAAACATCGTCCACAGCTCCCCGGCTTCGTGGAGTAAAGTTAGAAACATCTCTCTTAATCAGCAGGAATCTCTTTGATCTGCCACGGTTTCCATAGCAAAACTGCAGCTGGAAATAAAATCGTTTTGTTCCTCCATGTGGACTAAAACTCACAAATGGACAAAGGGGAGTAGAAAAGGACAGTTGGCTTCATCAGGTGTTTTCAGGTGGATTTTAGGAGCCTAGACATAAAAATGGAAGGGTTTAGGCATAAAATGCCACAAAGAAAAGCAATGAAATGTTCGGCCGCTCTCAAAATCTGCATTTCATCAAGGACCACTTATGTCCACATCTACAGGTCCTCTATTGTAATTGTCCGTCTTGTACTGGCCCTCTTTCAGAAAGCAGTTTGGGCTGAAATGCTAATGATAAACATGATAAATATCATGAATGGGCAGGGCTAAACGTCTGTAGGCATGTGAGACCAAAATTTGCAAATCCATTTGGTTTCATAAATTAAAGACAGGCTGTTTTCATAACTATGTCTGTATATATAAGCTGTATCTACTGAAGAGTAGAGGATAGATTTTAAAGCTTTTACATACCACATCAACCTCTTTCATTTCAAATTAACAAGTGATACTTGGTTTTACCCAATTTAGACCCTTAAAGGAAATTCAACAACCATGTAATCCATCAAGATGTATAACTTGGGATGTACCTGGGATTTGTACGCTCAGTGGGAACACCTTTGATCTGTCATAGCGCACAGCATGAGCAATTAATACCAAACAAGAAACGCCTAATGTGATGGTTATTTCAAAGCTAACTCATATGGTTAGTGCAGCCCTATTTCAGTTGTTTCCTGGTTTAACACTTAAACCTCCCTAAAGCACCAATCAGCCTTAATAAAAAGGCAGAAACTGATCCGACAACAATAGGCGACAGATAAGCGCCTGAAGCTCTTCGCTTAAAACTGCACCCCAACCTGTGGGTCAATGAGGCTCCACAGGACAGAAACCAGCCCCAAAGTCCCTCAACGACTAGCCAAATTGGTCATGGCCAATGATCCTTCACAGCTTAGCACAGTCCTATATAAACACTCTAGTCATTAATCAAGGCACAAAGACCCAAAGGAGGGAGAGCAGGACTTGCCCCAGGTCACCAGGGAGCCATAAGGAGTCATTAAATCACCTGCACAGCTTTTTCATTAGACAGTGTAATTTGCAGGCAGGGTGAACGTGATGACACGGACTACTGTGGATAATGAAAAGACGATGAGGTAGCTAGCGCTCGTGAACTTCATCTACCCAAACCCCAATGTCCCACAGAGCACTGGACAAGTCATAATCTAATTACCATGAAGGACATTTAATGTACTTTCCCCAAAGTACCATAGGACCCTATAAAGATAGCTGCTCTCAGGCATCAGCAACATGGTGTTTACCCATAAAAACCTTAGAGAATATTAGTAAATCCTGATTTCAACACATAATGGTGTAGACAGTCTAAAAACGGTGTTTGCTCTCCTACACACTCACCGTTTTCTGCTCTTTTACTCGGTGCACTGGCACAAGGACGCTCTCCTGACCCCCCTTCCTCTGCAGGTTTTCCGCTCCCACCTGTGGGCGGATATCATCCTGAAAGCTCTCCTGGGTTCAAAACTCTGGTGTTTTTCCCCCATTTGTTTCTAAAACCTAAAACCAAAAAAATTTGAGGATATTTGTTCTTTATGGGCATTTAGGTGCAACGTGGTCCAGTGGTGCAAAACTAACAATCTCTTTCTGTACATGGAGGACACTAAAGAGATGGTGATAGACTTCAGGAAAGGACACTCGCAGCATCGATAGTGTTGCTGTAAAGAGGGTGAACAAAGACGAAAGAGCCCCAAACTTTTGCAGATCCTCCACCATACTTAACTTTTTTTTTTTTTCTTTTCACACCAAAGTTTTTGTTGCCAAAAGCTCTATTTGTGTAATTTTGGTCTGCCTTTCACCAAATAGGTTGTTGGAGATGGTGCTTAATTGTAGTTTGGGAGACTTGGTGACACCAAAATGCCTCTGAAAAGGTTTTAAATGTGATCTATTTTTTAATATCCCTTTAATCATCTCCCAACATTTGTGCCCTCCAGGCAGGTTTAATACATACTACTAATTATTATTACAAAACTATTCATTATTGTACTCATAATGGAACAAGACATTGAAATGAAACATAATTATGAACATGGTTCAGCTGTGTTTTCTTCATTAGAATTTCAGGGGTCGTTTGGCTTAAAAAAAAATCGTCAGTCTTTCATTGTGCACATTAAGAAATTTATCACAATGTAAGGGGTGCCATTAATAATATACCTGACTGTACAGTCATTGATACTGAGATACTGATACTGAGTATTGAGTTTCAATATTGTCTCAATCAGTAATTATGAAAAAACACAATAAACATCCTTGCAGCAGCCAGTCAAACCCAGCCTCTATGCCTCTCTGTCATCTCATCCAATATTCTACAACCAACCCACACACATGGCCATCCAGGCTCATATTTACTCAGGGAGCTCAAGCGGACAGCCAGCGCTTCCTAATTGCTTCCTGCATAATACACAATAGTTTCCCCTCCGGAAGCCTTATCAATACAAACCATTGTTGCTCAAAGTACAAACCTCTATGGCTTAGACTAGTAGACTCAAAACATGGAGGTGTGCAGAGCAAATACCCCATCACCACAATACCATGGCATCCTCCCAACAGACCTGGCTCGCTTTAGATACACGGATCGTATCCAGCCTCTTCTCTCATATGCACCAACAAGAGCAGATGCAGAAGAAAGAAACAAGTCCCTGGGAACGCTAAGGTAGAGGGAGCATGCTGTACAAAACATGCATACTCTGGAGTATCTTTAGAAACGTAGCATGGTAGCATGAAGGCCATATCAGGCTCAGAACACTTCTCTGGTCATTTAATTAAAGAGCATTCCTAGAATGCCCAGTTGCCCGGATCTGTGCTCACCCACACTCTGCCCTGGGGGAGCATTTGAACTCCCCACCCTGGCTTTCTTTAGAACTCTTTAGAGCTCGGACAGTTTCAATCACACTTGCTCCAAGGCGTTTGTAGGTATGAGCGTGTGCGTGCGGGGGTCTGAAAAATGTTGGGGGCAAGGGGCTTCAGGGGGGGGCAGGGCAGCAGAGGGCTTCTTTAATTATCACTAGGCCTCTGCCACAGGCATCAACAGTGTGGTGGGCTTCGGTCACTGCCCCTGCTGACAGCTATCATGCTGAGTTATTAAAGTGGGCGACGACAGTGTGTGTGTGTGTGTAGGAGCAAGGGTAAAGAGCACACAAGCGGGAAACAAGTCCTGGGCAATCACATACAAAATACATGTTAATCACACATGTGAATACAGAAAAAAAGAACAGCATTTTGCTCAGACTGAGGGATAAATTGTATCCCCAGAGACGAGTTCTGTGTGTAAAGTTAAGGCATGTGTACCGCTGTCATACCACAGGCAGCGAGTAATTGCGCACCCTAACTCGTGTCTAATTAGCAACAACGATTTCATTGTGATGGAAGAGAATCCACAAAAACAGCAGCGCTGGATACATTCCCCCGAATTAAACAAGGAAAATATTTATTATTCACCGCTACTTAAGCATGGAATTAATTGGCTTCCTGAAAATGTAGAACGGGAACTACCAAAAAAAATCATTTATATTATTCTTTTGGGGCAACATCTGCACTGCAGGATCAGCTAGTTATGAAAAGTTCAAACCGAGTTTACAGTTACTTTAATCCATGAACGCACAGCACCCTTGGTTAGCTTAGAGCGAAGTGAAGGTTAGAGGACAGAAAAAGTAAGAGGATGCCATAATTACCAGAGTCTTCTGCAGTCCATTTATGATTAGAAAACCAGAACAAAAAAATGTAAAAAAAAAAATTGGGTTCACTACAGGTCCTGGTGTTCAAGAGCCTAGCCGCTGCAGGACCAGAGCCTAGCCGCTGTAGGACCAGAGCCTAGCCGCTGTAGGACCTGACGCAGGCGCTGCTCTCCTGCATCTCACTCCTGTGTTTTAAGGACGTCTGCTTCCTAGTGCCTTAACGGCTGATCCTACAGAGTGCCAAGCGAGGCCAGTGCCTGCCCTACAGCGATAGAAGCTGCTAGTCCATAAAACTAATGAGAAGGAAAGGCCAGTTTATCATTCACAAGCCATCTCCAAGCCTGGCTGCCTTTTATGGCTGCTGTGGTCGGTCTGGAGTGGTGAACTACAGAAGGGCATTTCTGCAGGGATGCTTTTAAATGCACCACTCGTGTGAGGTAACGACCAAATGTCCTTTCACTGCAGTGAAGAGAGTACGTCCATGCCAACTGTCCTGTTCTAAAGGTGCCGACACACCAGTCTGCAATATTATCATCATTTAGTCACTTGATCACATCAGTTTCATAATGATTTGAGCAAAGCAACACAATAACGGAGTGCTAATACATCAGCACACACAAACTCCCCAGCTGAAGAAAACTCAATGTTTATTCAAAGTATTTACTGATTTCACAAAATATTGCATCATAACAGAACAATTAGTAGAGTAAGGCTCATACACCAAGGCACTAAAACATTACACAAACCTGAAGTTCTAGCACATTTAGATTTAGACTAAAACTGAAATACCAGATTACGCTTCCCTACTGATACTGTTTTTAATCTAGGCTCTTTCTGGCAAGACCTGTAAAGTGGGACCTTTGGGTGGTGGTGTAGAAATGGGGTAGTTAATGTCCCTCTTTAATGTAGGAACATGGGTTTATCAAATGAAGCTGAAGACAAATGCTCAAGTTCCATGCCTTCAAAGGTACGGTGTGGCCCAAGATGCTCAGGTTGGAGTAAACAACACATTTTGCCATTTCTCGAATCAAATAAGAGAGTATCGTCACCCATTAAGGTAGTTTAAAGCAGTGACACCTACAAATACTTCATATATTTTAACAGGCAGGAAAGAGGGGCATGTTGAGTTCCTTCTCAGGTTCAGAGCACCATCGCAAATGATTCTGTGAGCATGCGGCCCCCACAGCTGGAACCGTCTTTTAGTGAAAATCCAGTCAAACAACATTTATAGCAGTCTTACTGCTCTGGGCACAAAACATGGCACTAATTTAACATCTCAAAGCGCACATTCGTTGTTGAAACCCTCACATCAAATAGGCTGAGTGGGAACACGGTTCTATACAGCATGTCGGAAACATTTTGTGATCTGTAAAAGATTCAGCGGAGAATGAGAGTGGAGCTGCACGTCGGTGGGTGTGAGGAGGTACAACTAAATCAAATTTAACCAATTACCCACTCTGAGATTAAGGACAGCTGTTTCATTTTAATTATGCATGGCAACCTTGAAAAGAATCCTATGGGGGGAAAAAAAACACTGACAGTTGCTGAGAAAGGTGTACTAGTGTTTCATCTCCTCTATTAAACCGAGGCTTTAGAACAAACAAGACCATAAACTATATGCACCTGTATAGCAATGTCAAGTTGATTTAATGCATGTAAAATACTTTCAGATTCCACCGGAATACTTGTCAATCACTTTATATTTGCTTTGCTTGTGAAGTGTTAGGGTGTTTAAATATATTGAAATCACGTATCCATGCAAGTGCCTGACACTAAACAGTCGAAACAATTGCATTCCACGTTCCAGGCAGGCCTGTGTTGACTGAAAGGCAGCCAAGTTTGGCCCATTCAATTTCTCACGAATGCCTGTCAGACCTTCAAACTCCTGTTCCCATATATAACCACCCCCACCCCCACCCCCCTATACGTTCACTTTTTCATTCAGAGAGCCCCAGTGCATCAGGCTGCTGTCAGCAAAAGCTGTGTTGACAAAGTTAAAGTGAAGTTTTAGCCTTTAACCCCAATTCTGCTTCTTCCTGGGTCTTCACAGACAAGCTCCATAAGTCAACAGAGGTGTTGAACAAGCCCTGGTAATCAGCTCAGCTTTCCGTTCAGCAAGGAGGCCTGAACAAACCAAGAGCCACCCGGGCCTTTGGACGCTGTGACCCTTCCAACCGCCAGGGTCACACACCTACGGGCGGTCCAGTCGATGATGCACCGACAGGGCAAATCACGCCCTGCCACTACAAACAGCAGCATGAAATTTTCCCCCGTTCTCAAATCCACTGGTCTCAGTATGTTGCCAAGTCCAAGCCACAGAGTTCCAGCGCATTCGAATGCGACAAAAACGGCTTGGATACCTCGTCAACATGAGCTCTGAAACATCCATCCCACTAAGTGAGGTTGTGCAAAACAGCACAAAACAAGCTCAAGACCAGTCAAAACCATAAAACAGTTCTTTAAAACAGATCCAATCTTTCCCTGGATTTCACACCACATTCTCGGACCAACTGTTGCAGTGGAGAAACACTGTTGGTAGAACAGTAAAGGTGAAAAGGTGTCGTTTTAAGAAGACGCTTGCAAGTGATTGTAAAAAAATACCCATCAGTGATCATAGAAGTGCAATACATGTGCAATTCCTCTCCAACAAAGCAGGAAACGCTGTTATTATTCCTGTTCCATTGCCCAAAGCAGAATGAGTGGCTCTCATAGAAAGACTGAATCAAGGCCCAAATAAGGGCTTTAATGAATACACGTCACCATCAGTGTCCATATCTCGACACAAGGGTTTAATTAGACAATATGATTAATCGGCTCGCCAGTATATAGGCGAGGATGAGGGGCAGCTGGGAAGAGATAAATGGCCTCATTCCATGGGCAGAGTTAACAAAGCATTGTGATCAGGAGCTGGAGCAGAGCAACAGCTGAGAGAGGCCTGCAGATACCCTGCTGCCTGCTGCCATTCACACTCAGACAAGAGCTCACAGATAGGATGTGTTGGTGCGTGTGTATGTGTGTATGTGTGCATGTGTATGTGTGCGTGTGTATATGCTCTGGGCCAGCTGTAGGCAGCCAGACCACAGCACAATGCAAAGGACCAGCACACTCTGTGTGTGTGTATGCGCGTGTGTGTGTGTCTCTGCATGTGAGGGCACACTAATTTCCCCTTGGGTTCTGTGAATGAGATCGCTGCAGTGATATTCTGCGAGGGGGGTGTGTGTAAAAGGTTGCAGTAAAATGCCAGTCAATCATTTCCACTGACATTGATGAGGATTAAGCTTGCTTTCAAGATCAGATCCCCCCCTCCCACACCCCCCACACCGAGCTCCACCATGAGGCGGAGAAAGCTACAGATGTCTCCATTTCTGCTCATTACCTGCTGTGCCACAAGCAATTAAGCCAAGGCATTTTAATGATAAAGTGACCAGATTCTACCATTTTCTGCGAGAAATGAGAGTCGACAGCCTGTTTCAGCTTGGCAAATAAGACTACTGTGACTTTTACGACACCTCGGCTATAAATATAAGACATAAAACGAATATTGCAGCCCACACAGCCAAAAACAGCCTTTCGCTAATAAGGATGCATATTTTCACTGTGCAACAGCCATGCAACCGGAAACACGCATCTAGAATGAACTGAGAAGATACTCACTAATGCACAGTCACTTTTTCAGTGCATTCAGGGCTACACACCAAAAACTGGTTAGAGAGATACAAGCAACAGACAATCAAGTGCCTACCAACTAATCACCAAAATCAGTGCGAGTGTTCTATTACTCGCTTGTTGAGAGGTTTCACATCAAGGTATTTGTCCCTCAGGCTACAGACAAGGAAATTACCGTAAAGGAAAATGAGCGTTGATGATTCACCCACACCTTCTTTGAGACCTGCGGCTGAGATTGATATCTATAAGCTGGAAGAAACAAATATTAAAACTTAAAACATTCATTCCTCATGTCTTACTGCCTCATGCATGAAACCTTATCTTGAACCAGCACACCTAGAAGGAGATCCACTCATCACAGCCTGCAAAAACTCACATGTAGGCTCATGCCCAGAAACCTCTTCTGAAGTTCAGAATTCAGGATCAAACACTTTGGTGGCTCTCCCCTGACCATCAGCATTAGTCATTCATTCATAGTGTGTGAGATTTTCATTCCTAATTTTTGCTCAGAAGCAGAGCAGCCTTTGATGTAGCAGATGTAAAGCTTTCATCAGCAGATACATCCAGTGCCTGGAGCACCCAGCAGCCAGAGGAACACCACCTCAGATCTGAATGCTCAGAGTTGCTCTTTTCCTCTACCCACCAGAGGAATGTCAAATGGCTCCTGGTTGATGGTTTTAAACCTTCCAGCACAGTAAGATGGCAGATGTGGCCCTCCACTCATTACTAAAACATTTACAGCATTAGCTGGAGATAAACTGGTCAGGGTGATGCATGAGGTGTGGACAGCTTGAGACTGCAGCATTCCTGAATGGAAACGTGAGAGGGGGGAAGCCTGGAAACGATCAAGCACTCATTCATACCATTCTAGAGGCTGAGAGGAGGGAGGAAAAAGAAATAAAGAGAAAGAAAAAGAGAGTGAGAGAAAGGGAGGGCTAACTTGCCTTTATCTGCAAACACAAGGCTGGAGGTGAGAGAGGAGAAAAACAGGAGCCACCGCGCTCCCGGCTCCGCCATCACTTTCAGGAGGAAAAAAGTCCAAAACTGGAGGAAAGGGTCCGAGTTTATCCACCGGGCTGCTTAGAGTTCAGCTCTCTCTAGGAACCGGAGCACGGATCTCACAGCGGAACGTGGACAACCGTACAGACCCGGAGAGGTGTGAGGCTCCCCCGGGACACACATGGAGCTCTCCGGCGTGCGGCGCAGGCGAGGAAGAAAAGGGCTCCAGTTGTTTTCTCCAACTTAACTGGAGGAAGAATGAAGTCGATCCATCGCTGCTGGAGAGCCACTACTCTGCACCTTCACATAAGTGTACTACTGGGGGGCCAGAGGAACGGTGTGGTGTTGGTGGGCTACCTCACCCACAGGAGATGACCGAAACATTGCCGAGTGTGTGCGAGAGAGTGCGAATGTGTGTGTGAGTGAGTGTGAGGCAGACGGCGCGCCGTGCTGTAGTAGGTATTGGTCCGTCACAAAAACCGGAGCTGGAATCCTCAGGGCGAGTGGGAAAACACGGTAGGGCTCACTCCACCACACGAAGTAGGAGTCAGTGGTCAAGACTAGTTCAAACATCAACCAGTTCAAACTAGTCTAGACGTAATGACCAAACTAAACTAGAGACACCAAGCAGGGAAGAGAGGTGTAAACAATTTGGCAATTATAAACAGATGGAGCAATGTAAGGTTGTGTGAAGTTTTATGGATAGATGTAGACGGACATATATACACGTGCGTGTGTGTGTGTGTGTGTGTGTGTGTATCTAGATAAGATATATACGATGAGATAAGAAAGAACTTCATTTATTCAGAGGTAAATTCTTTTGCCATTAGCATGATAGCATTATCAGTGTATCAAGAAAGAATAAAAGATATCGATAAATAAAAAATCAAAACTATTGTGAGAAAGTAACCATCACACTGACATTGCCGTTTGTAAGATTTAGTGTGTGTATATATGCACCAAATCCATACATTTTAAAGTCATTTTATCCTTAATACAGCCTATATTGCACACTTATCAGATTAGATTCAGAATACATTAAGTTAGCTAACTGGCTAACTTGTCATTGGGTGTCAAGTTACCTTCATTCTGAAGTTTAGTCAGCTCAGTCATACCTTCCATCCTGATTTCTCTTCACAAACACCTTTGGGCAGTTATTGCATGCGTCACATTGTGGACATCATTTTTAACCATGTTTCCTATATATTCATGTTTAATTAATTACTTTATGAGATACATTAAACTGTGTAGGCTCATCAAGTTTCATGCTCAAGCAAAACATTACAGTTTGTTATAGGTTACAACTTGCCACTGGCTCAGTTATTTATGAATGTATTTAAACTCAAGTCAGGCAAGGACATACATACTTTTTAAAGGTCCACTGACTGACAGCTCTGATGTGTTTGAATTTACCCAGTATAATTGAGCGATATTCACCAAGGGAAGCAAGATGGGCAAGAAGCAGAGACAGAGACTCAAATGAATGAATGGGAGTAAACAAACTAAATGCAGAAGCGATCAGAATAACCTGATCTTTATCTTTGTGTGACCACCAGAGACCATCCCGCTGTCTTCACTATAATTCCATCATACATTGTTACGGGCCACGACATCTCTAAAGTGTCAAATATGAAAAGAACAAAACATTTTCGGCTGAATGTTTTCTACAGATAGGATTCTGTCCTCTGAAAGTATGGCCAACAAAAGACAAAGCACCGATAATTACAAAAAAATCAATTTTGTTTTGTCTTTTCTCAGACATTAGAATATAAAATATTATTATAATAACCCACATAGTAATCTAGCTTATTACCAATTTTCCAAAAAATTTGACAAAGCATGATTTTAGCTGATAAAGGGTTCATTTCTCATAACAGATTGTAGAAGCAGCAACATTAACCCAGAAAAGCAACACTAATGTTAACTGCAGCACCAACACAAACATTCTGCACTGAACAGCTGTAACTGTTTGTGACTGTTTTAAAGTGTATTATAATATTAATTGTCACTGTATGATTTTGTGCATTACCTAATTTTGCAGAAGTAAGAAACCTGTGACACAGGCAGACAGCAAGAATATCATGGAGCTTTTGCCTCATTTACCTTATTTGACTGTTTCTTGTTTCTGCATTTTGCTGTACTTGTATTTGTACAAGTAGCAATGAAGATAAAATGTAATCTAATTTAATCAGAAAGACAACTCTATTACATAGGATAGGTGTTTGTTTTTGAACTGATCTACAACCATTATTACTTCTGTAGTTACTGCTGTAATTTATTATTATTATTAAAATACTATGTGAAATGTAATGATTGTTAATAACACACGTATTGTGAAAAGTTAAAACCGAAAAGTAAAAGGTATGTAAAGGTTAAAACTCTGCTTAGACAAAGTAAAACTGATCTGGTGAACAAAGTGACCGTGTTGATAAACAGGTTAATAACATGTTTAGGGTAAAGAGCATAACCACCTTAATTCAGCAGTGAATGTTATGGTTTACCTCAAGGCCGGCCTCAGAGCGGATCTACCGGGCTGGCATCTAACTGACTATGGGGGGCACTATCGATCGTGAACTTGTGAATTATATTCATATGGGTGCTGGAGTGTGTGTAGAGGGGCGTGGCAACTCGCTGGGTGGGGGCAATGCCTTCAAATGCCCCACCTTGACTGGGTTTACTTTCAGTAAATCTTAGTAAAAAAAACCATTATTTCAATAGCCTTATCAAAAGTACAGGATAATTTATTATCTCAGTACAGATCTGCCATTGCCAGAACACGGCATATAGTGTTGTAGGCTTCGAATACCGTGCATGTGTCCTGCAGACTGGGCTGCTGGATTTCCGCAAAACTCCAGCAGTGCACAAAATCAGGCAACAAATATGACTGGCTTAAAACTTTCAAGGTCTGATTTAATTGGTCAAGCAAAGCATTACGCTTTCTCTGATGCCAAACAGAAGAGAATTTCCTCCACTAATGTTAGAGAATCTCTGGCTTAATCATGTGAGTCAATCAGAATTAATTTTTACGTAACAACCAATTAAAACTATTTTAAACTTAACATATAAAATAGATTCAAATCTGACTGGCCAACTCCACGCTCAGGAAATGGTGACATGGCTTAAAACATTTTGTCTAGGTGTCACGGCCTGGTCAGTGGCGGGGGTTAGCCACTGCTTTTGTTTTGGGTTTTCTGGTTGTGGGTTTTCTGTGTGGTTCTGTTCTGGGTTTTTCTGTTTTATT
>JBBPDC010000129.1:14050587-14066132 GCA_037974485.1 Hemigrammopetersius urotaenia | reverse complement strand
GTGTGTGTGTGTGTGTGTGTGTGTGTGTGTGTGTGTGTGTGTGTGTGTGTGTGTGTGTGTGTGTGTGTGTGTAAAAGTAAGCCTGTGCAAAATGTATAACAGATCTCAGTGAGGCACACAGCAGAGCAGAAAGCAGGGTTAGGAAAGGACATCTTCTTTAGCACCTTGCTGCTGAGTAAATCGCCTACACCCTGAGCTAGGATTAAGCTTGTGTGTGGATGGCTTTAGCTGACAGATACAAGCCTCTTGATGTCCTGTTGTCATTCTCTCCTGGCCTTTCATGATCTCAAATCTTCAGCAGGTTATACCCTCTCCAAATTTCAGAGCCGCCCCTCTTCCTCACTGTGCTGATAGAAACTAAAGAAATGTAACTAAAAGGAGTACTTAGTACTCCCATAGAAAAATAAAAATAACATAATATATATAGTCATGACTTCACACAACAGAGCTTTTTGTTTTTAGAAGATTTAACCTAAAATGAACAAACAACTGCCACTTTGGGCTGAAATAATAACAGGGGCTCTCTCCAGCCTCGCTCAGTCTTGCACTCTTTCTCTTCCTTCTTGCTACTATTTGTCCTCTCATATCCCAGTTCGCTGGTGAGCCACTGTTTTTAAAGAGCCCTGGCTCGTCGCCTCATACAACATAAGTTTCTGTTTCTATTTATATGGGAAATTTTCATTGTTACAACATCAAAGTGGACATAACAAAAGAGCAATGCCTAGAAGCAGCACACATTAGACATTGAATTATATACATTGTGTAATATTAAACCAGAAATTTGCAAATGTTGCATGAGAAATATTGCGCATGAAAGAAGCATTACACTTACCTTGTTCAGTCCTTGTATCAGCCATTGTGAAGAACCACTGCACTTACCAGTCAATTCTGTTGCTTCAAGACCTCCATTTGGTGGCTCCTTTTTTTCTGACAAATGTATGATTTGTCTGACCAAGAAAGAAGCTGAGAACAGGGCACTTGGACATCTCTCTTTCGACCTATTTAATTACACAGCATTAAACATTCCTTTTAAAATAGGTAATGAATGAAAACATGAAATACTGTTGGAATAGAAATAAAAGAGCTTGGAAAGACAGAACCATCTGTGTGGAGTGGATGCCATTTTCTTACAGACCCTGCACTGCTGATGACCTGAGACTGATTTCAAATCCATACCAATTCCCTTCACTACCCATGAGGACCCTCACAGCCAAGCAGCACTGGAGTGATGAGCTCCAGGAAAGGGTCCATTGCAGTGCTAATCACCTCCTCAGGATTCTTTTTTAATTTCCATAATAAGAGATCTTGTGCAGCTCACTTAAGACGTTTCATGCTAGTGACCAGTCACTGAAGAAATGGTTGTACCTGCTAGGTCCAGACATGAGTCATAGACAAGAGGTTCCTCTAGAAGCAAGAGTAGAGTTCTGCAGCATTGTTTTTATGTAGAGAATGAGAGAGAGACAGCAAGGAAAGAAGGAGAGAACAGCAGTGAATGCTGGACGGCGGCCCACTGTCATGGATAATTGTGTCAGCTAAATGCTCTGTGGGGGACAGTGTTCAAGACAGAGGTGTCCAATATTATCCGTAAAGGGTCGGCGTGGCTGAAAGTTTTAACCGGATTCCGCTTGTTTAATCAGCTGGTCTCAGACTTCAGACAGCTGAACATTTGAGCTCCAGCTTTGTTGGAAAGAAAACCTGTAGCCACACCAGCTCTTTGTGGATAAGACTGAATACCTCTGTTCTAAGATGAGAGAAGGTGGCCAAAGCTCTGTGGTGCAAGATAAGTGCCATTTAAAAAAAAAACCTACAAATCTATTAAAGAAAGCTTATCTTGGAATCTGCCACCACATAAAAAAAGAATTTCAGCAAGTGTATTCACCCAGGACTAGCATATCAGCCATATAATCACATGCAGCAGGCATAAAGGCATAAACTGTCCCGGGAAGCTTTTAACAAGTTTAACATTTGATTAGCACTTTAAAGGGCCCCTATCCTGGATTTGTTTTGATTATCATTTTTTTTCTTCACAGTGCTTATGAGGTCCAATAAACAGCCGTAATTCATGTTTGCAGGACCATTTCTGACCTCCCTTTAGTCCTTAGAATTAAAAAGGCTTTTTTTGTTACTCTGACTTTAAGACTGATATACATAAAAGACCCTTGCTTTGATCAGCTGCCCTGGGTTTTGCCTCATGTTAAGATAGGCCAGTCTGAAACACTACTTATGACTTAATTGTGAACTGATGAGAATAACCTGCTGTCGTCTGAAAAGGTGGTATATTGTTTGTGTTCTGACTTCGTGACGTTTAAATTGGGCTCCATTTGCCACTTCATTTCTTTATACAGACTGCATGGACTGAGGAGTAAGTGGTATGTTATAAAAAAAAAAAACTATGTTTATGTACTGCATTTCATTTTTTATTTTAAAAAGAGAGGAACATTAGTTTTCCATGGTATAGTCCATTTAAGATGGAAAGCAGAAAAAAATAATGCAATTACATCAGACTGGCAGGAGCTTAACAGTCTGAAGCATGATGTGCAGCTGTGTATGTATACATGATGCTGTAGGGGTTAAATTTTTTAGATAGAATATCTGAATGGACACCCTTATTCTTTCGGACACTCTGGAGTTTTTGTCCTGCCATTTTTCAGCTTGTATTGAATGCTGGTTTAACAACTAAATATTGAGTTGGCTTCAAGCAATTAGTCACATGAAAAAGGGCAATTAGTCCCTCCACAGGCAATGAGCTTCCTAATAGCAGTAATTAACCATTCCCCTTTATCCATTATAACAAATATACAAGCATTTTGAGAAGGGAAGAAGCTTTATCTGAAGAGTTAAATGTGAAAGTGCTAATCCTTTTGGAACTTACATTTCTACTGAAAAAAGAAAACTTTCAAATGTTTCTAATGGGGTCTGAATGGGCCTTCATCATCACTGGTCTGAGTCATTTGAAGCCCCATTATGTCTCAGAAAGGGACCCTGGCTGGGTGAATTTGCCCTGAGTCTGAGTGAAACGTTTCAGCAGTGTAAGATAATAAAGTGAATCGAATGGCTGAAGTGTGTTTTAAATTGGACTCAGCACCTAAAAGGTTCAAGAGATGATGGAAGGTGGAATCCAAATATGATTCATTCCCACTTCATTCCCGTGGACCTGAGGCACACGCACAGTGCTGAGTCCTCACTTAGAGGAGAGGAGACTGACAAAGGGTGTGAAGTCATACGCACGTGTCCATATGGACAGAAATACAGAGTAAAAATGAATTGTTTTAAGTCTGTGCTCACACTAAGCCTGGTTGCCTTGCACTGAGCTGGAGTACGTTTGTGCCCCTTCCCTGCTCCTCTGCTGGCCTGAGCTCACATTGCACTTAATATTCTGAAGCTGTGCACACTTACATCATCACATCATTCACTCCAGCGAACTGCCAGGTTTAATCACGCTTTCAGACACTGTACCAGCAGCTCTTTCAGCTGTTTAATGATTCTTTAGTGCATTTACATCATCATTTACAGATACTTTTATTTAAAGCGGCTTACAATTTTTATCAATCTCAGCTGTAGGCAATTGTAGTGTTAGGAATCTTGCCCAAGAGCCCCACTCTTCTGCTTGGACAACAGCAATAACATCCACTACACTAGTCACCAATTTTACCTGGTGATTATTCAGAGTTCTTGTATGTTGCACATTACATTTTCAGCAAACACTGCACATTGGTCAAACTTCTTTTGCCATCATCTGTTAAACAGGACAGTTGAGTTCGAGTTCCATGCTCAAGGGGGTCAAACATGCTCGAGCATGATACGAATCACATTCTGCGAGTACATCCTAACACAAAGAAGTCACCTGCTTGCTTACTAGTTGTGTCACGCACACCGGGTCACTTGCAGTCACGAGGCACCGGAAATGACTGCATGTCAGGTATAAAAGCAGGTAACAGGTATACATTCCTCGCACAGTCATTGAAGTGACAAGCTTCCATGCCACGTGTCCCAACCCAAAGTCAGACCAGGTTCAGTGAGTACTCACGCTCCTCTGAGCGACCCCTAGTTCCCCTGTGTGTGCGAGTGAGAACGCGGGCTCGTTTGGTGCGGGTCTCAACTCCTTTGTTGGAGCGTTCTCAGAATAAACAGCGTGGTTTACCAGCTCTCGCATGCCAGTCACGCCTGGGCCCATCCACCACGCAACAAGGCTGTGTCTCGGCTGTTCATTCCTGCCCACCGTGACAGAATGACTGTGCCCCTGACTGCTGCCGACGTGGCACGTCGGCTGACATCGCTGCCCTGCAGCAGGAGGTGGCCAACCTTCGGGTGGAGGTCACGTCCCTGCGACAGGCACGAGCCAGCCCTGCTGCTGAGAGTACGGAGCCTCCCACGGCTGCTGCGCCGGCCCAGCCTACACCTCCCCCTACTCTGTCCACGATGCCAAAAATGTTCCTATTCATCGATCACAAATTTGCTACCCAGCTGGGGATCGAGACCGAGTCGTTAATTCAGCCTGTCCAAATCACAGCCGTAGATAGTCGGCCCCTCTCCCATAGCCAGTCCAATTCAAATGTCCCATGAAAATCACCTCGAAACCATTCAGTTCTATGTCACTAACCTCTCTTCTCCTCCTCTGATTTTAGGCCATCCCTGGTTATTAAAACACGATCCCCTCATTTCCTGGACCCAAGGCCGCATTCTTCAGTGGGGGCCAACCTGCCAGGAACTCTGCCTGACGTCTCAGGCTGAAATGTGCTCAGGGGAGTCCGAGGCTCCCGATGTCGACCTGCAGGCCGTTCCCATCCTGTACCATGACCTGGCGGGGGTCTTCTGTAAGCGTAAAGCACTCCGTCTCCCACCTCAGCGGCTGTACGACCTCGCCATCGACCTCCTCCCAGGCACAGTACCGCCCCACGGCCATCTCTACTCTCTCACTGCAGGGGAGCAGAAGGCGATGGAGGACTACGTCGCCGATGGTCTCCGCAACGGGACCATTCTTCCATCTACCTCCCCCACCGCCGCGGGGTTTTTCTTCGTTGGGAAAAAAGACGGGGGCCTGCGTTCGTACGTCGGCTATCAGGGACTCAACAAGATCACAATGAAGAACCGCCATCCTCTTCCACTCATTACACCGCCCTGGACTCTCTCTGGTGCCACCATCTTTATTCGCCTACCTGGATGACATCCTCATCTATTCGAAGACCGTAGATGAGCACGTCCAGCATGTCTGGGCAGTGTTAAAGAGGTTGCTGGCCCATCAGCTGTTCTGTAAGTTGGAGAAATGTGCGTTTCACCAGCACACCACCACGTTCCTCGGCTTCGTGGTCTCCTCACAGGGCGTGGCCATGGATCCCCAGAAGCTGGAGGCTGATCGTGCGTGGCCCCTACCCACGTCGCTAAAGCAGCTGCAACATTTTCTAGGGTTCGCCAATTTCTATCGGCGATTCATCCGGGGCTTCAGTTCAGTTGCGGCACCTCTCACTGTCCTCACCAGTCCCAAGAACGGACCCTTTCGGCTCACTCCAGAAGCCACCTCCGAGTTTCACCATCTCTGCCATCTCTTCCCCTCTGCTCCTGTTCTTCTCCATCCGGATCAGACCAAGCCTTTCGTTGTCGAGGTGGACGCCGCCGATGTGGGCGTAGGAGCTGTCCTCTCGCAGCAAGGTCCAGACCAGAAACAACATCCCTGTTGTTTCTTTTATAGAAAATTCGACCCCACGCAGCAACGTTACGGGGTGGGGGACCGTGAGTTGCTCGCCATCAAGTGGGCTCTAGAAGAATGGTGGCTCCAGGGCGGTGGTGTTCCATTCACGGTCTGGACGGACCACCAGAACCTCATCACCATCAGGACGGCCAAACAGCTCAATCCCCGACAGGCACGCTGGGCGCTCTTCTTCGAGCAGTTCAACTTTCACATCACCTACCGTCCGGGGCCGAAGAACACCAAGGCAGATGCCTTGTTGTTCTAAGAGTCGGTTCTAGCAGTGGGTTGCTGTTCTCCACTCCACATACTGAGGGTTGACGCTTTGCCGGGACAGGAACCCCATGCCGCACCATTCCTAAGGTGATGCATGCCTTACGTCTCTAGGTGAAATGTAGACTGTATCGCAACGTAATCACTCAATAACCTTGGTCAAGTACTGTACTTACACCAATAGCATGGTTGTATGTAGCTGTTAGACAGATTAACCAACCAAACCTTCACTTTGGGTGAGGAACAATGAACACATAAAGTGATCTCTCAGCAGCCAACAGGCACTGAAAGGATAAAAAGACAGACACTGAAGACATAGTTAATGATGTAAAGCATCATTAAATAGTAATTCATGTAGATAATGGAGATGTTGAAACAACAGCAGTACTGTTTCCCCTCAGAAGGATAGTTATAATTATATAGTATAAATATAATACATAGAATTGTGTATTTTAAGGATAATATTTCGTTCCACAGTTTAAGTGGATTTATTTATGTAATGATGTCTGTCTGTGTATTCAAAGCAGCTCGATTCAATTCATTCAATCAAATGTTAATTTTAGTTTAATTTCATTTATTCCTCTCATTCTTTCACCTAATTTGTGTTAGCTCTATGACACTGAATCCAGAAAGTTAATAAAGTCTTAGATAGCCAGGCAGACATACTAGTTGTCTGGCTTTGCCCCCTACCAGGCATGTTCTGTCAAAATAGGTTCCACGTCAGTGTTGTTCTTGTTTGTTTCATGCTTTGAAGAATGCAAGAAAAATAAAGGGAAAATACAAATACTGTCTTTTACAAATGTATCTCAATTAATTATTTATACTCCACTACTTGTACAACCCACCCTTCTGAAGGAGAGGTTGTCGTAACAGAATCCTTTGTTTCTGACACAACACAGCAGGATATTTCTAGACTATTGTAATTTGTAACAAGGAATTGCATATAAAAGTCTAAGAGGGTGTGGAGCAAACAACTACTGAATTATAGAGGCTAAGATAAAAGCCCTCCCCAGTCTCTCCTATGAGCCAAATAATTTTAAAGTGTATGCACGCAGAAAATTACATTTAAGGCACTGCTTCTCTTTCTTAAAGGTCCCATGACATGCTGATTTTTTATGCTTTCAGACAGGCCTTAGTGGTCCACTAATACTGTATCTGAAGTCTAGAAATTCAGCCACTTTGAGTCAGTCCCACAATGTTTCCCTAGGATGCACCATTTCTGTGTCTAGCTTTAAATGATAATGAGGAGGAGAGAGGCTGGGTGAGGAGGAGAGAAGCAGAGCAGGGTGGGGGTGGGGGAGAGGCTAGCTAGCTGGTAAAAGATAGTTGTATTTGTCTGTAGTGAGATTCAGGACATTTCCTTGATACCCAAGCAGCTGAGATCAGTGCCTATAGACCCGTTGCTGTAATAGCGCAATTGTTAATGTGTATCGTATTTATATTAGGGCTGGGCACGTTAACTGTCGCGTCCCCAGTTAGCGGCCGCTAGAGGACGCCATCGAACTAGAAATATGGGGACTTCTATGTTGACACTGGGTGTGGTCTAATCTCTGATTGGCTTTAGGTGAAGGGTTTTCAGCTGGCCAGGGAGTAAGGAATGATTGTATGTTTTGTCATTTGTCTTTGGTTAGTCCAGCCTCATGCTACCCTTGGTTTGTGTTTGTCCGGTTTTGCTTTGCTTTGAGTTCTGGCCCTCATGTCATCTTTGGTTTGAATATAAATAAAAAGAAAACAAAGGAAAATAAGTCAGCATCAGCCCGAATGTGACAATAACGCATTATTTACTTAACGCCTTGTTTTATCACGCCTGAACATTACACCAACAGGGACTTTGATGACACTGCATTCAGATACGTATGGAGTTGTTCACCCTTTTCAGCTGCTATAATGGTTCTGCCCCCCATGTTCCAGAAGTTGGAAGCATTGGCATTGTTGGACAATGTCAGAATGAATTGGACAATGCCATGCTTCTTGGTCAGAAAGGGTTGGTCTGCTGAAGCAGTAGGATTAAGCCTTGCACTGGAATAAGGAGTATAACCCACACCCTGAAAAACAGGTTTGTCCCAATACTTTTGTCCATGTAGTGTACATCATTGGTGTATATGAAAGGCTCATTGAATCTAATCCTCATTAAACATGACACTCCATTCCATAGCATCACTTACTTATAACAGATAGATGAATAATGACAACCAACGCACTCCAGACTTTTTAACAACCTCTACCAAACATCAGAGCCAGAGGCAAATACTGTTTATGATGTGCCACACGGAAGCTGTTTGTTTTAGCTTTGTGCCTGATTGTGTCTTTTCATTCCCAGGGAGGGTATAATTTAGAGTAGGCTCACCGCAGGAAGAGGAGAATGCCCTTGCATAATTAAACCGAAACAAATGGAAGTAATGTGCTGATTAATTCATGATTGGAAATCACAGAGACCAGATTAAATAATTGTCTTGCCTCAGCGTTTGATCATTAGGAAATTCGTATTAAATATGCAGCACAAATCTAGCCCTGCCATGATTAATAACACTTCACAAACAAATTATAAACACACCATTGACTTCTGAAATAGGGGGGAATTGGTGAAATAGCACTATGGATTGCTGTATCTGTCAAAAACCCGTAAAAAAAAGTGTCATAAAAAGTGTTATTATTTAATGGAAATTCCAATATGCCTGATAATTTGTTGTAAATAAGGTTTAACATGTTGCAAAAGGGAGGTGGGGAGCAGAGGAGCATACTTTGGTGTTTCTGCAATACTCTCTTATGATAAAGCCTCCTATCTAGTTATTGGCTTGGATGTACAGTAAGCCCCCATTATTCACCAGGGTTACGTTACACGAGCACCCGCGTATAATGAAAAAACGTGTTGTTGTGTTTTGGTCAAAAAATGCCTTAAAATGCCTATTTTAATAGTGTAAACCCTAAATATGCCCCCAGATGTGCTCCCATAACACTTTAATTTCACTTTAAACAGTTTAATACATTACCCTTAACGAAAATATAAAGATAAACCCAAGGTTTAAATACGGAAAAGTCAGGAACGAGAGAGACAGAGAGAGACAGAGAGAGAGAGAGTAAGAGAGAGCGAGAGAGAAACGATCCGTGCACTCCAGAACGAGAGAGCAAGAGAGAGAGATACAGAGACACACAGAGAGAGAGAAAGGGAGAGACTGCTCCGGAAAAGTCACAAACGAGAGAGACAGCGCGAGAGCGTGCGAGAGAGAGAGATACAGAGAGAGAGAGAGAGAGAGAGAGAGAGAGAGAAAGAGAGAGAGAAAGAGACGCGCACTCCGGAAAAGTCACGAACGAGAGAGACAGAGAGAGAGCGCGTGCGAGAGAGATACAGATAGAGAGAGAGAGAGAGAGAGAGGGAGAGAGACGTGCTCTGGAAAAGTCACGAACTAGAGAGAGAGAGACAAAAACAAAAAACACATATGACTGAGTCCAGATCCATGTAAAACTGGGGGTTTACTTCACAGTTATGGGAGAAACTTTTCACTGTAGAATCATTAAGTGAAGGTTTCTTCAGACTCACAGAGCAAAAATGGTCCTTAATGGAAAAGCAAATCCTCACTTTTTTAAACTAGAAGAATTTAATGTAGTACATGACTGTTTTTGTGATTTTATTTACCATCATTTACCACTACCAGTAGTTTAGACTGTTCATATACAGTCAAGCCCGGAATTATTCATACCCGGGCTTGACTGGGGGAATAATTCCGGACTTGACTGTATATGTACACAATTATGACAAAATGATAAAGAGGGATTAGACAATGGGTGTTTTTAGTATATTACCATGCACTAATAATATAACATTAACTAATAATATTCACTTCCTGTCCCCCACTCATCACCATTCGGCTTGCTTTGATCTTGGTTGATACTGAACTACCTCACAGTATGGAAGAAAAACTTATGACTTCAAATTCTCATTTACTTTAGGCTTTATAATAAGACTGCAGTGTAATTAAGCGCAAAAGTTGTTTTACATATTACAAGCCAAACTGCAGCTTCACACCCTGTGTTCCTATAGGCATACTGGGAAACAGCACTCACTTCAACAGGTATGAAACATGGCTGAGGTCAGTCTGTGTGTCTGCCTTCGACATTCCTTCAGTTTTGACAAGGTGAATGAACCCCAAATGTAACAGGATATCAAGATCAGCCCCTATATGATAGAATGAGAATCTGCTGTGGATTCAGCAGATGGCCTCAGGCAGATGTGCCAGTTCCAGGTGATTGGGGAGAAAGAAGCATCTGTCAATTTAAAAATGTAATCTACTTTTTTTTCACTTCCGTAACCTTTATAAGTCATCTGTCTCTAAGAGTGTTTGTCCAAAACAATATTAGCTGAGTGAAGCATCGTATATTCGTATATGTATGGACAATCAGGGCCTTGGTGTGTTCTGATTACTTTGCTACATCAGGCCTAGAGAAAAAAAGGCATATTTTTTCACATCTAGGCTCTGGGCATGGATGCAGATGGAAATACGAATGTGCCTGGGAATATAAAGGTGCAGCCGAGGTTTTACCCCAGTGAGCTTTAAGGCAGCTGCCGAGAAGAGGAAGATCTGTTCAATTACCTTTCACAAACACACCTGCACGCATGTACGCACATGCACACTCCTGCTCAGTACCTGTGGCTGCATATTGACACCAGAAAAAGAAAAGGATTTCAGTGAATGGTAATGGAGGTGGGGGGTTATTATTACACCTGAAAAGAAAACGAGAACCATGCCAGGCCCAGCAGTGTGTGCGATAGCATGCAGTTCCAGACAGCAGATAGCACTCTCTTACATGCGGCACAGGTACGCAAACGAATGAATCCGGCACATACGTGACGATAAGGGCACAGCAGGTTCACCTACATTAGAGACGAGCTTCTGCGGAGCAGCCTTCAGCAAACACAGCTTTAATTTCTCTCCCTCTGGGTCAGGACTCTGTGGGTTTATCTTATCAAACTTAACAACCTGCAATCAGAGGAAATTCATTCTACATTATGTTTGAATGCAGGCCAACCACAAAGCAATCTGTGGCCCCATCTCCCTACAGGCAGCTTTAAACAAACCGATCTGTTAGTGGTTATGATTTCATATATATAATCCCAGACTGTCTGCCATATTCTTAAGCACTGCAGACCAGATATTCAGCAGATGCACAGATGCACAAGCTTGAACTCATGCTGGGCATGAGCACATGCCTGTTATTATTCAGTTATTAATCTTAAGGCTTTCTTACTCGTACTGTAATTGTTTAGTCCGAAACCAAAATGCAAGATATACTGTATGTACTTGACCCAAAAGTCCACATATCATACACATGAATTTAAAGGACAAAAGTGAGCAAACCAAAGGGAACATAGCCCACATTTTCCTTGAATTCCCCCAATGCCACTTAAAATGCAATGGGTTTCTATCGTGGCTCAGTCTCACATCACCATTTTCTACCATCTCTTTAGTATTATAATGAGTTATAATTAAACAGGCAATTGCTACTGTGTATTTTAGACTTTTATATGTAAATGACATCTGTTCTGATTGGGTGCCTTGCATTGTGCTACATTCAGAAAGAGGGTACAGCGCACATAATGTCAACAAGCGAGGCTAAACCGTCACAGGCTAAATAGTAAACGTAGCAAATAGATTTAATTTTCATGACATTATAAAAACAGTCCTATGAAACAAAGTATTTGTCTTTAATACATTTTCTGTTTAATACCTTCAGTTTAAAGGTTTAAAGTGCAAATGTATGTACACACACACACACACACACACATAAACTCCGGCTTACACAGAGAATGGGAAGTTGTCACTGTGCCAGGCACCTCAGTCCCTCTTCCTGCAGTGGTAATTACTTGTGCCATATTAGACCATGCGTGATCCTCTCACCTCAACACACACACGCACATGCATGCACGCATGCACACACACACACACACACACATACACACACACACACACACACACACACAGACTTCCCTCCCACAGAGATCAGAGGTGTCAGGATCGTCGCCTTCATTACATCTGCCCTAAAGGGCCCGGGGCCCCGTCACGCTGAGATAAGTAATTAACACACAGATCAGTGGGGAGACGGGCAGAGGGCAGCTCCAAAGCCACACACACTAATGATCTCATCCAGACTCTGAGTGGCAGCCCGGGACCCTAACGGTGCCGAGACGGGGCTTAAAATAAACCGTTAGTGTATTAATAGCGCACTCACTCTGGCTTTTGTTTGGATATTCTGGAGATTCATTTAATCACAGCTTATCTGTCACTGTTTGGGACACAAAGTCAGAGGAGTTTTTGGGGACATTCATCAATGCACCTGTGGTCTTTAAAGCCTTTACAGTGTGAATATATTTTACAGTAGTACAGTACGAGTATATTCTCACTGTCTGAACATGAACATGTATTATAACTATACAGGAGGAGGGGGAAAATGTATTGTCTTATAAAAGATGTAATATAATGGAGTATAATAGATGTCATTTTTTTGTCATTATCAAGTTTTCACACGATGTAAAGAGCACATTATGAGATAAAAAGATAAAAAATAATAAAAATGGAGACATAAGGTTTTACTCCTGTAGTGACCATTTGGTATATCATCGCTGTCAGAACAAAACCTTAACTCCTAAAAAGTAACTTTACAGGGAGAGAAAACATCCTTAATTTATAATGGAAGTCACATTAAATATTTTAAAATATTTTAAAACACTTATGGAGTGTTTCTGTTAATTCGGTCATGAAAATGTACAGTGCTGCTGGTGTGTTTGAATTATGCCAGCAAAAAAAACTCGAAGATTTAAGGTAACACTGGATGTAGTTCATTTTTCATGAATTTTTTGAGTACTCCAGGCCACTTTTGATCTGACTGAAATAAAATTTTTCATTTGTTTGCAAATGGCTAAACATTAACTACTTTTTCCATCTGATGATTATCAGGGCCAATAAAAACCCCAGACAGCTTACTCCAGGGTGAGGAAAGATATCCTCCCTGCGTCAGTTACTTCTGAAACAAGCTAAGCCACTGTTGGCAAATCCACAGCCACTACTGACTAAAGCTGAATACAGTGGGCCAGATGATCTAAAAATGTAAATGCGTTTTTAGAAACAACAAGACCAATTCCCAACATAAATTAGAAAGCAGGTGGTAAAATGAGGCAGTGTCTCTTTAAAACTATGCACTGATACAGTAAATGAGGGTCTATGGCAACGTCCAGTAGTTCTTATGTATATGTCTTTAAATGCTAATGCATTTACGGAATATAAAAACTGAGATTAATTTCACCTGGACTAGCATTATAGAGAAATATATGAGAAGTATAGAGAAGTTATGAATGTAAAGTGTCCATTTGTCATACATGAACACACCACAGTGTGAACAGCACAACTTTTTTCCTCTGCATTCACAAAGTGTAGAGGTGGGCAGCCAGGAATACACCGGGGAGCAGTGTGCGGGGACGGTACCTTGCTCAAGGGTACTGCAGCGGAGACTCTGGCAGTCCTGGGATTCAAACACACAACCTTCTGAGCACAGGGGCAACTTGCTAATCACTAGGCCACCAGCCAGCATATATTTCAGAACAGCATCAGCAGTGTTAAGATTTTTACAGATTTCAGTTTGAAATATTGATCAGATCTAAACATCTATCCAATGGCCATTGTTTTTAAAGCAATGCCTTATCTGCAGATATGATTCCAGTGTCACTGTGTAAGTGTGCAGTGACCATTTGTCATATGTTAAAACACTGTGAACAGCGCATCTCTGTATTTAACCTGTTCACCAGTCAGGAACGCAGCAGTGTGTGGGCACACTATCTTGCTCAAGGGCACCTCAGAGACACCTCTGGCAGTCCTGCAATTCGAACCAACATTCATCTGATCACAAGAGCAAGCACTGTCAAACAAATCCGACAGGTGAGGCTGAGACTGAGTCCCCCTTTTTTTTCTGCCCATGAAACAATCCCAAGCACTAAAATGATCTACATGATCTAATATTCCCAGTGATCTCATCTCGAAAAGCCAGCAATCATAGCTAAGAAAAAGGACAAGCTTTACAGCTGTTGCTGTAAAACCCATCACAGCACATCATAGCCTGAAGGAATGAAGAACTGCTGCAATATTCTCAAGCAGAACGACTCTCCTTATGTCCTGTGCATCAAGTAACTATAGCAGTATTGGTGCTAACAAAAAAAATGTTGTAATAGTTTTCAATCGTATTATTGCGTTGTTTATTTAATTATCACGTTGTTATCAAATGCTTTGCAAATAATTGATGAGACACAGCTGCACCATTGAAGTAAGCACTAAATTGAAACTGAATTGAGACAGAAAGAAGGAGAATGATGGTAATCCAAGAAATCAAAGACGGGTGGCCACCACTGAATTTTTAATGATGCCATGCTAGGGTGGACATAGTTATGGGTTCTGTGTCTGTGTGGAAGAGAGACAGACAGACAGAGAGAGAGAGGATGAGAATGCTGATTTAGTTTTTGACAGAGCTCCTGTGTGAAATCAAGTTTAAGCTCGCTATTTCTGCTCAGAGCTTCGGCTCGTAATCATCTTTGCCAGGCTTCTCCCTTCTCTTTGATATCCCTTTAATCTGGAATTAGTTAAACTATTAGGAAATCCTCACTCAGCTCCCCCATGCTCACCCTGGCTGTTATCAAAGGCACCACCTCGTCTATTCCTGCCGTGCGGGAACAGGTTCAAACTAAGGCCTTTAGAGGCGAATATCTGGCAACATAAGACCAATCACAGCCAATCAAAGGAGAGAGTCAAAGTATAGCCCAGGGGCAGCGAAATACTTTCCTGTGTTGATTGTATTTGTTATCTAGGCCTTGTTTTGTCTTTGCAGTTAACATAAATGTAACTTGTGAACTTATGAATGCAACTTATTTTAGACTGGAAACAGTCTGCTGTTCCTCACCCTGTTTCTCAGTGGCCATGCAGATGTTACATGTGCGTTGCATCACAGTTGAGATTCAGCAAAATATCTCTTTTCTGATGGAGCAACTTTATAGTTGTGGTGTATGGTGTAACTTCAGGACAGAACTGCTAGTGCTAGCAGTATAGATATACAATCTCTGCATGCTACACCATCTTTGGAGACGGGGCGTTTTTAGGCGTAGGCAACCTAGGTGGCTGCCTGGAGCGGCACCGTGAGGGAGGTGCTGCAATGGTGCACTGTTCGCATCTATGCTTGTCTCATTTTACCGGCTCACAGATGGTCACATGGCTGGACAGGTTTAAAACAGAAAGGCATTTTCCCACTAACACTGTTATCTGTGACTACTTCTTGTCATCATCGTGGTGCTTGGCATTACCTTACTGCTTTATGTGGTGAATATTAGTGAAGTGAGACAGAGGGTACAGTGGGACTGAAAGAAAATGGAGGGCAAACTGTCCCATGTTTCATTTTTTGTTAAACTTTATTAACACCAGAGGAAAATAGTTCTGAGTAGGGATGGGTATCGTTAAGGTTTTAACGGTAATTACTCCTTCTTTCGATAACACTTATCGGTTCGGTACTTTAACGGTACTCTTATCGGTACTTTTTGTTGTGTTTTTTAATTAAAAAA
>JBBPDC010000129.1:14018026-14035267 GCA_037974485.1 Hemigrammopetersius urotaenia | reverse complement strand
AGTCATCATAGCTTGCGTAGTATAGACCCAGCTCCCAACCCAACTTTGTGAATAGATTAACGGCGATATTTTTTTAAGAGTCTCAAGTCGCAACCACATTACGCCGATAACGGCCCACCACTAGTAATTATTGATTTCTAAAATAGTCTATTCAACAAAACCACACTCCACAGCATAGTCATGAAGAGAATAGAAAAGAACTGAAATAATGTTTAAAGCTTGGGAAAGGCTGAAGTTCCTGCAGAGTAAAAACAGCCTTCCTACGGTGCTACTGTACCTGCAGTTATCTGCATGCCCTTGCTGTAACCAGCAGCAGAGGACATTGCCTGGCCCAAAGCTTGATTGGTGCCTAGAGGCTGCTGAGAGGAGGCTGCCTTGCTGGAAGAGGAGCGCTGGCAGTTCTTGGAGTCTTTGCCTGGTTTGGACCAATATAAATTCTCACCAGCCTGCAGAGCCGCACCCATTTTCTGAGCCATCTCAATTAGCTTGGAAGAGAGAACATATATGCCTGAACACAGTGCCATCATGGTTATATGAAGACATTCTGCACCCTGACATAAGAACAGTAGCACAACAGCTAAACACTACAGGTCTTGTAGTGTTTTATTACAATAATTTTTTTCTGTGTCCCACAGTGTATAGTGGATTCATGTCTATATTTAGACTTACTGATGTGTCATCATCTAAAGCTTTTAGCCATGCTGTACAGTTAAATCTGTGTAGTGATGTTCTACCTCTGGGTCAAATTCAATATTGGTGTTGCTCTCCACCAACATTTGGACTTTCTTCTCCATCTCTTGGTACTGCTGCAGTGCTGCCGCCTTGTCTCCCTGATTATACAGCAACACTGCAAAATTTAAGTTCACCAGTGGGTTGGACCTGGGAATGGGGACACAAACGCTCACTTTAAATTAGTGTCTCATATTGGCTTTTTTAAAATAGCTGCACTTGACCTGCAAAACTATAAAAGACATACGCATCCAGACGAACAGCTTGCTCATATGACCTTCGTGCATTGTCTACATCGTCCAAATTAGTCAGGGCGACTGTTGAAAGGCAAAACAAGAGCATCAGTTCAAGTCAAAACAGAGCAACAGAGCAACAGAGCAAAACACAACATGGAACCTTTCTACTAAATGCAGTCTGGGACCAGGAAGCTGTCGCCATGTTCAAAAACAATTAAGTTATACAGGAGAGACAGGATGAAGGGAACAGGTGTGTGTTCACCTGCCAAGAGCATGTAGAGCTCTCCCATACGTGGCTGCAGGTTAATGGCAGCACTGAGGAAATGGAATGCTGAGGCGTACTGCTGCATGGTTAAGTGCACCAAACCCAAATTGTATAGAATCTTCCAGTCAAACGGAGACAGGTAGTTTGCTCTCTTCAGACAGCTTATAGCCTAAGAGAAAAAAACAAGACACACGCAAGAAGACAAAAATGGAGGAATTATACAGACAAGTTGTCAGGTTAGTTATAATTAGTCACTTTATGACACAGGAGAGCATTCTACGAAACTTACAGCGACATATTTCTTCTTGCCGAAGAAGCACATGCCAATGTTGTTCCAGAGAGGGGGGCTTTCAGGCACAGCAAATGCTGCCACACGATATTTATTCATGGCCACGTCGAAATCCCCATGCGTCTGCATCATGCTGCCTGCTGCCAGGATGGCCTGGGGGAAACAAACGCACACAGACTTTCATATTACTGAATTTAGAGGCCCAGAATAACTTCAAAGGCAAGACATCGAAATGAAAGTGTGAGGAGTTTGTGTCGAAGTTTACTCACCTTGTAATTGTTTGGGTCATATGTCAGCGCATTCCCAAGATGTTCAAAGGCTTTCTGATATTTGCTGAGCTGAGAAAAACAATCATGCTTTGAATTAACACCTGAAATCTCAACATACATTTCCAGAAAACAGGCCTGTCAGGTGCCTGATGAAACTGACCTGCATATACAACAGCCCCAGTGTAGTCAGCAACTCTGTGTTCTCTGGGGAGAACCTACAACAGACATGGTTGCAAAAGAAAAGAATTCATTCTATGCTCCACTATATGGACAAAATGCCATTATACAAATATACTGTCACACATTTCAATATATCTTGCTTTACTGTTGCTGACCAATGATAAACACTCCTCTTATTATAATCATATTATGATTTCTTAAGATGACTCATTTGCAAACTGAAGCCTTCTGTGTATCAGTAAACATTGCAATATAATTTAATATATCGTGAAAGAAGGGTTTAACAATCCATGGTCACATTGCAATGCCAAAATGTGACAATGTGCAATAAGAAGATGTGACAGTGTATCCCAGAGAATGGACATTATGAATTCTAATTAAAATCCCATGCAGATGCTGTAAATGCCAAAGATTGCAAATGAGCAGCACCAATCAAACCAGTCCAGCACTCTCTGCAGCACTCCCCTTCTTGATCTGCTTTTGTATAAGCAGATCAAGCACAGAGGAGTCCAAACTTTTCAGATGCTTCTACAAATGTGGCAAAAGTCTAACTTGTACGGGATGATACTTTACCTCTGTGGCATAATACTGACATCTCAGTGTCATTGAAGATGTTATATGCTGTCATAACAGAATCTGTTCATTAATATAAGTGTCATGTCAACATTACCAATAATTCTTTTTGCAGATTATGTCACCTGTTAATTTAAGGTCATGACATCAAACGTAATTGTATCTGACATAAGAATTACTGGACACTGTTTTATTAATGGACATAAACAGTCATGACAACTCATGACAACATATGACATCTGCCAGTTTTTAAGCACACAGCAAGGCTAAAGTAAAATGTTACCTTTTCATGTTATGTGCAGCTACTTTCAAACAAAAACTAGGACAAACACTGTGAAGTGCAAATTGTGTGAACTCACTTCACTATGGAGCAATCAGAACATTCCAGAACTTTCTGCCCAAACCATCATCTTCCTAGCAACATCAGATTTGTCTTCCAAATTTGTATCTGACGGCAGCCCATCACAACAGGCTATTAGTTATTCATTCTGGCTCAGAGGGAGAGTGGGAGGGGTGCGATTCTTTCTTCTGTGTCTGGTTGAAATCGACAGAGAGAAGGAGAAGGCACAGAGGCACTTTGCTTCGGGACCTCCAACACCCCCCTAAGCTCCACTCATTAAAGCGCATCCCACTGTTCGGTGTTACTAATTCATCTGCTCTACGGGAGGGCTGCAGTAATGATGAGAACACACACTGCGCTCGCTGGAGCTCCTGTGCCTTACGTATTTACTCTCCCCACATCCCTCTGATATCTGAGCCAGAGCTCGAGAGGCGAGACGGTGTGAACATGAAGCCAAGAAGCAACAACTTCATGAAGTCATTTCCTTTTCTCTATCTGCGCTTCACACATAAGTCAATAAGAGCCGTGTCAACACCCTTAATCAAACATTAGGGTTCACAGGGAGGAAAATATTAGTGATTCCTTTTGAGGCTTCAGTCAGTCAGTAAGTAAATTCTGTTTAAGGGGAGACTCTGATCACTTGGTGAAAAGGCTGTTTAAAGGAGAGGAGTATGTCCTAAGGGAGGTGTGCAGAATGTGCTGAGAACCAAAGAAAGAGAGTAAAGAGAGTCACAGTCAGCCTGTAAAAGTGATTAATTACAGCGATGACTCTTTTTCTCGTCCCAGCATGCTGTGTGGCCTCAGGCTCTCCAATGGAGAGATGGCAGAGGCAGCAGTCGCTTGCTGTGAATCTCTCTGGGCATCTTAAGTTGCTCTCATACTCTGAAATTTGCCCCACAAGTGTGTGTGCATGTGCCGTCACACAGTGCTAAACATGAGTGCGCTGCGCAAGAGGCAGACACCTTTGAAGCAGTGCATTCTAGGTCAGCCAGCAGAAATCAGGCTCAGCTTTGGTCAAGATGATGTGGGTAAAAAAAGAACAGCTGAAACCACTGTGGATTCACAGGGTGAAGCCAGTGGGCTTGGTACACTTCTTAGTACTTGCCATATTACTGTAAATCTAGCCAGTAGCAGCTAGGGAACAGACTCACTCCACTGCATTTTTGTAGATCTCAATAGCCTTCTCTACGTCTCCTTCTAACAGATAGATCTTCCCCAGCATCATGTAGGTCATGTCATGCTTGTTTAGTTGTAACGCCAAGTTGAGCTGCTCCTCAGCCTGCAGAAAAAGTCAAACTTTAAATCCTCTGTATCACTACAGCGCAACTACCATCATTAGCATTTATAGACAACTGAAATTGTGAACTGTGTAGTACACTGTAATTATATGGTAGCTTTGCCTGTAAACTACTAATATAGTAGTTAAAGGGGAATTACAGATTTTTCCAAATTTTGGAAATCAATTCACAATCATAAGTGAAGAAAAGCAGTCAAAGTGGTTTGATGCGAAATGCACTATTCTGATCTGACGAGTGGATTCCCATCTATCGCTGTTTTACCGTAATTCAAATTATATATAACTTTGAAGACATGCAAGTTCAGAGATCATATTCTATATTGGCTGTATTTGTTATATCAATGTTATACGGTCACCAACTCTGTGTTCCCTTGAGTGACTGATGAATATTCTTAATTTTAAAATTAATCTAATAACCTGGGTTTTATTTTAGCTCTGTTTATGCGTCATGTAAATGCAGCCAATAAAACATTTTTTTACCCTTTCAGAAATAGTGCTAGAGTTTGGCCTTTTCTATCCCAGATCGATACAGAGAAACTTGCATTTGTTAATGCTCCCTTTCCTGGGCTTCCTAAGAAATTAAAATATCCTCTACAAGCAGCATCTAACAAAAACAACAAAAAGAGCTCATACCACCCTTTTTGGGTACTTGCATCTTTTATAGTAGATTTTAAAGTTCCTTTACTTGTTTTTAACATTCTAAATGGCATTAAAGCATCTGCTTTCTGTCTGGTTAGATCTGCAGACTTAGACTCAAACCTCTCTGTAAATTACAGAAAAAGAGGAGAGGCCTTATTCTGAAATTACACCTCTAAACTGTGTAACTCTGCAATTCTGCGTTTACATCCAAGCTCAGTATGTTTTTTTAAGAAACATTTGAAAACATCTCCTAAATAGAGCTTTTAATTAAAATGCACCCCAGTGTTTGTAAATACTATTTTAATTTGATCTGTGTATTGCCTCACATTTATTAAAGCTTTTTAAGAGCAACAGTATTGTAGTAATAGAAAATCCTTAAACTCAACATAATTTTCTTTTATTATAACTTTAATCAACTATCAATAAAGCACTTTGAGTTGCTACCTGGATGAAAAGTACGCAGTATTATCATTATTATTGTGACCCCTGTTTCCTATCACCACTACTGAAAAGAATTCTGTGTGAGTTTGTGACTCTACACCAAACCATTTTACATCAAAACACTTTGAATGACCCTTTAAAAGACTTTGCACTCTTTTATGGCAATCAAGGTAGAGTGTGTGAAATATTGCAAGGAGTCATCCCACATGTTAACTAATCCAAAACACTGCATGCAATCCTTGGAACAACTCACACTCTTGAAGTCCTTAGTGTAGATGTAACAAACTCCAAGATTGTGGTTGATCTCCTGCAGATGAAGTTGAAAACACATATTTGACATTTTTCTACCAACACACTCTTGGAATCAATTTATTTGAAATGACACAGTATATACTTTTATGGTACAAGGTTCTATGGACACTGTAACAGTATCTGGAAAGGTGAGATAATATGTACCCAGTCTTTTTGGTTGAGCCGGGCTGCCTCATTGTATACCTCAATAGCGGCTTTGTGCTTCCCTAGGAGAAAGCTGAATATAACAAAAACTCTGAGTAAAAATCAATCGATCATGTACAGTGCTAACACTAACAGAATAATTGGATTTAAGACAAAAAAGCTTTTAAACCACAGCCTTTAAAAAGCTTTGCCTGCCCCTTTCAACTTCTTAATAATTAGCAATATTAGCCTCGAAACTTGGTGCAAAACTAAGGATGAAACTTTCATCAAACATGTCTTGGCTGCACTACTACAGACCATAAATATTTTGTTTGATTTTTTGCCATTTTCACTGTTATTTATGGATGGTATGGCGTAGTAAAGTGCTTACAGGGAGCGGGCTACTTGTTTAAGATTGTCTGAGCTGGTGGGATTGAGGATTGCACAGCTTTGAAACAGCTCCAGAGACTGTTGGATCTTCCCTTCCAAACGCAGGATCAGAGCTACAAACACACACACACACACACACACACACACACAATTTATTATATTAAATCATATGTAATAGTTATCGTATTGACGACAAATTTCATCCAATATGTTTAAACAATCAACTAAAAAAAATACTCTTCTACTCTTCAACTCTTAAAACACCCCCCAAAAAAGATCCAATCAGATTAGTTGGAAGAAAAGGTGGAATTAACCAGTCACTTCTGGAAGTCTTACTTTGTTGACTTTGGAATCGAGCAGCAGAAAATTTTAGAAATATTATATGTAATGACTTTTACAAGTTTCTGGAAATACATATTTAATATAGAACAATCAAAAAACATCCATGTGCAATGCCAATAGCTTAGTGCTACATTCCTACAGAAGCAGTCATACGCATTATCTTAGAGTTTTTTTGATGAGTTTTCATTTTTATGGCCTGAAGGCCTATATCTAATAGTAATGGTTGAATCCTGGAAATGGGTATCACAAGACCTCACATGTACTCTTGTTTGACAGCTAAAATTACAGTAGAAGACAGTAGAAGTCAGTATGAGTGTTAATGGGGAATATTAGAAGGCTATGGCACTGACCTTGGACATAAACTGCATATTCACACATGCCCTGAGTCTCCTGGAGTTGCTCTTTGATGATGGCCTGAGGAGGCAAGCAACTAATTAAACCATATAAAAGGCAGGACTAATAAAAGACATCAGTGTAACTAATTCTTTGTTTGCTCTTTTTACAACAAATGGAGGAAAAAAACAGAAGACAGCTTGTATATATCTTACCTTGCAGGTCTCATAGTCTTTGCGGATATAGTGCAGATGAATGAGCCAGTTCCTCCTCTCTAGTATAGGAAGTTCTGGTGCTGAAACAACAACCCATACATGGAAAACAGACTGTTTCTTAATGCAAACTATATAATGAATCCTAGTGCAATCAGCCTGCTGAAGCAAAATAGATTTTTTTTCAAGACCTTTGCAAAAATTCTACAATACGGAATTAACTGTGCATAATAAACTACTCATGCATACTAAAAGTTCTTTTACCAGAGCTAGATTAAAACACTCAGGATATAAAGCTCAAGGAACTACTGTCCAAATGTCTTTAAAACAGTAAAGGGGTTCCTTTTAGATATCTATGCAGACTTCTGACTCATCAATTAAGGTTCATCTCAAATGAAAAAGGGCAGGATTAGTCAGTTCAGGGTTCTTCACACATACTCTGAAGAAGTCTAGCATGTTTTAGTGTCTACATGTGACAGAAGACTTTTTTTGTCTTTCTGATACGGAGCACTAAGCGGATGTACGCCCTCCTCTCAGCTGGAGACCATGTAAAGCTCCCTGTTCCCAAATCCATAATGGGCACCACAACAAAAGAAGCATCCACAGCGAAAAGCTGCATCTGCATCTTACTTAGTTCGCTCACAAGGCTGCTGGTGAAATCTGATTTCAAGCAGTTCTATTCCTGGACAGACTTTTCTCTCTGAGCTGTAATCCTCTTCAAGGCCAAACGGAGGCCAGGGAGGAAAACGCAGCCAAACAGCACCCCCCACAGGATGACGGGGAGAATTGCAACCAAGGAAAAAGTGCTTGTACTATTGACTTCTATGTACTCAGCTCTGTTTGAGATAACCAGTGGTGTGAAACTACACGGAACCTCTGTTTTAACGTATTCTCTTCATGACAGAGTGTTTGTATCAATCAACTAAATATACAATGTGAACCATCAAACTCCTCAATTAAGTAATCTAAAATGTTTATGGAAAATTGGATCCAATCGAATTACATTTTATCAGGTAATCGATCCATGATATTTTAACTTTCTGTTTTGTAAAAACAAAAGAGCATAGCATTTTCAAAGCCCAGTATTCTGTTCAGGCACAGCACAGTTTCAGTACTGTGTAACAAAACTTCAGTACTGTGTCCTTAGATTTTTTTCTCACAATCATTGGTCTTCTCAGTCTAGAAACAAACCTTTTTTAGGGTGGGGTTTCTTGGGGTCAGTGGACACAGGAAGTGGAGCATCCTAAAGTAAACAAATTAAAATTAACTGTTGAAAACATTCAGGATCACATGGTAACTTCATGCAATTATCCAGTATTAAAGGAAATCACTTTCAGATACACACAATCAGGTCAGTTGTGACAGCAGACTAATTTCACACACAAAATGTGTGGTATATGGATTTATCAGATCATAGGCAGGGGTAGTTTAATGACAGTTTTCATGCACAAATATTTAAGAATATAGGGGATATTCTGGGCTATACCAGCCTCCCTAAGACATTCAATACTGTTTATGGAAAAAGTATTGGGACCCCTTACCATTACAAAAATGACATTCAAATACATAGACTTGAATAAATAGCTGGTTCCCCTTTTGCAGCTCTAACAGCTTACACTGTTCTTGGAAGACTTTTGTACAATGTTTTGGAGATTCTGTCGAATTTGTGCCCATTCATTTTGGGGATCAATTATGAGGTCAGGCACTGATGTTGGACGAGTAGGCCTGGCTCGAATAGAATAGAGTCCTCCCCAAAGTGTGTGCACAAAGTTGGAAGCATGGCACTATCCAAAATATCTGGATTTGCAGAAGCCTTAAGACAACTTAATGAACTAAGGGGCCTAGCACAAATCCTGGAAAACGTGTGTCCCAATACTTATGTCCAGATGGTGTCAGTAGAGGTAACACACCCGTATTAAATCGTTTGAATAACATTCTACTCTAATAGCTATGTTGGGTATCTTTACCGCAAAAAGAGCTATTCAGCAGATACCGTTAGCAGAAGCCAAACAAAGGTGTAAACAGTGGCAGTGTAAGTGGTGGAGACCCTTCAGGGGGAGAGGTATAAACCGTGCAGATCTGTTACCTAACGCCTGTATCTCTCCACTACAACAAGTTAACCTTAACTACAGCCATCCATGGACTCCACTTCAGGACGTCCAGTGAACTTGGTCACTCACATTTAAACATATCTTTTCGTCGAGTCTTTTAATGAACACAAGACGTTTCTCACCGTTTTAACGGTCTCCTCGTCAGCCATCCCTGCTGCCTAAGAGCACAAACTTCCGGTTTCTAAACCGGGCCCCCTCCAAACGCACAACGTTACTATGGTAACTCCTGAGCTCAACGCTGCAGCTCCAGAATCCTCAGAGCCCGTTGGAAATACACTATAACAAAAGTATTGGGACACACTTGTTTTTCAGGGTTCTGTCTAAGGCATCTTACTTCCAGTGAAGGGCAGTCTTAGTGCTTCAGCATACTAATACATTTTATTCGTCGCCATGCTTGCAACTTGCAACGTCATTAAAGTCCAGATCACTTTTGTCCAGATCGCCACTTAACACTGGCACCCAATCAGTAACGGTTATGCTACATTTCCCACCCACGAAATCATTGTATAATTGTTTAGCCGACGTGTACCATTAAAGTTAACAGTCTTCGTAATTAATCACTTTTTGCACTGCATATAATGAGGCCCTTTCGCACTTCATTCCATGCAGTACTCCTTTATTACACGGTGATCACCATCCAGTTTCTAAATATAAGCAACATTGTTGAGTAGTTACATAATATTTAACTACTAATAGTTTTATCAAATAATTAATAAAAGTAATATATAATGGAAAAAAAGTAATATATAATATAGCAGTTTCTATCCAAATCATGAAAGAAGCCCATATTATAGAAACATTCCCAATCACACCTTGAAGCATGGTGCATTGCAAACACACTTCCAATGTAGTGAGAACCTTATTATAATGCATGGAGGTAATGAGTTAAATACAGGAAACAACATACTGCAACAACAGAAAAGCTTATGTTCCCACTGACATGTAAACAAATTAATAAAACTGCAGAAATATAATTTATTCTTGGAACTACAACAGAAAAAATTACAACCATGCACATCATATAGTTTCTTTCCAGGAACAAATCGTGGAAAAAAATATCAAACATAAATTCCGATATAAAATCAGGACCAAGAGTTAATTAACCGTGTTATGACAAGATCTGATTGACATGCGGGGACAAACTTGATCCTGAGAATGCGTATAATAAAAAAGTGAGTTAAAAATAATGTTGAGACCAACATAAATCCCACTAATGCCACATTTTATAGAGTATTATTAGATATGTACCTACCCTCATCACAGTGTACAAAATAATGCTAAGAATGTTTTAGAATGTCTATATTCCATTGCATTGTTAGGGCAACATGCATAAATCACAGATTATTGGACTAAAATCATGACTGTTCACAGCTCTGTAAATCCCTGTACAATTTCCCTTTATTAAAGTTATATTTCTTTCTATCAGCCATTTTCTCTAGGGTTTATTATTCAGCAGCATCTGGAATCAGCCAACACAGGGGTAACACCGACTGGAACTTCTTTCAGGTACAGCTATTACATAAGTAACTGTACAAAGATCTACGATCTACCTATATTGATTATCAAACCTTTTTCTACATCAAAGTGTGTGTGTGTAGTGTTTTTCCTCTTGCCAGGAGGTTGAGGTTATCAGTTGCAATAAAGAGGCAAAGGAGAGAGCCATAGTAAATCCAAAACCAATGACAGGTTCACAGTTTCACATCTTGTAATGAAACACCACCCCCTAATCCTTAATTAATTAAAGATCTATTAGTCATCTATTCTTAACCAACCAGTCACAAATTGATTATTTATCAAAGCGAAGCTGCACATTGGACACAAACTGACTCATTGCACATAAGAGGGGCTCCATTTCAGTGCTGAAACTCAGGAGAGAAGAGAAGCACAGTTCTTCAGGAGCAGAGGCTTGGCAATCTCCAAGAGGTCCAGGTTAGGGTCCAGTGACCTGCCTAAGCCTTCCAGCACCATGATAGCAAACACAACGGAGGCAAAATTACTCTCCAGCTTGACCTGCAAAAAAAGATAGATAATGCAGTTAGATTCATGCATATTTGAATACTGGCGCAGTTGTAGTTTTCGCTGTTTTGAAATTAAATAATGAATGCAGGCTTTCGGTAAACTGTGTAGGAAATACAATCCATTTCAGGGGCTCAAAAATAACGAGACCAATGACAGCTCAGCTGTTCCATGGTCAGATGTGTCATTCCCTCATCATTCCCTCAGTATAAACAAATTAAAGGTTTAGGGTTGATTTCAAGTGTGGCATTATCATCCTGTTTCTGGTAATTCTGAATATGAACTCTAAAGAGCTGTCACTGCCAGTGAAGCAAGTCATGATTGGGCTGAAAAATCAAAACAAGCCCCTAACAGAGTTAAACAAAGTGCAATATAATGGATTTAATTCACTGGTTGATAATAAAAAAAATAAAATCTTGGAACTGCTGAATATGTGTATCATTATTTAGCTCAGTGAAAAAACTCAAATACCTTGTGGTGGATAAGCAATCCAAACACTCGAGACAGCAGTTCTGCCACCTGAACCTTAACAGGATTACAGAAGCAAAGCAATTAATTAAAACAAAATTAGGAAATCTCTTTTTGTTGAAATGAAGGTGTGTACTAACTGTAGTACCTTCCCCAGAGACAGTGTGTCACTGAGCGCATGGTTCACCAGGTCAGCCATTTCTTTTTTGAAGCGTGGGACATCTTTGCACTCGCTGGCCCTGGCATGGTTCAGGATCAACTCTGCCACACGCTCTCCCTGACAGTAAAAATATGTATGAAAAGATTGGAAACACTATACAGAGTATATATTTACACATACATGTTTGAGGACAAATACCTCCTTAAACTGCATCTCATCTCCAGTACCAAACCACTTGCATGAGTCTAAATTCTAAGAATGGAAAGTAATCTTAATGTTTTGGCTTCAGATACCTGTTTGAGGACAACAGCAGTGAAGACAGCTTTCAAATTACGCAGGTCTGTCTCGCTGAGCTGGGCCACAATGCCAGTATCCAGGAGAACCAGTTGCAGTGGAGGAGGAGATGGCCTCATGCTGACGACCACTGTGTCCCACAGGTCTGTCAGTGTAGCCCTGTCCTCGGGGTGGGCCCTCTGACCACACTGCACCAGGATATTCCCTGGATGGAGGTCTCCATGGACAAAGTTATCCTCAAATACCTAATAGTAAAATGAGACTGCTTAAATGCAGGTAGTAACAAGATTCACCAATGGGACAAAACATCTGACCATTGACATGGGAATAACCTTGATCATCCTGTTACAACTGGCAAGATTTGGGAGATATTAGGCAGCCAGTGAACAGTAAGTTTTTGTGTTCGACAGGTTGGATTTGGCACAAATGGGCAGACTTAAAGCCCAGAGCGACCTTAACAGAGCTCAAACTGTTATGGCCAGATGACTGGGTCACAGCATCTCCAAAACAGCAAGGCCAAAGGGCAAAGAGGACTATGTGACAGAAGCACTACTGAGGTCACCAAACATTTTAATGCTGGCTACAGGAACAATGTGTCATGACACAGCACACTGCACAGCACACTGCACAGCACACTGCACAGCACAGCGCAGCATTACATAGCCACAGACTGGTCAGAAGGTCGATGCTAACCTGTGTCCACCATCAAACAAGCCTACAATTGGCACACAAGCTCTGAACTGGACCTTGAAGCAAAGGAAGAAGGTTGCCTCGTCTTTGACACCTCATGGACAGCCAGGTATATCTACGGTGTATACCTAGGGAAGTGGCATAGAAGGTAATCTATTTGACACGTTTAGTTACGGCATTTAGGAGACGCTTTTATCCAGAGCGACATACATCAGTGCTCAAGTATTCATCTGTTCTTCCCCAATGGAAGCCTCTAAATTCCTAATCAGAAGGATGTATTGAAAAAGTTTGAAAGGTATCAAAACATATAGTACTTAATCTGATTATAAGCACTTTGTGCCAAATCCTACACTTGTAGAGTCCATGTTGCAATGGGTTGGTGCTGTTGGTGCGGAAGGCCTTTTACATTAGGTGCGTATGCAGGAACTGTGCAATATTTCCCACCACATAGCCACATCTAAGATAAAACTGTTGATAGTAGAGCAGCTTGTGTGCATAGCAATAGGCAAGAGGTCAATGACAAACAGGCATGTTTCTTGCCTTATGGTGTATTATTAATATGAGCAACTGATTAATTTATCTATCCAGCATGATTTTACTCTGGCATTTGTGCCCTGGTTGAGAAACAACTCATCATTTATTAGCCATGTAGCGTCAGATAATTCAAGCTATGTTGGATCAGCTTCCACCCGTGTCAACTGTTTGGTTAATACACAAAATCTTTATGTGGCTAACGTTGAGTGTATTTCCTGATTCCAACACACCTGATCCAACTAAGCAGTCAGTTACCCAGCTGGGCTGACATTGATGTGTAAACGTTAAAATATACAGCACAGGGTGTATGCCAGGACTTGTCTGGGAACCAATGTTCTAGGATAATCACGAAAACTACTACTAAGTTAAACATAACATTATGTCTGATTTCTTCAAAGTACTCGCTCTTGAATCCCATTCTCGTAGCCCTACGATAAAGCACTGAACCCCAGAACTCGCCTGTATTTATCCTTTACAGAATATATAACATGCTACTCTGCCCCCTTACAATAAACATCTGGTCCTTGAGTACAGAAAACCAGTAGCGCAACATTATTGGAGGGTCTAAAATATCATCCAAATATTGTAACTGTGTCTTAAAGTGTGCCCTGTATCAGAAGAGAAAGCTTATGAGAGAGGCAAGATTATGAAACAGGAGTGTCCAGTCATATCTGTAAATGGCCAATTTAGCTGCAGGTTTTCATTACAACCAAGTACACCTGATTCTACCTGTTTAATTAGTTGGTCTTAGTCTTCAAACAACTGATCACGTGCATTCTGGTTTTAATGAAATGAAAACCTCCAACCACACTGGTCCTTAGGATCAGATTGGGCACCCCTAATGTAACAGAATCTTTTTTCCTCACACCATTTTCAGCAGAGTGTCCACTCCCATCCGAGCAATTCTCTGCTTCACGGCTACAGGCACCTCTGACTTCAGGTAGCTTGAAATGGGTTCACTTTCCTGAAAACGTACATTAGTACAAGTTAGAATCTCCTAATAAAGAAAAACGAGATGGCATGTGAGCAGTCTCTAGGTGAATTCAACCGGAAGCTAATCACCTCATAAGTCTCCACCAGAACGGCCCTCGTAACAAATGGTCTCAGGGGTGTAGGAAACTTGACATATTCCAAGTCCTTGAAGTTATTCTTGAACCGTTCCATGTTTCTTGCTTCAAAACGAAGATCTATCTGTAATCAAAAAGTATATACGTCAAAGGAAATATCATGATTTCCTGTGATGGCAAGGCAGACTTGCTTGCTTTTGTTTAGAATCACCTGTTTGGTCATGAGCTTCTCAAATTCATCCACCACTTCTGGCAGACTCAACCACTTGATGCCAGGCAAGCAGCTGATGAGCAAGCTCCCTGCCTTCATTAGAATCAGGTCTATTTGAACCTGTCTCCTGATTCCAGGATGAAGCACCTGTACGAAAAGAGGGAAATGGCTGTGACACTTGTGATGAACATAATGATATATTGGCCCTAAAATTGATATTAAAACATATAAGTATTGAAACATGAGATTACTAGAGTGGTGGACAACATTGATAAAATGATTAAAAACCTACATAAACATTTTCTTAACTGAAAACCCCAGGCCTAGCACAGGGGTGAACTTACCTTAATTGCCACAGGCATGAGACACTCGTCCTCGGTGTAATTTATCGGAGAGTGTGTATGTTGAGCAGAACTCTGTTGGGTCTCCTCCTCTCCCTTCTGTGGCCCCCATAAATGACCCCAAGCTCCTCCAAGCCCAGGGATCTCCCAAGCTTCCAGCAGGTCCTCTTTCTCTAGGCTTTCAACCAGCTCCTGGAAGGCTGGGTCCATGATGCTCGCTACTCGAGCCTTAGCTTGATACACCTGAGCCACACAGCCTGAACCCACTGGCTCCTTGCTGTCAAACACAAACAGCCGCCTCCAGTCCTCCCCAAAGGCCCGCTTCAGACATTGCTTAGTGTGAGCCCAGGAGTGGGGATGCACTCGCACATGGAGACGGGAAAAGCGGTCACAGAACTCTTGCGAAAAGATGTCCCGTCGTGTGCTGGCCCATTGACCAAGCTTGATGAATGTTGGACCAGAGGACTCTGTGACCCAAAGCAGAGCGTCAAGCCAACGGGTGGTCCAGCGATGTGAGAGCAGAGTCAATGGGTAGAGCAGCAAGAGGGGGCTGAATTTGAAAAAGAGTACCAAGGCACGGATGCTTAGTCGCAAGATGAATATAAGCCGGTGAACCTGCACTCTGGCAACAGACTTCTTCTCTGTGGTCCTCTTAGGGAGTACTGCTTCTTGTGCTGAGACATAGGTGACACTGCCCACCCCCCAACACAGCAGTGCCACTTTGGGTGTTTGAGAGAAAACTGAACCCCTTTTGATGAAGAACGTTCTGTGTGGTGTGATGCGAACTGACATGGAAACTCTCTGCATGGTACACCTGAGACTTTGGAAAATGTTCTTTGCACAAAACGCAGACATTTTGTTAGAGCCTTGATACTTTTTCTAATCTTAATTATTAGTTGGTGGCATTTACTGCTACAGACTTCCCATCATTTGAGCGCATTGTACGGAGTGTACACTGTGAAATATTGCACCTCAAATGAAGCTACAGACATACATACCAATGAGTTTCTGGTCTGGTCTCCTCTGTAACTTACAGCTGCAAACTAACGATAAAGCTCCTCTTGGCACTAGTCACATACCCGAGACGGGCGCATTTCACTGTATGCACTGAAGTGTCAACACAGACTTAGCACTGAGAACCAAAACATCCAGCTTCTGACACCCATCCGTTAATTCATCCAGACTGCACACACATACAGCTGATAGTCAACAAACGCATGCAACGTTCAGTGAAAGATAACTGCTTAAGTTAGCCGACGGACTATCCAGTTTAAAACAATGTTCTAGCGTTAAACCGATCGCTCGTTGCATTAAAGCAGCTTTTTGAGGGCGTTTCATTCATACTTGTGCAACTCGCCCGCAGTCTCCGGGTTTACCTTTAAATAATCCCGTGTAGATACACAGTCTGCAGTTCGTTCCGGAGACGCACGGTAGGATTGCTTTGTGTATAAAACAAGATGAAAAAAGATAAGACCAGATAAATTACCTTTATTAGTCATTTGTATAGTTACGGCAGCAATGTGGACAGAACAAAAGAAAAAGTAAGAGCAGCAGGTTAAAAACATATCAATACTTTAAATACACATGAATAACACGGATTGGAGTAAGAAGGGAGCATCATTACGCACCAAATACACTATTTATTAAAACAATAACGTGTATCTTACTCAAGGGCACCTGAGTGGTGTCACTAGAAGTCATGGGATTCGAACTGACGACCTTCTAATCATAGGGGCAAATCTCTTACCAGCAGGTATCCAAGCGTGTTTAATAGCTTTAGAGGAAACTTCACAGACAGTTAAAACGTCACATAATTATGAAGACACTTTCTGGTACACTGTTTACCAATGGTTTCGGTTTTGGGTTAAAACCAGGACCTCCAGTATTTCAGAATACTGGAATTTAGCACATGTTGCAGTTTTCTGTAGCTGTGGTCAAGTGCTCGGCAAGCAAGAGAAAAAGTGAAGGAGGCTGCTTAACTGCTCTTACAGTTGATAAATTAAAATACTACGTAAATAACACTACGTTATTACTGTATGAACAGCATTTAGCTACATATATAACAAGTGCTAATTTAGAAATCTTAAAAATTAGCTTTCTTGCACAAGCTGTCTATTAAGTCAATGTGCTAACATAACTGGGCTTTACAGGTTTGTAAGTCTTAACATCCGCTGTAATGTCTGCATCAGCCTATGTTAACGTTCCTTAAAATCAAAATGTTTCTGCAATATAGAAAGAAGTCTAACGTTATCAACAAATATCCACGGTCAGTGGTGCATTTGGGAAAACGAGAATGACAAAATTCTTCTTCTTCTTCTTCTTCTTCTTCTTCTTCTTCTTCTTCTTCTTCTTCTTCTTCTTCTTCTTATTATTATTATT
>JBBPDC010000129.1:13985583-14000362 GCA_037974485.1 Hemigrammopetersius urotaenia | reverse complement strand
TAGAGAGAGAGGTAGAGAAAGGGGGGGTAGAGAGAGAGAGGGAGTATTAAAATATTATAATCAGGATTGCCTCAAATATGGTGAGATTTTAAAGAATGCTTTAACAGTTTTGCTGAAAATCTAAATCTTGGTTTAGGATGTTACATAAATAATCCAAGTCTTAACCATGTCTTAAAGTTTAAAAGTAAAGGGCAAGCAGCTGGTAATTATTTTGAAATTCATGCCTTTGCCACACCAAAGAGCTCACCACCATGTGCTGAATGGCTTCGATATTGTTCTTGGCAGACCCCTACAGAGCTGCTGGGATTCCAGCAATGCCAAGTGTTTCTGAAGGACAGGTACTAAAGGTAAATGCAGACAGGACAAACCACAGCTTCAATGATCTCCCCCAAGGAGCCAATTACCAGCACATCATCACAGTCTGAACAAAGCCTCATGTCTCCTGAATGCTAACTTTGTAGGAGAAAAAAAACTTACTATAGAGGTTTATGTAAAGAATTACTTTCCCTTTTTTCTTGTTTCGGATCATTTTTATTGGACCGTTTATCATTAAATACTCATACTAAGTAAAAGCAGCCAACATTTTCAAATTGTGTATAAAAGAAAAACAACAAAAATGGAAACTAAAAGGGTTTTGTGCCAACAAGAATGATATGCACCCACAGAATCCAAATAGTAGAGGGCCACTATGTGTGTTCATTAGGTCTACAGGGGCTGGGTATGGATGTGATGTGGGATAATTGTTAGAGGATTTTATTTGAGGTTTTGTGGGGGCTGAGATTATTCATGCTCCCGCCCCCCTATATTCTATATGTCATGCTTCCTCTTGGTAGGAGAGCAGGACATTGGAGGGAGTGGGCAGGAATGCACAACCACACACACACACACACACACACACACACACACACACACAAATGGCCTTCCCCAGATGTGTCTATTAAGTGGTAACACCTGTGTTGAGTGCTCTGTCTACCTCAAAACAGAACAAACTGCTTAGCGGCTCCTTTATTGGCCAGCTGATAATTACTGTTAGCTGTGTGACTCAGGCAAGAGCCATATGAGGGGACAGAGGTCAGCACAGATGCAGAAGTCATCCTTTCATGCTAGTCTGTGGCTTATTTTATGGGGTTTTCTTTCCTGTAGAAGCTAAAAATAGGATAGGAAACTATTTTATTATTTGCAAGGATGTTTTTACTGATTGTGGCACCTTTGGGGTACAGGATTCCACATTGCAATTCTTTTACCCCACTGTGAACCGAAGCAGTAGAGGTTTTGGTTCCAGTATTTACAAACAAAGCTAAGGTAAACAAACCATTTAGCGCGTCTTTGTGCTTGCTTTTGTGGGTATTTATGGTGCAGATCGTTGGATCTTGTTAGAGTTGTTTGAGGGCCTCATCCACTTTATTCAGTGTTGTAGAAAATATAGTTGGCCCACTTTCTAGTTTTAAAATCATTATCTGTGCCTTTAAAATATGTCCTTGAAAAACACAAATACCCATTTTCCACACAGCGTTACTTGTATTGTGGCATTTGTCTTTCAGGGGTAATTAAATTAATTTCAGTTTTCTGTTGTCTTCTGCCACCAGTCTCTATCATCTGATAAAGCACATGATCAGTGATAGTGTAGTTTTTGTTGTAGCAGAGAAAAGCGGTGTGAATAGTGTGTGTGTGTGAAAGGAAAAGGTGATGTCTGTTGATTAGATATCAGCTGATCATTCCTAGTTGCTTCAGAATATCCAGATCCCAAACAGCACAATGGCATCCGCACTGAACTCACTAACCCCGAACCTCTGTGTGCTGAGTCAGCAACCACCTAATGTGCTGTCATGGATACGCTGGGCTTGTTTAATGGACATATTTCCTTCTCCTGGGTTGGGATTATAATCAGAAATGGTCCATATTTCTTAAGAGACTGTCTGTGAGCTGATTGTATCATGGAACACTATCAGCTCAACAGCCTACCTTAGCTTAAGTCTCCTGTTCTCCTGGCATTATGTGGAGAGTGTTCATGATTACAGTGACAGGGTTGATGAATAATTATTTTTAAATAAATAAATGAACCACCATTTTAAATAGTTTGAACTATTTGACACCAGGGTACTCCTATGAGTCTGTGTAATAGACTGCATGTGGGTAATCAATAGAAAAACATTTTCAGGATAAATCTACAGAATACATGTACAGGGATTTAACTGTGTACTACATAGATTGGTTTGGCTACATGTTTAGTCAAAATAAGTACATGTCCTCAACAGAGAACACACTTCTGCACAGTATAGTGCATGTATGAGTAACATAAAATGTAGAATGTGCATAATATGTTTACCCTGTGATTTATTGGTGACCTGTCCAGGGTATTTCACTGCCTTTTGCCCAGAGATCCTGACATGAGTTAAGCATTGATTTACATGTTTTCACATGGTGGTTTCAAAAAACAATGACAATTAAAGACTGAAAAGACAGTAGAGCATATTGGTGTTTTATATATTGACTTACATTTTCCTTAAGTTGAATTTCAGTATTTTAAAAATGATCTCTTTGTGTGTGTTTGTGTGTGTGTGTGTGTGTGTGTGTGTGTGTGTGTGTGTGTGTGTGTCCTTGTCTTCTCAGGATGCCAGCTGCTAGCATCATGACCGGTGGGAGAGCTCTGCTGCTCTGTACAAACACAGAGAACTGCATCTACCAGTCGGTGAACAGGTATGACTGTAACACACCACAGTTCAAAATCTTCACATTGACCCACATTATATATATAGTGACAGATCAATGAGCACATAGCTGGGAGTGCTGTGTTCAAAAGACTGGAGTAGAATTCCAAATCAGAAAAATGTTGGATAACACTTTATATTGTTCGGTATAAAAAGGGATTTTTGCTGTTTTGCTGGTGCACCAAATTATGCATTTCAGAGTGAGTGAGAACTAACCGGCAATGCCTACAAAAGGCAAATCTATTCTGTTCTCCAGTGACCTCTGGGCCAAGGTTTCAGACCAAGTTTAAGCATTTAATCCAGTCAAAATAGTTGTTTGTATAACTTATGAGGACTCAGAGTCTGCCCCTATAAAGAGTCTCTGATTAGTGGTGGTCTAGTATAAAATCTTGATGCTGATCCATGTTTTCTTAATTGCACACAGATTTGGAAACTTTGAGCCCCCATGTGTTATATTTGGGATGCTTTTAGGACAAGCCTAGCAATGAATGTATTTTACCGAAGTCTAATTAAACCTCTAGGCACTGCCATAGTCTATTAGCTAAATAATGACTTGCCTTGGTGGATTGGAATGCCACGGCATGTTACTGCGAGCAGTAAAACCTTCAGCAAGAGGAGCTTCGAGTGGACTGAGCTCATTCTTATTAAGTCCTTTTTATTTAAGTATGTCACAAAGAGGCATAACGGTCCATAAAAGGCAGGTCCTGAACAAATAAGGGCAAAGAGATCTTGGTTTCGTCTGTGACTCTGTTTACCCCCTTCCTATCAGTTCTGGGGGCCTCAGCTTTTTCAAAACTTCCTCTCTGTTTTTTTTCCTCCTGTGAGCTCAGTTAGTGGAAAAGAACTGCAGTTTCTGGGTTTGCGTGGGTGGTGGGTGATGTTACCTTCCCTCAGTTAAGGTTCCAAGCTTGGCCCCTTTTTCATCAAATAGTCCATTCCCTTCCAGCAAGCAGAAGAATACAATCACCCCCTCCTTTTTTGGTCTGTTCCTCTTTTTCGCTCTCCCCCTCTTCACTTCACCCTCCCGCTCTCTCTTTTTTCTCTCCCCTCTCTCTTTTCTTGGTTTTTGGAGTTTGACCTAGTTTTTCTTTTTCACTGCCTTATTCTTTGTAAAGTGAAATTCCCAAACCAGAGAAAAAAATGCCTCATATATGTATATATATGCCTCAAGCATAACCGCTGAAATGTCTGTTTGAATTTAATCAGAGATCAGTTTAAAATTCAGAAAATAAGGTTGAACCAGAAATGTGCTTGAGTGTTGACTTCCCTGCATGCATTTTGTTCGATCCTGCAGCAATGACACAAAAAGCTGCAAGGCTCACGTTTCCTCCATTTGTTTGTTGGGGTGATATGACTGTATGAGCTGGCTGCAGTCCAAGCCTCTGTTTATTTATTGAGCCAATTAAAGAAAGAGAAAGATGCACGTCTGTCTTGTGACTTTTGCCCTCCTGGTGGAAGCTCATTTATCCCACTGCTAGCTCTGGAGGTTTGGAACCAACCCATGACCTTAAATCTGATGCTCAAGCACAAACCCTGAGCAGCTAGCTCGGATTGAGATGACATTTTCCAGCCACTGTTTCCACAGTTGATGAAATATTCCTCCTGTGTTAGGTTTATAATAATATTGAAGGGTCTGAACGATGCTAACACTGAACAGGATTTTTTTAGATCAGCAGTTATTAAAAGAATATGTTGGTAAATAACCTTTATATAATTGTTCACTGACCAAGTTGATCGACCAAGCCGTGTTTGAAGCTGACATTACTAACAAAAGTTAGAAATCAACCATATATTTTCCATAAGCACATCTCCAAAACTCCCAACCCACTCAAACCGCATCCAGCTGTTCATTAAGGTGGTGATGACTTGTGGATGTGGTTTGGGACTCGGTATGAATTAGAGTGAGCTATAAAAATGAACATAACTTCTCAGTGTAGCCTAATGCTGTGGCAACCATTTTAAACAACCAGGTCTGTGTTCACACACCGTCTCAAGAGTAAGAGTGCTGATCGTTTTTTACCAGAGTGCCCAGCATTAATACAGAGGAGTCTAACTCAAGATCAGACCTTGTGAATACCAGCCCTGGTGTTGTCTGAAAGTTTTGTTCAGTTTTATAGGTTACAGTAAGTCATTATGTGACCTAAACTACATTCACAAGTCTGTGCCACCTCAAAAAAGAGCAGTTACAGTGAGTTGAGAGACGATTTGGTGAAGTTTTTATACAGAAACAATTTTGTTGACTATTACACATTACTTAAATTCTTGTCCAAGACTACTATTCTTCATAGATTAGTGCCAGTGAAGAGGTTGTTAATTAGCTGATGTTATGTAAAAGGGAAAGGGAAACACACTCCATAACTAGTGAAAGTGACCATTCTGTCATACGTGAACACACCACAGCACACAGTGTGAAGAGCACGAAATTCAACCACTGCATTTAACCCATTCACCAAGTGAAGCAGTGGGCAGCCAGGAACACGGCACCTGGGGAGCAGTGTGTGGGGACAGTACCTTGCTCAGGGTACCTCAGAGCAGTCTTGGGAATCAAACCCACGACTTTCTGATCACAGGGCAAGCGCCCTAACAACTAGGCAACCAGCTGCCCCTGAACTAGGGTTGAGAACAATAGTGGCACAGTGTAGTCTTAAAATGCTGTTTAGTTTAACATTCTGTTTTGCCTCATTTCTAGGTTCCAGTGCTGTGGCTTGCAGATTGAAGGCGCTCAGTCTGTGGTGTCCCAGAGGCCAGACCTGTGCAGGGTTGTGGACAGCCAGTCCCCCCTCACGTCCCTGGACAACCTTGACCACTGCCCAGGGAGCCTCGACATGCTCGCCCACAAGAGACCAGACAGCAGTCGTCCCATTGAGAATGGCCTGGGGAGCTGCAACAAGCCTCCCAGGACTCCCACAGGGATCAAGAGCACCGCCAGCATTAGGGACAAGATCTCTCAATGGGAGGGCAAAACGGAGAACGCAGGGCCAAACCTGCAAGTGCTGCCTCAAAAAGAGAATGAAAATTGGAAGAAAAAGGATGTGAAATCTACCGAAGTACAAAGGAGAGACAGTAAAAGAGGTTTTAGCTGGGACAGACAAGAGGCTGGCAAAGAGAATGGGAACAGGTTTGGAGATTCAAGGACAACTTCTGAAATCCGTACTAAGGAAAAAGAGGTTATTCTAGACAAAGTGCCTGTGGGGAAAACAGCAGAGAATGTCCAGGACAAAAAGTCAGTTTTGACGCACATTAAGAAACTTGAGCAGGCCATGAAGGAGACCCCTTCTAAGCCATCTTTGCCAGGAAACTATTTCTGTCCACCAACTAAAGAGGAGCAAGAGGAAGCGGAGAAGAAGGGTGCAGAACCCATCTTTGGGACTCTGGATGTTGTAAGGTCTGGGAGCCGCCGTGGCCGAAACAGAGACCCTGAGAACGTGTACACTGAACCTGGGACTCCCTCCATTAATCCTGTCCCCAAACCCCAGCGTACATTTCAGCACCACACTCAAACAAACACTGCGGGTCCATCCCAAGGCTCTGTGAAAGGAAAACGGAATCTGCCACCCTTGCCCTCAATCCCACCTCCCCCACTACCCTCCTGTCCTCCCCCTCCTGGGGTCTGTCGAAGGCCTTGGGCTGAACGAGCTCGGGACAGCAGTAACAGGTGAGCTTTGCACCTTGTATGTGTCATGCTGAAGCGTTGTGTAGTTTGTTATGTGGAGTCAAACGTCTAGAGTCAATACTGAATGAGCACTCTGTATATATTTTCTGAAATTGGTTCAAAACATAGCATGTGTGGTTTTATTTGGAGAGAAAAACGCGTCCTGCTTCATTTACATAGACTAAAGGATGTATTTTCTCTGGAGAAAATACATCCATTTCTCTAGAGAGTTTTTAGATTGGCTTGAGCAGCTCTGGGCAAACTGAAAATGAGATGTTTTCATGTGTTGAAGGCTACAGTTGTCTTTGTAATGCCCATTGCTAATGCCTTTGTTTCTGGGTGGCTTTTTGTTTAGTTCTTCTTGGTTTTATGAGGCCAGTGTAGGTGCTATATTAAATGTTCAGATCACGTGGCATAACACATCACTGGGCATGCTTCCGTGAAACAAATACCCATTTAGGGTCACTGTAAGACTGTCCTGTGTGAATGAGTTCAACATTTAAGACCAATCAGATGGTTCATGGAAAGAGGTTTTATAACTTCTTATAGAGGACCAGCATTGGCTATTTGAAACAGTTTGATTCAATGTTTCAGTATTTTCTAAATCCTTTTTCCATTTGTGGTTCAACCGGTTAGCTTCATTTCTCAGCTTTGTGGAGATCCAGGATTATACATTGGCCAGTCAGGCACACAATCTACTGTTATCCCTACAAATCTTTAAGTTCAGCAATTTCCTGTAGTCCTTACCGCTTCTTTCCTTGAACCCTGTATTCTTTCTATTTAATTGTTTTCTTTTTTGCTCCAGGTCGATATTGCCCAATCCCTGTCACCTCATTATTGGAGGGATGCGAGAAAAGCTTACACCATGACATAAAGGATATTTTTTTGGGGTTCTTTTTATCTTTTTTGTCAACATCTTTCAATATGCTTTATGCTGATCTTGCAGGAAGTCATATGAGTTTGAGGACCTGTTGCAGTCTTCCACTGAGGGCTGTCGAGTGGATTGGTACGCTCAGTCAAAGCTGGGGCTCACACGCACTTTATCTGAGGAGAACGTCTATGAGGATATCCTAGGTAATGCCCAGCACCTTTTTCCACTTTAGGTAACTAATACAATGATGTAGGAGATAACCTAAATGGGCATTGCCTGAATATATATGCCCCTTAAAAGAGGACATGAATGGATTCACAATATGTCCTACTCCACAGGGGTTATTACTGAAAATTGCTAACAACAAGGAAAACAACTCCAGAAGTTTTAGCTTTGTGTGACATGAGCAGGAGTATATCATTTTGGAGGGGGTCCCTTTATTAAGAACGATTTTATTGGAAAAGGTCATTTGAGTTTCTTTGCTTTGCCTCACCATCAATTCTGTCTGTTATGGTTACCCCATATCTGAGACTTATTGCAGGCCTTAGATCCTCACTGCATGATGTGAAGTCTTAACTGTGCTGATCGGTGCTTAGAGCAGGGGCCAAATATTAAAAAGATCCAGAACACATTTTTGTGTGGTTTTTAGCCATGAATTATTAAACATTTGACTTCTTAAGGATATGATTTGATTTTAGAACACCATAGACAAAGAGACTCAGTAGTGGAACTTTGCTGTATAATTGCAGGAAAGAACAGTCTGAGTGTCTTGACTAAAAGCACATTGATGGGGTATTATTGTTTTTTTGTCTATTAGAGTATGACAAGCAAAAGACAGGTCTTAAAGGCGTTAAAGTGTATTTGTTCTCCAGTTTCTTCATTTGTCATAAACGAAGAGAGAAGTGTGTGTTCCTCAGGTCTGGTACTGGATGTCCCTACTTCAAACTCTCCTCCCACTAGTCGCATCTGGTGGATGAATCGACGTGGGAGAGGGGTTGTGTGTCTGAAAAAACATCCCTCTTTCCTTTCTCCTCACTCTCTATTCCTTTCTCCTCTTCTCTCTCTCTCTCTCTCTCTATCTCTTGCCCTCTCTTTTCTTCTGCCGTGGTTCTCCCTCTTTCCAAACTACTTGCATATTGCATGTTTATGTAGATGGCATAGATAGCATAGCCAATGGCTGATGGTTCTAGTTTTGGTAGATTCCTTGGCAAACTTTCAGACATCTGGAGCAAAGCAATAATAAATGAAACAAAACATGACGTCAGTCTGAACCCCATCATGGAAAAAAATGGGAGTGAAATGAAGGAGTATTGATGGGGGAAATTAGCAGTAGGCCTATATGCTCAGTTGTGCTAATGCCGTCAGAAATCTTTTGTTGTCATGAGGCTATAGAGGAGAAGGTAAATTTAATCACTGACTTAATTACTGGTGCAAAAAAGCAGTGACACAAAAGTTCATGAACCTTTCAACATCCTTTCTGCAGACCCTCCATCAAAAGAAAACCCTTATGAAGACATAGAGTTAGAAAACCGCTGTCCTGGAAGCAAATGTCCTGTGCCCATGTCACCTTCTTCCCCGACTCCAGACACACCAACTAAGGTATTTACCTTACATCTCCATTTTAAAGTGAATGTTTGATGTCAATTTCAAGGCACGCAGGAAGAGTAACACAGTAACTCATTTTGGAAAGTGTCTGTGTTTAACTTAACCCTCCATTCCCACCAATGCCAGCTCTCCTCCAAGTCTGGCTTCTTCAGGCAGAACTCAGAACGGCGCAGCTTCAAATTGCTAGACCTGCGTAAGACCAACAGAGATGGGGGTATAGCCTCACCAATGAGGATAAGCCCACCTTCAACCCCCAGCAGCCCTGATGATACGCCATGCCTCTCAGGAGACCCCTACAACCGCAGAAGACGGAAAATCCCCAAGGTACTCAGAAGGAGGCCGGTTTCTATAATTCATACCTTCTGTAATTGATTTATGGCTCCACTCAAGGGAATATGGCTCTGTTCAGGTTCTATAGAGAATATTGCAGATGGAGTAGATGGTGGAGACTAACCTTTAAGGGAAAAAGGACATTTCCTTTGGTGCTCATTAATTAAAGTCTCGGACAGACGCTTTGAAAACAAATACGGTAAAACCTCTCCTTGATAATAATAGTGGCTGTTTTCTTTTCCAACAGATGGTGCTGAAGATCAATGGCATCTTTGAGGCCAGGAGGGGGAAGAAGAGGATGAAGCGCGTCTCGCAGTCGACCGAATCCAGCTCGGGACGAGGTGACAACTGGGGACAAATACACATCCTCAAATTTATCTTAAATATTCATAAAAATTTTGATAATATACATAATAATTAGCTGATCTTTCTCAAATAGTGAAAATGACTGTAATGGTGAGCTTACGCTTCTCCTTGATGCTAGTCAATATTCACCCATAGGAGACATGTTACATTCTCCATGTGTTTCATTGTTCAACTGCTCTCAACCCCCCACCCCACCCCCTCAAAAACACACATGTGTCCACTTAGCTGTAAAGACACGTTTACATTTTTGGGTCATTTGTGTTTGACCCATTTTTCCAAGGATGGTAAAGTTATGCTGCTTTATGGGATGCACATGTGCACCGAAGCCCAAAGCATGAGTGAGCGCATAGCTGCATACCAATTTCTTGAAATCTTGTCACATTTCCTGCATTTTCTGTTTGATACAGTGACGGATGAAAACAGTGAATCCGAAAGTGACACAGAAGAAAAACTGAAGGGTGAGCAAAGAACACTGTGTAGCATGACATGCCAAAGGCCCATTCTGATGTGTTTTACCCTGAGATGTCTGTTAGACCCACTTCATGTATGTTGTTATTAGCCTGACTGTGTTTTACTGGTGTGTAATAGCTCATAGCCAGAGGCTGGTGTCCGTGCAGTCCATGTTAAAGCAGACTGGCCGTTATTGCACACTGGAGAAAGACCTGATGGACCTCCAGGAGAGAAAGCTCTTTGAGTACTTCTTGGTGGTGGCACTCCATAAAACCAAAGCAGGAGCACCATATCTGCCTGAGGTCACCCAGCAGTTCCCCCTCAAGGTACTGTGTGATCTTACTGTTATTAGGCTGAAAATAAAATAAATGCCTGTGGATGACTGAAGAGATAGAACAGATCTAAAGGTAGTTAGTAGTTCAGTAGTTGCATCAGATATTCTCAATTACTTACACACATCCCAGGAAACAGTGTCTCTGCTTACTTTATGTGAGTAGGTACAGTAGGTGATTTTTAATGGGGTTTTAACTGGGTTTAGGAGATTAGGTAAGAGACCTAAACATTTTGTTGACTGGTAGGGGATTTGTGTGTGTTTGGTGATTGGGCTATGGTGGGAAAATTGCAGAGCTCAAAGCTGTCCAAACAAATATGCAGGCTAGAGAAAATGCAGATGATCTCCGTCTGGCCATTGATCTACATCACACTCAATGTGCCAAACAGGGTTCTAACAACCTTTTAGAATATTCTGGTCCTGGCGGTTCCATATTTGGAGGTTCTTAGTCTTATAGTTTAAAGCAGGACGAACTTGTTACACGTCTTCCAAAATAAAGAGAGCAAAAAATATGGCACAAAGTAAAACTCGGTTGGTTCTTGAATGAATTTTAAGTGACTTCAGCTGGGTTACGCAGGCTTTACACAAAGCAGGATTCTGTCTCACAGCTTGTGGCAGTGCAGCCGTCTATACTTTATTCAAGTCACTGGACAGTGTAACGAGCTTAGAGGAGAGTGCAGACTGCCAATTCGGTTGTGTCACCTAACAGACACCCGTGCTGGCTAGCATCACCCTGAGTGATGGGGGAGAGGGAAAAAAGCTAATTGTGTTCTCTTGGACTTCTGGCCACGGATGGCAGATCTCCTGATGATGGGGCCAATGCTTAGAGAGCTGCAATGTTTATTATATATTTTGATATACACTATGTAGTCTAAAGTATGTGAACTCTTTTCAGTTATTAAGTTAAGGTGTTTTAAGCCACACCCCTTGCTTAAATATAAAATCAATCTCCACACACATCTGTGGTTAAATAGGGTGTACTGATGAGCATGGTGGCTTTAAACATGGTACTGTCATAAAATGTCATTTTGCAACAAGTCAGTTTGTGAAATGTCTGCCCTGTTAGATCTGCCCAGTTCAATTACACCAGACAAGAAAAATTTGTTTCATTACACTTCATTACTCTATACAATCTCAGCACGCTGATTTCGATGGTAATGTTTATTTTCATGTAGCTTCAAAGGTTTAGTTACAGGGTGTCCGTTGGGTTTTAAAAAGTATTAAAAAGTGATTAATCAAAATTGCCAAATTTAAGGCCATTAAAAGTGTTGAATTTGGTTAAAAAAAAAAAAAAAAGAGGTCTTTTTTCAGACTATGAGGTTTCCCATTTTGAGTGAACTTCTCTCTGCTAATGTTTGCGTTAGTTCGCTTTAGCGTGTCTGGGCACATAATCAAATATCCTCGTCTCAATCCTTAAGTCTCATGGATTAAAGTTTTCCGTCGCTATGACGGATTTCCGTCAACGTAAGGGGCTAAAGCTCAATTTTGAGATTGATGCAGATCAGTTTTGTTGGGGGGTAAACAAGCGGGGGGTGCATAAACAAGCTTCGGCAGACAAAGTTCTGGTAAGGCTGCTTTTTTCCTTCTTCCTAAAAATAATAATAAACATTATGGTTTTGGCAGTTCGTGTAAATATTGATGGCTGCGGAGTAGCCCACAGACTACAAGCTGTTTCCCAACAGATTTTTTTTGCTTTAATGCATGAGTCTCAACTTTGTACGCTATGTTTGATGCTGACGTCATATTCAGTGGTCATTCGACAACCGGGTAGTCAACTGGCTTATGTCCAGACAACCGTCAGCGCGGTCATGGGCAACTGTAAGTTTTCTGACCACTGGGTGAAAGACCCTGCGCTTAAGGACTGGCTCTAGCCTGTAGTAGGGAATAACCGGCTTATTGTTCGGTATGAAAAAAAACATCGATGTGGACTGGATGGGAGCTAACGCACTTCGGCCGCATATACAATCCACTAAACATAAAAATGGAATGCGCGGCCGGCGAGAGCAGTTAACTCCACTCTCAACTTTCTGTGCTGCTGCGCCAGTTTGTTGGAACTATGTCTTCGTTGCACATTTTATGTAGTTTTATTTTACTCACGAAGTGAAATAAATGTGCAGTATGTGGTTCAACATCAGCGAGTCTGTAAATCTATTCTGTTGAACAGTGTTATGTCAAAATCTGTGTAAACGTTAGAAAGGTCATTGATTAACACTTGCAACTCTGTGTCATGATGGTTTTAAAAACAATCCAAAGGTAGTAAAAATGGTATTAAAAGGTATTAAATTTAACTTAAGGATTGCTGTATATACCCTGAGTTAGAAATGTCATTTTTAGAAAAAACTAAATTTGGTGGCTTGGCTGACAGGGTCTTTTGTTATACTCATAACTTTTCACATATTCATATGTTGTTTGTTTGTTGTACATGTAGATAACAGGGTTGCCAACTGTCACGCATTGAGCATGAGACACACGCATCAGTGAGACTTATATGAAAATAGTAGTATTACAACAACCTTAGAATTTAGTTGATCTCTAGAACCAATGAAGGTAGGAAAAAACTGAACATCAGTGAGCATCAATGATAGAAATGAAATGTGTTGCCCAGTGTTATAAGTGCTACAAAAATGGAAGTGTCTAGGAGCAGCAAGAGCTCACCCATGATAGACCAGGCAGCTAGTTAAATACATGTGTCATTTATTATAGAAGTAAATTTGACTTAATAGACTTAATACAAGGTGGATAATAAGGAAACACTGGCTATTAGATAAACAAGAGGAGGGGCCTATTTCTCACTTTAAAGCACTGCACACACTATAATCTATACCCATTTGATTAATAAGATTCTATAGTAAGGACACGATTATTGTCAACTGTTTATAATGAAATTTTATTGCTTAGACTCCACTGGACCAGTGGAAGTGTTCTCTGGAGTGAATCATACTTCACTAAGCAGCATGATTGATGATTCTGTTTTTGGTTGATTCCAGCAGAATACAACCTACTGGCATCTTGAGAGCCAACAATAAAATTTGGGCCTGGTCCCTTAGTTCCAATGAAGCATAATGTTAATGCCAGAGCATACAAAGACATTTCAGACAATCATATACTTCCAACTTTGTGGCAGCCTGTTCAGGGGAAGACCCTTTCCTGTTCCAGACTGTTCTCCGGTCCCAATAAGGCATGGATTAGACAAGTTTGGGGTCGACAAGTTTCTTGTCGGCAACACGGAGACCTGACTGAACATTTCTGTGATGAATTGGAATGTCAGTTATGAGCCAGACCTTATTGTCCAGCATCAGCGCCACAAATGCTCTTTTGACTAAACAGGCACAAATTCTGACAGACAAACTCCAAAATCGTGTGGAAAGCCTTCTAAGAAGAGTGGCCTTTGTTACAAAGGGGGTTTCAGCTTCATGTGAATGCCCATGGTTTTGGAATGGCATGTCCAACAACCTCAAATAGTCGGAATTCCAAATGCTTTTGACCATAAAATGAATACGGCAAATGTCACTTTGACTTGATTTTATACAGATGTGAAATAAATGGCTCTGTTGTGTTTGTCTTGTTGCACTCGGAGGACTACTGCTAACTTCCAAATGTGTACATTTTCTGCCTTCATTTTCACAAAATTATGCGTTAGGAATTATCATGAAATTAGTTGTGAGCATTAATGAGAGTGAAATGCAGCCAAATGTGTTGAGTTTTGCTCCAGACGACGCAAGTAAAAGAAAGCTAAGTGTGAGATATTCAGAATTGTGTGCCAACATGCAATAGCTATGAGCTATTGAGAGAACAGGGAAGATTTGTGAGTTTTACATATCATTTCTGGGTGTTGAATGTCTCATTTTGCACGTTTAGCTCGAGAGGAGCTTTAAGTTCATGAGGGAGGCTGAGGACCAGCTGAAGGTCATTCCCCAGTTCTGCTTCCCAGATGCTAAAGACTGGGCTCCTGTGGACAACTTTCCAAGGTAACCTGTTTGTCTTTCGAAAGGCTGCTACACACTATAAAAAAGGACAGTCTCAAATTTAGTTTCGTTTTGAATGTCTTTTTAGTGAGACCTTCTCATTTGTTTTGACCGGAGAAGATGGGAGCAGAAGGTTTGGCTACTGTCGACGCTTACTGGTGAGTAACTTTACACACTGCGGCAACAGATCTTTCTAAATCGGAATGGACAGCTATTTGAAGCCGACCTGTGGGAATGTTTTCTGATGTGCTTTTATTAATGTGACGGAAGTGTCTCCCTCTTCTGTCATTTCCTCTGCTCAGCATGTAGGTTGTAGCAGAAACGTGAGATTTTGCTTGTATGAGATTCTGCTTGTGAAGAGTCTGTTCATACTCCTGTACACAACTGCAGTTTATCATGATTTGAAGATTACACTGGATTAGAGCCTTTGTTTGTGTGTGTGTGTGTGTGTGTGTGTGTGTGTGTGTGTGTGTGTGTGTGTGTGTGTGTGTGTGTGTGTGT
>JBBPDC010000129.1:13968066-13985483 GCA_037974485.1 Hemigrammopetersius urotaenia | reverse complement strand
TGTGTGTGTGTGTGTGTGTGTGTGTGTGTGTGTGTGTGTGTTTGTGTGTGTGTGTGTGTGTGTGTGTGTGTGTGTTTCTTCACACAGCCCAGTGGGAAGGGGAGGCGTCTGCCTGAAGTCTACTGCATCGTGAGCCGACTGGGATGTTTTGACCTCTTCTCAAAGGCATGTCCACTTCATACTGTATCACCAAGACAGTGCACTTTGTTTTCAACTTTAGAGTACAAATTATAACCCACATGCTTGTGTGTTGGCCTTGCGTAGATGCTGGATGAGGTCGAGAAGAGAAGGGCCATTTCTCCTGCTCTGGTGCAGCCCTTCATGAGGGGCATCATGGAGGCACCCTTCCCAGCCCCAGGCAGAACCATTACTGTGAAGAACTTCCTTCCAGGCTCAGGCACTGAGGTGGGTTCAGTCATGCAGGTTTTTATGAATGGAAGTTTTTATTTTCAGTGTTTTACCCACAAAACAACTGACCTTCATTAACTAAACTAAACGAGTCAAGAATGACGTTGCTGCACTGGACAGACAGCCACAAAAAAATTGTTATAAGGTGCTTCTATCTTTAGATCACATTAACAGTATATGGAAAATGTACTCTCTTCTCTGTCTCTGTCTCTGTCTCTGTCTCTCTCTCTCAGGTCATAGAGCTGTGTCGTCCCTCTGACTCTCGCCTGGAGCATGTGGATTTTGAGTGCCTCTTCTCGTCTTTGAGTCTGCGCCTCCTCTTGAGAGTCTTTGCCTCTTTGCTGCTGGAGCGGAGGGTCATCTTCATAGCAGACAAGCTGAGGTATATCTTGGCTCTGTTTTTGAGACCAGATAATGTGCTGTACAGAAAGTGCCATGAGACCTTAAAGTAAACATGAAAGTGCGTATATACAACTAAATTGTAGCTAAGATGCAAAATTCCCTGCACTTTCAGATAGTTTGTGCCATGAAATCATGATTCAAAGTACAGCACATGTGGGGGGGTTCATCAGAGCAGACAAAAAGAGAGCGATGTGTCACTACAAGTGGAGAAAAAGTGCAGCCCATGGAACCATTTGTCACAGTTCAGAGACAGATATGGAAAAAATGCTGTGCTGTTATAATGTTGCCATGGGAACCGATGTCAAAAGGATTTCTTTCTTGGAAAACTCCACACGGAGCCAGAGGCTAGTCTTCGGGTAATGGAGATGGACTCTCAAATGCATTGTGTACAGTCTGAAAGACCATACGCGCAGTATCTTCTCCCCCAAAGGTCTCAGCTACAGTTGAGCAACCAACTCGACACACAGTAAATCGATTTCCCTCTGCTTGAGTATCTCTTCCAGTGCTCGTTAAAGCGAGCGAGAAGATAGCTGACTTCAGAGGGGATGACGTGTCATTGCTCAGAAATGAGTGGAAACTTGGCTCTGTCAGTTCAGACTGTTATTGAATGAACATAAATGAAAACAGATTTGCTCAAAGACGTGAGATATTAATCTTGTCACAGGCACTTTTTTGCTCGCCGTGATGACTCATTTTCGGTACGTTTAGTCCACTACTGCCAGTGAAGGGCAGAGGGTTTGTTTATATGAGAAGATATTTTGTTACCATTTCTGATTTACTACACTTCACCAAACTGTTTTCATGTGCTGTGGGTCCAGTTTTAAGGTAGGAGTGCAAAAAAGTGAAATTGAACTCCTTTACCTTATCGCCACCTTGTGGTGGAAATGGTCAAGCACTGGTAGTGCTGCAATGACTTTATTGTTAATTCCCACTTTTAGATCTTTTAATAGAGGAAATAATCTTAGAAAATTTTCACTGGCATTTATAGGAGTCTCTCTCTCTCTCTCTCTCTGTCTCTATGTCTCTCTGTCTGTCTCTCTCTCTTTTTCTTTCTCTCTCTCTCTCTCTCTCTCTCTGTCTGTCAGTACACTCTCTCAGTGTTGTCATGCAGTCGTGGCTCTGCTGTATCCCTTCACATGGCAACACACGTACATCCCTGTTTTGCCTCCTTCTATGATGGACATTGTGTGCACGCCGACTCCTTTCATCGTTGGCCTGCTGTCCAGCTCTCTGCCTCGTCTGAAGGAGCTTCCCCTAGAAGAAGTAAGTGTCTTAGTACTAGTCCCTCTATGTAAAAAACATTGAATTAAGGAACACACATTTGAAATGTAATACATTACTACAGGTTAGAAAGCTGCTTTAAAATTATATCACCTAACAAAAATGTCCCAGATACTTGCACCAAGTGTAACAAGGTGAAAGAAACTTTCTGGGAGTGCAGAAAAACAAGACAATTCTGGGAGGATGTGCAGGAGATTCATCTCTAAGCCAACGGATCCTTCATAAAAACAGTGCAGTAAGAGTGAACGGGCACTGATGGACCTCATGCAGTGTTATGGAATAAATGGACCAACACAAAACAAATGCTGTCAAGCCTTCCACTGGAAAATGACTTATGAAGGCGCTAAACAAGAAACATTTAACTTAATGGACTTTGTCAAAGATATGTATGTACTTTATATATAAATGGACCTCCCTGAAGAAGATCCTGTTGATTGGATGTATTAAAATTGCATTGACAGTCACAGAGACTAATGTATGACTGAAACACCTGGCAGGAATGTTTTTTTCTTGTTCTTGTTATTATAGTTTTGGTTATTATTTCTTGTCTACCTTTTAGTAAAGCTTAAAAAAGTTTTCTTTGAAAAACTATACGTTTGGCAGTTTCTTCAGTGGACTACAGTGGTCCCAATAAGGAAGGAAATGGCAGCCAGACTGAGATGAGACTTCCACTAGTAATAGTTTGCCAAGAGAGTAATGGCACTGACACGGTTTTGAAAGGGCAGTGCGTTTCTGATATTTTCCTTGAGCACTTCCTAATCAGGTGGGCTCTGTTCGCTGCCCGTGACCTCTTACCTCCTTCCTCATTCGAACAATGAAATGTGTGGAGCTAGAACCCAGACTGCTATACTGACAGGAAATGACATCTTTCTCTCCTGTTCTCTCCCTCAGGTTCTGGTAGTCGACCTTGGCAATAGTCGTTTCCTACGACAGGTAAGATGTCCCACAAACCGTTTCCTATCAAAGCATTGCTTGAATAATTAGAAAAATCCTGTTTTGGGGACTCAATACAAAATATGAGCTGGCTTACCAAACTAGTCTCAACTTCATGAATAAACAACTGAACAGTACAGAAAGCAGCACATGACTTTTATTCCATGCTACAAATTAGTTTAACAGCTGTTAATATCTAATAATCTATTAAAGTTACTGTGCATCACGTTTTAAAATGAATAATTGAATTTGAGGTTTGAGAGGTTTACGGAATGTTTCACCATTTTACCCAGATGTTGTTTGGAGTACAGTTTTTGCTTTTTAAGCCTAGAACTGGAGCTGCACAGCTAACATTGTTAACAAGCACTAAGAGTTACCAGTGAACCAAATCGTTTATGTAAATACATCCCCAAAACTCTCATCCAGCTCTTCAGTGCCACAGACTTGTCAATGTAGTTTAATAGATACTATTGCTTACTGTAAGCTATAAACAATAAACCAAACACATGGTTTTCCATAGTGGTGAAGGTTTGTTCATTTTTATAGCTCACTGTCACTCACACTGTGATCTAAATCACATCAACCTGGGTGCACTGGGTTGAGAGTTGAAAGAATATATTTACAGAAAAGATTTAAGTGAGAATATTCTGTACCAGTCCTGTCTCCACACCTTGTGACCCTCCTCGGATCTGTTGACATCCTCTTTCTCTTTGTGTGTCCTCTTTAGATGGACGATGAAGACTCCATTCTGCCCCACAAGCTGCAGGCCGCTCTGGAGCATGTTCTAGACAGGAGGAGGGAGCTTGCCTGTGACAGAGGAGACCTTCCCAATGGTATATCATGCTTCAGGAAGGCCAACAGTCACAAGAACCCACAGAAACAAACTTCCACTTGCGATACCATCAGTTTTTAAAATCAATACATTTAGTTAATAATGCAGTGATTTGTTTCAGCTGGCCTTTCTTACTGTTGCTTGTGTTGAAGAAGATCCTAAACCTCTTCAGCAGTTCTCAACCGTTCAGCGACTGCTAATACTTGTTTTTCTATTGTTTTTTTCAGAGCACTGCTCCCTGAGTGCTGTCGTATCCGAAGCTTTTGTCCGGTTCTTTGTGGAAATTGTTGGCCACTACCCACTCTTCATGGGAGGCAACGAGCGCGACGAAGAGTCGTCAGCCTCCTCTTCCTCCTCCCCCACTCCTTTGTCTTTTCAGCGCGAGGCCTTCCGCAAGGCTGTGTCTTCTAAGAGCCTGCGGCGTTTTCTGGAGGTCTTCATGGAGACGCAGATGTTTGCAGGCTTCGTGCAGGAGAGGGAGCTGAGGAGGCAAGGACTCAGAGGTGTGTACTGACTGCATCTTTAAAGCTGCCTCCCTCTGCAGACGCACACGATGACTTTTAGGCTGATTGCACTCTGTAGTAAGATACAGTTTTATTCTATTTACACTTTCACTAAAATTTGTCCCCCACAGTGTGAACAGAAATCTGATTGCACTTTCTTGCATATAAGAACCTCAATAACATGGTCTGTAAACATGGTTTACACTAAGTTACTGCCTGTCCTGGAGCACAAAAAGGCACTTGGTTTTGAAATAACTCCAGGCCTGCGTATCATCGGTGTTTTCTTTTTTTTAATCTTTTTATCTTGGCAGACACATTTCCCCCTTACTCTGGACAAAAAAACCTTTACTCTGAGCTCCAAAACACATATATCACAAACTGCTGAAAACAATGACAAAAGTTCTGGGATGTTTATGTTGTCAAATTAAAATATGTTTTTATTTTCTATCAAGATTACTTTATTTGCAGTCATTTATATCATTTATTTAAGTATTTTTCTTTACAACAAGGGAGCTGATAATTCAGGAGGAAACAGGTCATTTATTGGAAAATGGTGCAAATACTAAAGAGATCTATTTGTATGTCAGGGTTGTTTGAGGTGAGAGCCCAAGATTACCTGGACTCCCTGCCTGGAGCTGAGAATCGAGGGGTCAATAAGTTTCTGAAAGGTCTAGGTACGTTTCTGTTGTTGCCTGTCGCTCTTAAAGAAGCTCACAATCTTTTTTTGTAATAGAAAATGATAAACTTCTTACACATGAATTTCTCTGTTGCAGGACACAAAATGAAATTCCTCTCCTCCAAAAAGTGAAGTTTCTCTCCACAGTGGGTGGACGGAGTTGTGCTGCTCCAAACCAACTCCACCGACTGATTCTGCAAAGAAGCAGAGCACTCATGACAGCACTGAGACTGCAGGGGGAAACCATATGCTCAGCAATAACAGAAACTGTGCGCACTCCAAGGCTCAGCCCAAAAAACGTTGGTAAATGTTATTCACCTGTTAGATAACAGACCACTTCCCATGCAATTTTTCATAAGGCCAGAGGAGCAACTTGGACTTACAGGTGTGGACCAAAGTTTTGATCCCTGTGTACAGGTCTCCTTTTTTCATATTTTAAACATTATTTGCTTATCAGCTATTTTGTAAGAAATAGAGTACAACTTGTTCTCAAACAAGGGGTGAGAAATTAATTTATATTCTTTTTAGAAAAAGACCTTTATCATTTCCTCTGATTCCTTTTAAATCAAAACAAAACAAATGGAAGAAAACAGGCGTGAGTTTGTGATGGACTATTTATCATGTATATTCCAAGCTTGAGATTGTTTTGAGTAAAAAAACGCTGTGACTGGTCAGTTATGTTGGGGGCTGTGTGGGAATGGGAAGAGAAAGAATAATTAAAACATGGATGGCTGGACTCTAGAAGCGAACAGATTGATGGACGGGAATTCTGCACACAAGTCGGAAAATGTTGGACCAAATTACTTAATGGATGTTCTGTCTCTGTTTTTTCAAACACCTCTAGATTTGCCTTAAACTTGATTTTATGAAACTGGTCTCCTGTCCAAAAAGTATCATAGCTATGACTTGACTTGCCTAAACAAATACCCAGTTTACATTTCCACTATTTGTATTATTACATATACAATATTATTAATAAAACATTTTTTTTAACACTGGGGTCACTACAGACAGGACTTGGCTTTTGCCTTATTTTGTCTAAAATCTGGACTTTTGCAGAAGTTTTCATTTATGAAACCTCACTAACCTACTTTAGCATTTCATAATTTAATTGTGCTGAGCACCCCCTGACCAAACAAAATTCCAGTCCATTAATGAAAAATCACAGGGAACCCAGGAGAAGCAAGGCATCGATATATAAAATGTGTTTTTTCTTGTTTTTAGTTTTTTGACAAGGACAGTTTCATAGCTGTTACACATTTGGTTGTGAAGATCAGTTTGTTTTAAAGTGACAAAAGTGTATTAAATAAAGTGATTTTAACAGAACATTGCAGTCCGTTGTCATAACCTCATTGTAAATGTGACTAAAACATACACATAAACTGTCATATTGCTTTATGTTAAAAGTAAAAAAAAAAACACTTAATGTGCGACACTTCAGGATCACAGTTTTAATTGCAATTTTCATGTTTCATTTATTTATAGGAGAAAAATATAGAAAACGGGCCACTGTTTTGATTAGTAGCGCTAAAATGCTCTATCCTCAGCTGAAAATTCTACATCACCAATCCTTTCATTATCTGAGCAACTTTTTAACATTTCCCTACAAAACACCCTCAGCGTTGCATTTTGACATCACGGAATTTAGTGATATTGCGGAAGTCTGATAAGAGCCCAAGCTGACAGGTAGCGGCCCGCATGTGCAACAAGTAGGACATCTGAGGACTGACACTTTTCTCTCCCTCATCTTCCTTTTTTCTGACTGTCTCTTTCTCCCTCTTTTATTTCTCTTTCTGTCTTTCATCTCTCGTGTTTCTGACTATTTCTCTATCTCTGTTTTTTCCTCTCTTATTTCTCGCGCTCTCTGTCTCTCTCCCTGTTCTCCCTCTACAGCCTTCTCTCTTTATCTCACTCCCTCTCGTTCTCTCTCTTTCTCTCTCTCTCTCTCTCTCTCTCTCTCTCCTTTTCCTTTTCAGCTCGTGCGCCTCCCTCACTGCTCGGACCCTCCGCCTCTTTCCTCTCGCCCCTCATCTCACCCTCCTCATTTTTTCCCACCCGTATTCCGGCTAGTGCTGTGAGTAGAATTGACCTCTGTTATTTGATTTGTTAAAAACCACTCTCGTGAAAGGCACGTCTATATGTTCGAGTGTCGCAAGCCAATCACAACCCAAGAGGGCGGGGCTTATCGGAAAACGAGTGGAAAACAAAAAGCACGCCGCCTCCCGTCGGCCAGCCTCCGGATCATCGCCAATTCCTCACATTCCAGCCTTCAAGCAGCTCCGTCCGCGGGACGAAATACTCCGGCATTCCGGCCACATTCTACCCTTCAGATACAGAGGACTCCGTCAAAAATAACTGCCAAACACCGGTGTATTTTAAGAGGTAGGTGAGTTTTTGAAGTCCGCCGGTTCTTTTTCACAAACACAACATTTCTCACACAAGTGTCCTCAGACACAGAACTCTCTGAAACAGCTCTGACAGCTCTGGAGGAGGAACTCATTGCTGCACTCGTACCTGCGCTCGCAGTGAATATTTCAAATGTCTAAAATATCTATCTGAAGAAACCCTCGCTCCAGAGCGCAGAGACTTCCTGCAGGCCGGAACTTTTTAGCCGGAGAGACTGAAGAACTTCACACTGACTCTTAGACTCTCAGACTCTCAGGCTCACACTGCAGTGTAACGGGTTGATCACTACACACAGACTTTTATTTACACACATAGACTCACATCTGCGCATACAGACTCACAAGTGCATACAGCACACACATCTACACACATTTACATACAGCACACACACAGACCATCAACATAGAGACAGACAAGAGCTACAGGTGTGTGATGTGCTACAGGTGTGTGTTTGTTTATGGGTACAGATACAAACAGTGTACAGTAAAATAGCTGTAAACTGTAAAATTATTGTAGGTCAACTGCAGATATTTAGTAGTAGTAATAATAATAATAATAATAATAATAATAATAATATCACTACTACTAATAATAGGAATAACAACAACAATGACAACAACAATAAAATAATAATATTTTTCTGTCTCTCATAATTTGAGTATTAATACATTCTGAGAGCAGAAATGGTGTAATTAAATTAATTAGATTATTATAATGCATATGTTTATATTCTGATAATAATAATAACAGTCAAACATCTGGTCTATTCTGAAATGGGTTGAATATGTATGGGGAGAATGCGGTGTGCCTTATAGGGAAGGAGGAGTTGGGGGCAAATGGGGCAACAGGTGGAATGAAAGTGGCGGTGTGCGTAGAGGAGAATGCCGTGTGGTCCACGCACCTGCTCAAGGTTTTGCTTTAGGGACAGTCAGAGGCTGGGCTGGATTCACACCACTCAAATGGCAAAGCAAACCGTATATAGCAAATACAGCAGATGTACATTATACTCATTTAAAGCAAATTCTTTTGCTTCATGTCTGTTATTCTGTTGTTTTTTGTTCATCAGCTGTGATCAGTGTTGCTCGTTAATTTCTTGGCCTTTCTCCATATTTCACATGGCTTAATAAGAGAAGGCGACCAGAAATGAAATGTGAATAAAAATGGGTTGTAGCAGAAGCAAATGCACCGGTCCCTCGCTGTGTGGATTTTTTTGGAAGGTTGAGGCATGTTTGCATCAGGAGACAGTAAGTGTCTTGTGTCTGTACCTGCTGTATGGGGTTGATTGGTGGCATCTTTATGTGTGTCCACCCAGATCTAACATCAGCACATGTGTGTTCTGTACCTGACAGAATAAAACAAGCGCACACATCCCGGTTTGTGTGTGTGTGTGTGTGTGTGTGTGTGTGTTTGTGTGTATTGTAGGGCTGGATGTTTGATTACAGACAGAGGCAAAGGTTTAAACTGGTTGGGTGAAGATAAATATACATTCACTAGAGGGAATGAACCTAGATACAACATTTTTGACACTATAGTGCAGATTTTATTTATTTGCTTTTTCATATAATAACAATAAAACATAACAAACAAAATGTGTAATTTTTTAGATGATAAATTGCAAACACCTTGCAACTCAGCAAAACATTTTGCAGAAATGTTTCTGAGGAGGAAGTGTACTCACGTTCACTGAGAATATCAACAAAAAACATGTCAGTTGACGAGGAGCACCCGAACCTTTGGCTACAACTGTGACTGTATATTCCTACAGTGATTGCTGTACTGTTTCCTATATATTAAAACACAGACAACCCCTTGATGTTATATGGTTACAGACAGTCCTGCATTATTCAGACCAAAAACATTTGTTGAATCCTATAAATGCTTTGATTCTTTGAGCCACAGAACACACGTCTGTCTCTAAGATTACAATAAATATGGTTATTGCTTAGAGTACTCATTTACATTGTGCAGCTTTCTGTGAAAGTAGCTAATTTGGCTAAAATAATTAAAAACAGTAGTGTTGAGCTCTGCTTTGCATCTTGTTATGGTTTTACCAGAGCGTGTGGAAAGTTATGTGTTGCTGTGTGCCCGAGTATGAAAATGAGTCAAGAAAACAAAGAACAAAGTGTCTGTATTGAGACCTTGTATGATGTGAAGCCGCAGTAACGTTTTGTATGAGAAACAGGCACTAACGCTTTGTCTATCCTGAGCTGAGTTCAGGAGCAGTGGTCGGGGTCTTTTGAGGAGTGTAACCTGGATGTGGCACTTCATGCCTGTGTCTCATTTCTGGTGTACACACTAATTATAACAATGGTAAACTATTGTTTATTTTGCCAATGTATTATCATTAACACGTATTTTGTAATTATAAACATTTAATTCTACTTCACTAAATTAATTGATTTTACAAACATATATATTACATTTATGGCATTTATCAGGTGCTTTTATCCAAAGCAACTTCCATTCCCTATCTACAGGGAGCAATGTGGGGTTAAGGGTCATGCTCAGGGACCCAGTGGTGGTGTGCTGAAGGTAGGATTCAAACCTGTGACCTCTTGGTCCACAGGCAAGTATCTTACCACTAGGCCACCACCACGTGCGTTCATGAGATCCTGCTGTAGGTTTCCTCCCTTTCAGCCATGTTCTAAAGTAAACAAGCCTGATTACAGTTATTTAAGCCAATAATTATTGCAAAGAATTTTATCATGGATTATTTTGTGTGTGAGCAAATGCATGTAAAATGAAGAAAGAGACCCATCAAAGAGTCATATGAAAGCATTAAAATGAACAAAATTTACGTTATAATACCTTTAGAGGTAGTTGTGAGTAAGGATGGTTTGCTTAATGTTTGCAAGTAAAACAAAACTGTTTTATTGATATTAATATTGTTATTAACTGTACATTGTTTGCTTATTTGAGCCTGGGCTTGTTATGTTTTTGTTTGTGTGCTACTATGCATTAAATTAAATAACAGCAATTAAATACGAAAGCTAAAGAGCTGGTTGCTCACTTAAGGTTTGTCAGTTGCTTAAAGCAGCTTTACACAAATTACAAAAATGAATCACAAGTTAATTATACAAAAAAAGATGAAATTATTAATCACAGTTTATTTTTAAGGTAACGAATCATCATCAGTGTAAAATGTAGCAATTTTATAAGTACATGCTGTATTTACTTGTTAGACTGGATACCTTTACAGTACAGAAAAGGTGTAAGTACTTATACTTCAGCCAGTTTTTAAATGAATATTTAGTATCAACCTGCATATTGTATCTCAAAAATTACAACTTTTTAGGAGAAATTACTTATAATGGAAGTACAAATATTTTTTTTCCTTGTGATTTTGGACCTTTTCGGTTAATCCATTCATTATCTGTTTCTTTTTTTAAACTGTAAAACCGTTGTTTTTATATTATATAGGTTTGAGTGTTATATGTGTGTATGTGTAGCCAGCTGAAAAGGATTATGTGCAGTGTCAGTGCAGGAACTAGAGGTCTTTAGGGAGAAAGAGAGAGAGAGAGAAAGAGGGAGACAGAGAGAGAGAGAGAGAGAGAGAGAGGGAGAGAGAGAGACAGAGAGAGAGAGACAGAGAGAGAGAGAGACATACAAACAGACAGACAGACAGAGAAAGAAAGAGACAGAGAGAGAGAGAAGGACAGAGAGAGGGAGAGAAATACAGAGAGAGAGAGAGTGAGAGGGAGAGAGACAGAGAGAGACAGACAAACAGACAGACAGAGAAAGAAAGAGACAGAGAGAGAGAGAGAAGGACAGAGAGAGGGAGAGAAATACAGAGAGAGAGAGAGCGAGAGAGAGAGATAATATGAGTTATAGGAATGGCTCTGCTTATGTGCTTAGTATAATTAACCCTGCTGCTTCACACTTAAACAACAGCACACTAATGGTTTATAGCTGATTTGGCAGGTCTGGGTCACATGAACCAAACGCTCTGTGCTTGTCCGTGTGCAATTGTATTACATGTGCCCCCAAGCATTAACATGTTTCACTTTATTAAACATGTCATGAAAATTGCAATTACTGAATCATACAAAACCCTGAGACATCGTTTTCAATGCACTGCTTTTGTCCAGCGTCCTTTAGTTTAAGCCAAACCCCACACAGCTCAGCGTTCAAGCACTTTAATAGCTGCAGGTTCGAGAAACCACAGCCATCTGCTTTTTCGTGTCTGGTTTTGATAAGTATTTAAAACCTTCATGGGTTTATTCCAACCACAGAAACCAAATCAGAACAGATCCATCCTGAGTGAGTTTAGCACACTTAACAACAGCCAGCTCTCTTTACAAGACCTTCAGTTGATCAGTTTCTCTGTCAGCAAGCACACATATAATGACTAATTTATTCCTGTGAATAATTCTATTGTGTCACATCTGCAAACGTTTGAGCTCTCCCAGTCAAATGTTGTCGTGTTTTTTTCTAAGAGGAAATGAGTACACATCCTCTACAGCGAACAAACCTAAACATGCAATCTTCTGTCACTTTTAGTTCGTTTTTTTTTCAAATAGTTTAATATATTGTTAAAATAATAAAGCATAAAGTATATAATGTGCCATATCTTTTGCGCAGGCCAAATGTTCTATATTCTTATTTATTCATTGGGCAGAAATGTGTTTTGTGTAGAAAATCTGTACTCATTTTCACTCATTCTAAAATCGACTGTTGCAGGGCCACAGTGTATCTACTGCTATAGACTAACAGTAGTGTTTGTGACAGACGATGTATGCACTCCTTATTTTCTCGATGTGCTTGACCAATTGGTCGACCTGTGACTGTGTGACACAGAACGGCTTTGCTGGAGCTGAATAGACATATTGTACTGTGTGTGTGTGTCCACGCATGTGTGTGTGTGTGTGTGTGTGTGTGTGTATGTGTTTCCATGGTTGTGGGTATATGGGTCCCAAATGTATTCTTATGTGCTGTTGTAAGAAAGCAGTTGTTGGATATTATAATATTAGTGTCGGACCGGTATGTCATTTGACTGATAAAATACAGTAGATTAGTGGCTGATATTGAAGTCCATTACTGTTGTAAATTTACAGAGAGTCTACAGCTAAAGAACCAATATTTTTATCAAATGTGTGGAGAATGAGCAGTTTTAAAGAATGTCAGTGGTTTTACTGGTCTTCATACACAGGATGTGGACAGGCTGATTGGCTTTAAGTACAGCGGTACAGTTTGGATTGGTAAACCTGAACATGGGACACCACCATGGTTAGAATAACATGAAAAATACATTCCAATGCAACATTTGCGGTGAGAATGTCACAAAACTTCCTTGTTTCCTTGTTAACTTACATAAGAAAAGCTCACCCTCTGCTATACAGCATTCACAGAATCACAGCATTCAGACACTTTTGTTTTCTGTTGTCTAAAACTTTTCCAGTACAAATATCTGCCTGATTTCTTTTGAGTTCACACTCACAAAAGTGAATATTGTTTAAGAGCTTGTGAGTTTCAGCTGTTTTTGAGTTAAAGAAATGAAAACTGACAGCCATAACTGACCATTCACACTTGTGGTCTGGCTCTAAACTTATATCTGTAGATGTAATCAGAATCAGTAGCAGTCACAACAGTTTCACATGGGGTGGGGCGCCGGGGGTGGTGTTGTTTGTAAGCCTGTGTTGTCGCAGTCCTGAAAGTGTTCTTGCTTGTTGCTGTTGCAGTGACTCCAGATTAGGACTGTAAGGAAGCTGGTGGTCTGGGGACTCAAAGGAAAGAGAGAGGCTGAATCACACATGACGCGCTGTACACTGACAAACCCTCCTTTTCCCGTACACCAACACTCACTCGCGCGCGCACACACACACACACACACACACACACACTCCTCCTGACCACAGCTTCGTCAAAGCCTTTTGTTGGTTTTAGAAAAAATGCTAACACTAACTCTTATACACACACACACACACACACACACACACACACACACAACTCAGCTCTTTCAGTGACCTCTTCAACCTGAGTGTGTGTGTGAGAGAGGGGCAGGGTGTGTCTAAGATTTAGGAGAAATACTGAATCTCGGGCCAGTGTAGGGATTTTCTGTGGAGAGTTACGTGAAGATGGAAGTGACCCACTACAGTTCTGCTCCCATGGAAGTATGAAGAATCCTAGTTTAAAAACATATTGAAAATAAATGCACATTTATTATCAAATATTTAGCTATCGCAGGAGTTCAGGCTCTGTATTTCACAGCTCACACTTCTAGAAACAAGGAGGCTTTATTGTGGCCTCATAATACTTTGCATGCTGTTATGGACACAGAGCAGACTGCGAACCAGTGAGCAGTGACTTAGTCAACAGTACTACTTCCTCACTTCTTGGCAGCTGATATTTTCACAATGGACTGTGCACAGAGACACTGTTTTCATTGTATTTAGTGATATTTACTTATAAGGCCATTCTCTTATGGTCAGTCTACAAAGACAGATTCAGTGTCACAAAAATGTCTGGAACTGAAAGAAGACCCTCAAACAAGAAAATGAATACAACAGAGACTCTTAGAGGAGGTTTTGGTTAAAGCTCACCTAATCTTTTTTGTCTTTAAAGTGGTCAGTACCTGTGCAGCAGAAGAAGCCATTAACAGCATTCCTTCGATCAGAGCAGTCTGACTGCTTTAATTGCAGGCGCTGTGTAATTTGCTTCATTAGCTCTAAAGCACTTTAGATTTTATCAGACTGATCAGATTGGAGGCAGGCAGCCCATAATAATCCCAGCACAAGGAAGCCCGTCTGGCTGTTAAGTGTTTCTCAGTCTGTTTACATGGTTACATGCGAGGTGTCACTCCGTGTGTTGTATTTTCTCCCTCTAATTTAATTTTTTTGTCCGAGGTGCTTTTTCCAAGCAGGATTATCACGTCTCAGGATATATGCGATGATCTCGCGGCAAACGCAATCCCCCTATCAAATCCCACTCACATGACTGTGACGTAAAGTGGTCCTCTCCAGAGTATTTCCCATCTCACATTTAGAGGGTTGCTCCACTGCTTAGAACCTTAAGACATGCAGTGGCAGCTGATTTTAAAAAGTCAGCACTTAGTGGTTTTATGTCAGTATAATACAAACACAGGAATATTTTAATAGTTCATTGTGGGTCATTCCATACCAACTCACCAGATGCACCAAATGTAAAGGCTCGTTCCACACTTGCTGTCCTAAATCTACATGGATTTTCATGTAAAAACTATTAAATTCATGAAACCGTGCTAAATCCTGTAGCTTCCTCCCAAGTACTGTTTGAGTTAAGATTTTTTAAAGTTTGACCCTCGGTTCCGAATTTCATGCATTTTTGCAATTATGAATTTAAGCATTAATAGTCACTTTCTTTTTACTGGTTTGGGACAAAATTCGTACTGAACATCCCAAAGTGTTAATTGTACAGTAGTTATACAGTAATTTTTTTCCAATAGTTTTCACTTTCTTGCGACAAACTTTGATCTAAAAGTTATTTTGTCCTATTTTTAAAAATTGAGTGCTTGGTAAAATAGCTGAAAAACCCCTTTTTAAAAAGTCTTGAATGTATATTTTCCTAAAAGTAATTCTTTTCTTTTCCTTTTTTAGTTTAAAGAATATTCATTCAGTAATATTGTAATATTCTGTAATATTACTTTTAGTGGTTTCAGTTCATGGGTAGAGATCTGTACTGATTGTATCTGATTTATATGACTTGCTTGCTTTACTCTAAAGCTACTAGTTGATGTCACAAATTAGTTCAGAAAAGTTAAAAAAATTGTGAAATAATATTTGTGTATTAGGCTAAGGAAACTAAGATCAATATCAGTCCAAGGCTGTAACTACCAAATGCCCTGAACCTGATGAAGTGCAGGCTAAATAGTATCACAGAAACAGACAATGTTATCGTCTTAAAAAGTAAGTTTTTCAACTGTAGCTGTAGCTAGAAGCTCTATGTATCATAATCTGCGGCACTCAGCTTTCTATCTTTCCATGACTTGTAGATGTTTAGGACAATATTAATATTAAACAGTGTGGTTGCAAAAACTAGAGGAGAAAATAAATGTTTGTAAATTTGGGTACATATTTACTGTAAAATATTCAAATATTTACATGCATGTTTTCTCAGGATATGATGTGAAAGTGACAGTCTGGTCATACGTGAACACGAAACAACACGAAATACTTCCTCTGCATTTAACCCATTCACCAAGTGAAGCAGAGTGTGGGGACGGAACCTTGCTCAGGGTTCCTCAGAGGTGCCTAGCGGTCTTGGGAATTGAACCCGCACCTTCCTGAACACAGGCGAATGCCCTAACCACTAGGCTACCAGCTGGCCCATGTTCAGTACGAATCCAAAAGCAAGCAACCGATATAAAGAATTGCAAGAAATGGTTATATTTTGCTCCAAAGGCCAAAACTTAAAAAATGTATAACTAAATAGTATAGGAAGTAAAGCTATGGAGTATAAATTTTCATTGATGCATTTGGAAGACGTCCGTATCCAAAGTGACTTGCATTTATCATTTATATATTGATATTACAATAAATTTGACTTGAATAACAATTTTAAAATATACTTGTTTAATCACATCATTAATTACATACTGAAGTACATATATACTGTCTATAGTACAATCGTATATAGGTACATATATGTAAGTTTCATTGTGTACTGTGTGTATGTGGTGGAAATGACAATAAAACCTATTTGACTTGACTGTACTATACAATACATTAATAGAATTTACATGACCAGAATCTAAACCATGATTCAACAAAAATATTAGAATCTAATTCAAATGACCTGCTTCTATTTGCAAAAACAAATGTGGTATCCCACTTGAGATGAATGCAATGAGCTACAAGTGAGAAGTAATTCATATCAATTTACACCATGCTTTTGTTATCTTCGGTGATAACTATGACTTCTAAAGTTAAAGCAGACTTTTTTATTTACAGGATTGTTCACCTCTTCTCTCTGACCAGGTGGAGCTGTGCCCACCCACACTCCTCCCCACCTTGTGACCCGGCCTTCTATCAGAGCTGCCCTGTACCCACCCCCCACCGCCACCACCCTGTCTGCGGAGTGGGTTTCAGCCCCCTCTCCAGGGGGCGCAAGTGAGGAGCTGAGTGAAGCTTTGGACAAGCCTCTGGAGAACGATGCCGAAGGCGTATGGAGCCCAGACATCGAGCAGAGCTTCCAGGAGGCACTGGCCATCTACCCGCCCTGCGGCCGACGCAAGATCATCCTCTCAGATGAGGGCAAGATGTACGGTACGCCTCCCCAGCCCCACCCTTTCCTTGCCTTCCTCTTGGTTTGAGATCTTTCCTCCTCTTACTTCTGATTTCGGGGCTTTGTACAGGGGTGAGGCAAAGCATCTGAAGAACTAACTGAAGACACAGTTGAGCACAAACTGGTCTTTCAGGCTGCCAGTCCCTCACAGTTTCGTGAATTTTTATCAAACCTGACCCAACTCATCCATTATTACCAACTGTGTGTTAGGCCTACAATAAATCCCTTTATGATGGTTTAAATGTCACCACAATTCATATTAATTCGTTTTAGTGTTTTTAGTTTTCATGTACACACATAAGCATGTACTTGTTAACAGATAAAATAGAGGAAAAAAGACGGAAAGCATTCAAAATTAAGAAACCATTTTATCAGAGGCTGTGGCAAAATGTATTTTTTAGTTATGTATGAAAGGGTCTCAGATACTATGGAATAACACTTCATTAACCCTAAGGGTGTGAGTATTCTTTTCTAACAGTACACATGTTATACCTGGTTATTTCCATTTTTTCTAAGTTGCTGTTTTTGCTAAAAGAGAACTGATGATATTGAAATGATTTATTGTTTTTATCTGACTTCCAAGTTTAGGCTTCATGTCTACCTATCTGATATTTTAAATTGTATTTAAATTGCATTTGCCTCAAACTCACACACACACACACACACACACACACACACACACACACACACACACACACACACACACACACACACACAC
>JBBPDC010000129.1:13897258-13918143 GCA_037974485.1 Hemigrammopetersius urotaenia | reverse complement strand
CAGCACTAGTGTGTGTGTGTGTGTGTATATATATATATATAATATATATATATATATACACATTGTATACATACACACACTTCTATATTTATATTTATTATTATTTATATAGAAAACTTTATTATTTGTATATTCTATTTTGCTACTTCTGCTTTCTTTTTTTGTACTGTCCATTGTTTTGTTGTAAATAAAGGGTTATCTTATCTTAATGTAGTGTGAACTATGTTGAGCAGTTCAGGACACACACACGCAAGAACAAAGACTATCTTCTTTTCACTTTGCTGTCTGCCATTGGATGCTAAGCACTACGTTTGAGCAGATTTCCTCACGTCGCTCCTAAAGGGACCATATAATCGGCTTTAAATCTGCTCTTGTATTCAAAGATCATGGGCGCCACGTGCTGGAAACCCACAGACCCTATTCTGTTTGAAAGGTCACTCTAAATTAAACCAATCTGCACATTTGAACGCTGACGAGCATCAGGTGTTCACACTTAACTCCCCACATGTTCAGTTAACACTGTCGTTTTTAATCCCACCCGCATACAGACAAGTTCCGCTTCTCGCGCTTTGACTGGTTAGTATTTACCACTATACTGGCAACATTGCACTTTTAGCCAATCATAACGCAGCAGGCGAGACCACACGAGCTAATCCCAGAGTAGGAGGGCGGGGTTTGTCCGAGTACGGGTGGTGATAAACATCAGGACCGTTAGAATCCCACACATTAACGGTCCATCCTCATCTTTCACTAATGCTGAGGGACGGGAGGATATGTTTTCTCCTCGCAATGGGACTGAAATACTGTACGAAGACGTTCGGACACAACCTCAAAAGTTGTACAATGGTAAATATGTCTTTTTATTTACAAAAAGCTTGATGTCATGATTTCGTAGCCCTAGTTCTCAGTTCTTGGTTAAATATATTCTCACGTTAAGGTCTGAAGTGAGGCGAAAAACTACTAAGACATGGAGTGTAACATTTAACATTCATGTAGGTCTATTTTACGTTACAAGGACTTCTCTGGCACAAGATTTTTGTACAAGTCAGTAGCTTCAGTAGTCAAGTGACTGTAAATCACACCATTTGAGTTACTGATGGATTGGAGAGACTAAAAGCCACTGACCAGCCTCAGACCAAACCTGAGCATTGACCTGCTCTTTCGGTGTGCTTTTCAGACGGTATGAGGTTGTACTGTTTTCACACAGCACTGAAAGTGAAGGAGGAATAACAACATTTGTTTTGTTTCTCAGTGTACTGTATGAGTTTGTCACTTTGGAGTAGATTACATTCCAAACATTGTTGCTGTGACCAGTATCAAGGAGAACAGAAATAATTAAACAGCTTCACCTTCTGAGATCTCTGAAGTTGAAGTGTTAAGTGGGAAATTTCAAGAACACTTTGGTGCTCCTCATGAGCAGATAAACACTTGATCCTAAAAGAGAAAGAATTTCACATTGTTCACACTGTGTGCTTTTCTGTGGTGTCTATACACTTTAGTTTAAACTGAAAACGGTGTATCCTCTGGTACCTCTGTTTTTCTGCTACAGCTTACCCGATTTCACTTATCTGCTTATTAATAAGCTCTTCCTGAGGTTGAATTGGGTGTTAGAGAGGGGATAAAGCCAAATTGTGCTGTGAAAGGACACTCTAGACCATTACTGAGAAACATTGGCCTAGAAGTCCAAGCCAAAATAGGGAAACTGTTCTTTTATTTTAGGGAAATAGGGAAACCAATGGGGAAACCACTTTTATGTTTTTAAGGATGTGGTGTTAGAATAATGCACATCCATTGGCTTTGGACTATAAGCCTATGAACAAAATGTGATAGTATAATTTTGTTGGTAGATGTTGTGACTCCAATGAAATATTGATGTTTCTCAAAAAGGTTCGGAACAAGGCTTCACAAAAATTTTGTTTTGTCAGACCGCATGGGTGCATGACATTTATCCGAGCGTCCAGGAAGACTGGGTGCGACCTTACATCTCTCAAACCTCATCAAGTCCTCCTCTCCTGTCCCAATCTCTGGTTGACAGACAGTGCTCACTCATCAGCTCGGTGAATTAGGACAGCTAAGAAACTCAATCCAGATGAGGACAGTAGAGCTGTTAAAGAGTCTGTCAACATGTCTGCTGTTTGGCATGACAGCTGAGCTATAGTGGAGATCAAGCTCCTGTTTCAGTCCTGCCTTAGTCCGGCACTTTTAGTGCACAAATATATAGTGCACAAAAGATGGATGCATGTCCTTAAGGGGAAGACTGACCTTTTAAATTAAGGTGCTGCCTCTTCCTTGGTAGTTCGAGATTGTCTGATCTGTGATCTGATACAAAGACAAGGACTGTCTATTTGATTACTATTTGTCTATTTGAGCAAACTAAGATTTACTTTGATCTGTCACCGTAACGGACAAAAAACTTGTGATTAGTTACTTTTTATGGCAGATGGCATTCCCATTTCTTATTATTCTGTGTAATCTATTAGCTCACAATAAGGATTTATCTACAACACCACAAATTATATTGTTAAATCTTGTTGGGACAAAAACGGTGACATTTCTAAAGAAGAAAAAAATGGAGATAAAAAAGCTTTTGTTCTGACAATGCTAAAATCCAGAACACCTGATTTGTCTCCCATGATGGATACACCTCAGATTCTGTGTCTCCATGTCAGGTTTGTTTTTGTAATCCGCAGTTTATCCTCAAACAACATTCACAGAGAAGAGTCCCTCTGGAGATCCTCTGGTGTTCCCAATGCTAATCATTATGGACGTCATGCTGTTTTTTCTTTCATTTTTTCAACCGTTTTGACCTTCTCATATTATTATATATGACAAATCTACACAAAACGTGCTTGTATCCCCAACTGGCTGACATGGAATAATAGATGGCCATGTCCCCTGAAGTGGCGTAGGCATAAAGCACTGTTTTGGCAATGGCTTTGATAACCATTTAATCTCTTCTTTCTCTTCTCTTGACTTCTCTATGGCTTATGATGTTCTGGTATTGTTTGGCAGGTGTTGGGTAGGTCTTATTTGACAGAAGTTGTATAGGTGCACCGAATAGGTAGTATCTCGGTTGAATAGTTGACGTGGATTTAAGTTGTTTACAGGTTTAAGAAACAGTTGTGGAATACTTGAGCACTGATGTTCGTCGCTCTTGGATAAGAGCGTCAGCCAAATGCCTTAAATGTAAATGTAAATGTAATAAAAAAATACTAATTAGCCTCTTAAAGGCACATGACCCAAGCTCATTTTGAGCTCACTGTGGAGTTTAATGTCAGTGCAAAAATCTAGTACTTTATCTCATTACATAGAGGGTCAAACTCCCCAAAATTTGAGATGTCTGATGTGAAGTATACTGTGTTTCTTTTTATTTGTACCTTCACAGGTAAGGAGACTTGAGTGACAAATCCGGTCCTGGTCACCTGTGAACTCTTGTGGTCCCTCCAGCCTACAGTGACATTGCAGCCTCAATCACAAGTCAGTTGTTCCCCGAAGCCCCTAAAGTGTGGCACCATGGAGGAGATGCGGCGACGTCCCAGTCCTCTCCTGTGCCGGTCCAGGCGCTTCGGCTGGTCCAGCAGCTGTGACAGCAGTGGGCCGAAAAGCGCCGGCCCGAATGGTCACACTTTTGTAGGGTCAAGCAATGAGTGCAGCCTGGAGGAGGCAGCAGCACCCATGGAGGAGCCACCAGTGGACAGCTCGCGCCACTCTCCTGTTTCACTGGAACTGGAGCCTGTGGTGAATAATGGATCACGCGTCCCTGGCCCTCCGGGCGGACACACAAAAGAGGCAGCGGTGCACAGAGAGTACGGCCAGCCGCGCTCCTGCTCCTCCCTTTCCCTGTCTAGCGGCGCGGTCAGCGGAGAGCCAGCGCGCGGGCGGCCCGGCCCCGCTCCCTCTCACTTCACACACAGCCCCTACCACGCCAAGACTAGCATGCAGGGCGATGTCTACAACTTCCTAGAGAGACCTGCAGGCCTGAAATGCTTCCTCTATCACTTCCTAGTGTGAGTACATCCTCTATCATGTCCTAGTGTGAATACTCTATTAATAGATTAATACACTTGTCCAGTATGTCTCTGCTTTTTTGCAATCTGTTGAGATGTAGTATAGACTACAATTGATGGCTGAGACAGGTACAGTTTTCTTATTTTTACTCCTGAAATGTGATTCATTGGGTCAGAATGTGTTTCATTTGATTCACCATGGGCACTGCAATTTAGCCTAGGACTAGACTTAATCCATGTCTAGTGACTCATGAAATGTGAAATATTCAGTAAAGACAAGCACTCAAACAAATACTTATAATATCCACTGTTGAAACTGTACAACTTAAAGTCATATCCTCATTAATCTTCTCCAGTTTGTGAGTAACCAAGATATCTTGTCAAATCTATGATCATCACATCCAGATATCTGAACAGAACATTTCCTATCTGTATCAAAACATTAAGAAGGCAGGATGTGGGATTTTTAAGTATCACAGAATGAAAGCTACTCCAGCTTTTCTACTTACCTGAAAGTTTCATCCATTGTTTTGATCATGTTACAATGCAGATATTCGTTGGTGCTGTCCCGGCAATGAGGTAATTACAGTTGAGGCTGCAGGGTGTAAGGAATATGTGTCAGTTCTCAGTAACTAAAGAAGCATCTCCTCAGCCACAGGTATCTGTGTGTGTCTAAGACTGCTCAAAAGCGGGTCAAGGCGATCTTGATAGCCTTGTCTTTGAGCCTGGGTGACTCTGCACTCTGGAGTCAGTGAAGACACCCGGGGCCACGTATGAAACATGTAGGGCTTTCCCATAAGGCCTTTGAAAGTTAACAGGGACATATTGTGCAAAACTCACTTTAGTTATTATAGGTCTAGGGACTATACAAAACATGTTTATGAAGTTCTTTGCAAACAATCACTCACACATAAAGAGATCTCACCAGTTTTATTATTGACAGTTTCAGTCCCTTTCAAAATGTGTAGTTTAAGGGCTCTGTCCATTTTATGCAAATAAGCTGTTGCTGGCCACACCCTACACTTCCCATGCTAACGCTGTATGTTTAAATTCTGGATTTTGCACATAGAATGCATGTCCTTAACACCAGTGAAAGTGTTTCCTTCTTTCTTTCTATCTTTCTTTCTTCCTTCCTCTCTTTTTTTCTCTTTCTTTCCTTCCATCCATTCAATCTGTGACAGTGGTTCTAGCCTGTATGGTGACCAGGCTGAAGGAAGGGAGATACACTAGATGGAATTAAGTATTGGGACACTTAACACATGTGAAAAAGGCAGAAAACAGAGGCGCTATCCAGCTCTATATGTTTGACGGACCCAGAGCAAGATGAACACAACACTTCATGTGTGACTTTCCTCTGCCTGTTGCCATAGCACTAGGTGTCTTATGTGTGCTTGTAAAACCAGCAGACAAAATGGCACTTAAACTAATCTAGTGGCCTAGACAGATGAGGGGTGGTTTTATGCAAACTTCCTTAGGGTGGCGTCACAATAGGGGGACAAAGCAAAGGGCTCATTTTGAAAGGGACTGAAACTGTCAGTAGTAAAGCTGGTGAGATCTCCTTATGTAAGAGTGATTTTGAGCAAAGAACTTCATGAACATGTTTTTTTATCCCATAGAAGGTTTTGCATAATATGTCCCCTTTAAGCGCTGTTTAACGCTGAAAGTTAAACTCTGATCTGGAGCAGTCTTCATAAAGCTGACTGAGATCATGGTCTCATCCGGGTAGTCATTCAAGGCTGTCTTCACTTCAGGCCTCCAAAGTTTTCCTAGTGGATTTTACTCGCCCAATAAGTTAAGACATTTGGCCTGATGAGTTATGATCTTAATTTTCAGTAGTATCAGTGAAGTAGGACTGTAGCCTACAATAAAAAGGCAGAGCTCCACACAGTCATAATTAAAGTATACTCAGTCATGCCATTATTCCTTTATGGAAACTGAATGACCTTGTGCCCTCAATCCTAAGCTGTGTTTGTGCATGTTTGTTTGACATGGCAGTCTGATAACCTTCTCTGTCTCTGTAACTGAACCTCTAGTGCAGCAGCACATCCAGGAGAACTTGATATCAGCCTTTTACAAAATTAAACCCCTCTGATTGATGCTCTGCACTGCTCCTTTAACTAACTCTTACTTGCCGATGGTTATCGATGCCAGGTCCTTTTCCACACTATCGGTCCAGCTGCCAGGCTTGAAGTGGTTCCATAAAAGCTTCAGTACATCAGCCTGGACAGCCTAATGACTTGTCTATTTATCTGGATGGCTCATAGATAGGTCCTTTTGTGACACAGGCCCGGGCTTCTCCTTCAGCTCAACACATAACACAGGGACACAGTGTCTGCAACTGGGCCCGCCTCCAAAATTCAGCATTGTTCTTACCCTCTTATAGGAGATTTTACTCCTGAGGCAGACAAATGTGTGTACACTCCTCTGATGGACACTTGCTGGCCTGCTTACTGACTTGCATGGATGACACAGCTGAAAGTATTGCGAAATGACTAAACTATGATCTAAAATACAGGCCTATATTTTACATGTGAAAATCTGTGAGGTTCCAGTTGTTTCTAGCAAGTGATCAGGCCAGTTTAGCATTTTAGGGAGTTTAGACTAGTCTCTTAAGTGGTAAGGTTACAGGTGCTAGCATGCTTCTCAGGGAAAATATACACATAAATACACTAAATGGACAAAAGTATTGTGACACCTGACAATTACACCAACAGGGACTTCAGTGACACTGCATTTAACTAATATAGAACTGCCCCCAAATTTTGGATCTATAACATCTTCAAGGCTATCCACAAGTTTTTGTAGCATTTCTGTGGGAATTTGTGCCAATTTATTCTGTAGAGCATTTATGAGGTGAGACACTGATGTTGGATGAGAAGGCCTGGCTCACAATCTTTGTTCCAGTTTATGCCAAAAAACTATGGGGTTGAGGTCAGATCTCTGTGTGGGCCAGTCAAATTCTACTACACCGAACTGATCCACTCATGTATTTATGGGCCTTGCTTTGTGGATTGGGACACAGTCATGCTGGAATAGAAAAGGTTCTTCCCCAAACTGTGTCCACAAAGTCGGAAGGATGGCATTGTCTAAAATGTCTTGGCATGCTTGGTATGCATTAAGGTTGTCTTTCAAACCCTGAAAAAACAGATGTGTCCCAATACTTTTTCTCATATAGTCTACATGCTAAGCTGCGAGGTGGCATTATTGGTGGCGAGGTGGTGAATTGTGTTTATGGTGAAATTACAATATAGTTTTTCAAACCCCTTGAACTACAGTTTTAACTATGCTCTGCATGATTCAGCATTGTCTATAATTTAAGTGTGGGCTTGTGAATTGGCAGTCTCGCAAACTACAATGAATGTTTAAGATTCAAGTACAGAAAAATGTATGTGCTGGTCTTCTAGGGGAGGCAGGCCTGGGGCTTACAATATGAAAAATATTTGGATTCAAACTGCAATCCCAGTAACAGTCAAGTCTGTGATGTGATGTGTGAAGTTAGCATGCTAATTAATGGCTAATGAGATTACAGTGATAGCTAACAATGTAGTTTTTTTCTGCCTCATCTTGCATAAATTGCATGAAGTGCTAAAGTAACTGCTGTCATCATAAAAAAGTTCTTTTTCTGCTTAGTGTGATGTTATGTTATCTATGATGGGCTGGCTGACACAATCGTACTGCTAGCAGAGTTTTATATTATACTGATAGCTTGATTTATTTTTCTCTGGGTGTTTAGGTGTGTGTGTCCAAAAATATTTTAAAACTTTCAACAAACTTCACTGTTTCAGTGAAAGAACTACTTAAACTCAGTGCCACACTTCTGGTCCCACCACAACATTTCCAATGTATTAAGGTTTGGACACTGAATCTGCCATTTTAAAATGCAAAACCGCATTGAAAACCTAATCCTGAATCTTTACGACATTTTAAATAGGGCGGCTTGATTATTTGAATTTTATTGTGAATTATAATTTGGCTTCCAATGCTTATGAAAGGTAAATGACCCCTATAGTCACATGTATAAACAACCACAACACAGCATAAACCACAACACAGCATGAACAGTGAGATATTTGTTTAACGCATTCACCAAGTGACCCAGTGGGCAGAGAGTTACACAGTGCCCAGTAAGCAGTGTGTAGGGACGTACTGGCAGTCCTGGGATTTGAATGCGTGACCTTTCGATTGCAGGGGCGACTACCTAACCATTAGGTCAGAAGTCACACAATGAAGATCAAAATGAAAAGATTATTCTGCCACTTTCCATTTTGTCTTGTGTTACAAGACAGAATGGCTGTGACACGGATGCTTAGCAGATCTGGGCTATTCTTGACGATACCTGTGACTGAACCAGACACAGTGGATTTCAGTAGCATTCCAGAGAGGTGCCAGGTCTATTCATGACACATCGCTGCCAGATCTTCCATTTTATCTTGGTTCTTCTTGTATTGTAGTCTTCTTTCCGTCTGTCTACCTGCCTGTTTGACTCAGTTGGTTCAACCAAAAAATTGCAATATCACACTTGTATCAATAAACAAAATGAACAAAAACAAAAATGAAATTCAGACATCCAAATCTGTAAAAAATGTCCAAACTTACCATCACCACAGTCAACATGCATGTATATCACATCAAAACATCAGTTTATTTTTATCCATTTATTTATTTACACTTTATTCAATGTTTTTTCAATATTTTTATTGAAAAATAAAGTGTACATACATTGCTAGCGTCCAAGATCAAAGAAATCTCCTTTTTTAAAAAACTAATTCCTTTACCCACAACAAATCCTCTTGCGGCCAACAAACTAATTTCCATATTACTAGGCAGTCAAGTATTGGACCATTTGGGGATTAGTCAAATGGAATGGCTGGGACATTTACAATATAAGAAAGCAACAGTTTCAACTTTGTATAGAATTGCTGAGTAGATACCCAAGAGTGAGTATTTCATTATTTTCTTGCCTGAGAAATAGTAATAGGTCACTAAGCCTCTGTGAGGCCTTAGGTGGATCTGCAGATAACAAAATCCATCCTTTTGCTAGCAGAGATGTAAACATGAAGCCATATGTATTCTTTTTGGTTGTTAAAAGCCCATCTGCTATTTACAAAAAATCAGTTATTTTTAAATTTGGTTGTGTGTCTAGATTAAATGCTTTTATTAGAGTCTTGAATATTACAGACCAGTACTTCAACAAAATAGGGAATGTCCAGAACATGTGAGTTAGACTGGCCTTAACCAAATGACAACAGTCACACTGTTCACACTGACATCTTTGCTTTATTGTAGTGTATACTCTGGAGAACCTTTAATTGAATTAGTTATGCATAGGTGTATTTTTTTATTTATTTATTTTTGGTTTAACTTGTTGTTTTAGTTTTAGCATCCCTAATTTTAACAGGCTGTGATATGTATCATGATATGCAGTTTTAATGAAGATTGGAACAAGTTGTACCACATTTAAAAATGCTGTCATAAATAAACAGCACTAAAGCAAATTAATCAGCACTACTATGCTCTGTAATAAGACTTGCAGTGGGTTAGTACAGATTATACCCACGGTGTGCTCAGAAAAGCATATAAGACATATTTTGATGTTATTTATCACAGTAATGATAAATATTCTCCTATCGCCAACCCTAACAGAGCTGAATGGACAGTCACCCTGACAGTTCTGTAGGGATTGTTTTCAGTCAATTTTGTATAAGTGAAGCTGCTAAAGTGAGGATTGATTGATGCCTTTTCCAGCTGTACATTAAGGATTGGATCTCCATTACTGAGTAATCTCACTTGCAGTGCTGCAACCTTCCCGGATGGATGGAACGAAATGATTAACGTCAACAGCTAGGTAATTTTGAGCGTAGAATTGACAATCGGATATTTGCTGAGTAGAAAGAGATTACCTTATATTTCTACTTATGATCAGTTTTCTTCTGTCTAGGTCAGTTAATCAATATCATTTTTTTCATAGTAAAGACTTCACTTAGCTCATCTGTGAAACATTATTGCTGTGAAACAGATAAGCTGCAGAGAGCGTAAATCAGATAGATGACCATTAACAGCTTTTCCTAGATGAATCCGTAAGAGGGGTCAAATAAGTTGTAGGTTTGGGTTTTTTAAAAAAATAGTCTGGATAACCTTTCTCAGCCACTGGAGCTCTGTATGATGTTGAAGGCTGAGTGATCTCATATCACGACTCCTCAGAACTGTGAACGATGACAAACTTGTGACTTTTGTTTAACCTTTTAAAAATGATTTAGAAAACACTTAACAGTGCAGATACTGATACCAATACCAGTGTCAAAGTTGACACTGTATACTGTATACTTTTGGTCATTAATAGAAAAGTATGTTCCTAGAATAGTTTCTTTGAGCATAAACTGTATATGTCGGGACCAGGAATGCTTGGACCAAAATGGAAACATGAATGATGCCACAGTTCAGATCCACAAAGCCACCAGTAAGATCACAGCAAGGAGCGATGCACAGCCAACACCAGCCGCAAGTGGGTGGTGCTGATAAATGATCCAGTCTGAATGTTATTGTTTTCTTGTCTCATAGGCCTATTGTCCAAGAATCTTTCATATTTAATCTGGCATGCAGCACATGGAAGCATACATCATATCACACAGTCAGCCACCTAAGCATTTTTGGCATGATCTAGGAGAGCGTGACATGCGGTGAACTTGTACGACCTTGGTTATCGGACGGTTTCCAGCAGGCTTAAAAGTACATGGCAGTAATAGAGTCCATAATTGAGAACCTCACTTTGTGGCCAAATGGAGTATTTGGTGCAGTTATTCTGGCTTTAAACACAACCAGTTCAGTGGTGGATCAGTTTGTTCAGACGTTATGCCAGGAAATGAAATATGATGGAGCTGCAGAAGGTTTGGCACCAGGGTGGAGGTTTGCTGACTTTCCACTAATCATTGTACATTGGGCAGTCGGGCTGTGAGGTTACTGTTGTGTATCTTTTTCCTCACTTGGGCTCCCAGTTATGGATGACTGTGATCTCTGGTGTTCAAACACAATTTCCTAATGCTGGACAGTCACCAAACCCATGTTACTACATTTTGATTAGATTTTTATGGACATAATCTGAATAACTGTAGGAGCTCCTCCATGGGGCAGTCAGGATATCATGACTTCAACTGAAAGGAGAAAAATCCTAATGAGAAACTGAGTAAGAAACAAGTTTATATTGTTTACCTGATGTAAATGTATATATATCTAAAAAAAAAAACACGAGTCAGCAGAACCTTTGAAGTTTGAGTTGAATGAGCTCTTGTTGTCAAGCTGAGTTTACACCAGGGTTACTTAAAACCACGCTAATAAGTTACCATATAATTTTAAGCTGAGTGTGGCTGATGTGTAGAAGTGGTTGGTGATTCTGTTGTCATCAGTGCGGTCCTGGGGCAGCTCATGGTGACTGATGCTGATCATGCTGGATAAACCACCAGCTGTTTTATTTTAATCAGATCTCTACAGTTTGTCCTTCCAAACCAGATGCACTCATTGAGGTGACCCTTTTAACTTAAGCTAGCCACAATTCCCTGGATGCCTCATAGAGGGGCCTTATATGTAGCGTCTTTCCACACAACAGGGGGTTGATTAAAAATGGTTCTGAGGTGAATGCTATTGTTTTTGGCTGGACACATTGTTTGAAAGTCCAAAGTATTTGTCTGCAGGGGTCCCGACAACCTGTGGGTTTGTGATATGAATGCAGACAGAGCACCCACCAGAGCAAATCATGGAAGAGTAATAATTCTGTCAATCAGAATTTTCTAGTCTCATGGGGGCAACCAAACCCTTGAGCTTGAGCTTTTTACTCAGTTCATCTTTTGCCTTTTTTAATCCACTCATGTTCCTGTAACATGTCATATATTTCATGATAAGCCTGTAGAACGTTTCATGTGTCCTGGCCTCCTTTTTCTGTTGGTCATTTTTACGGAATAAATGTATACTGATGTATGTGTTGTTTTTCATTCTCAGTCCTAGGGCATAAGTGACCCATATATCTAAAATCTCTAGCCCTGCTTTCTCTGATTTTTGGATGAAAACAAGATTAAAAGCTTATTTTAATTTAGTTTGTATGGCTCCAGGGTGTTTTCATATTTTATCCAGATGTGGCTCACTGACGGCATTAAAACAAGTTACAGTAACTCAATATTTCCCATAGGCTGTTCAGCCAGAAAAAAAAATCATCTTATGAAATATCATTTTGGTGGCCTATATTTTTACTAGCTTGCACTAGGGCTCATCCAAAATAGGAGAAAATATGGGAGCAGAGTGAGCTCATAGGTGCCTATCTCTTTCTCCGTTTTGGAAGTACAGCTGTTGATGTTGCAATATCTCAACACATCTGGTCATTTTGAAGAGGGATTAACAAGGATTATTTTTCGTATTAAATGTAGCATCACGTCTGTCTCTTTTTCCCTCAACAGATATTGCTAGATAATGTTCCAGCATTTAATGATCAAGACCTATATGCAGCCTACGTGATACATAAACCAGGGCTGTACACAATGACTGAGCATGCATTTGCAGTTAAAAAGAAAAGTCATGACATATAAAGTAGAGAATATGAAGAATTTCAGATTACACTGGAACAGCATGTTTTTATCAGTTTCTTCAATATCGTAGGTGTAGGAATTAGAATCATATAGTACCTAAAATACCAATTGCTTATAGCTGCTTTAGACAGAGATTTCTAGCTCTCTCCTTGACCTACCTGTGCACTGAAACTGTTCCATAGAGTTAACAGTCACATCTGGCCTGCTGATGGAATCTGAGAATCGCAGTTAAAAGAACACACAAACACACACAAGGGTTTTAATTCTTTATTCTTTCTGCAGTGCGTGGGCACAAAGAATAGAGAATGTTTTGATTAGCTTGCTTGTAAACATGTGCATGAGTGTGTGTGTGTGTGTGTGTATATGTGTATGTGTGTGTATGTGTGTGCGCGAGCATGCGTGTGTGTGTAAATAATCCCATATGCAGTAACACTCTCTCCCATCTGGAAGGGAAATCCTCCTTGTCGCTTTGCTGTTTCACTTGATTGATGAGGCATAAGACCTTATGCCCAACAAGTGACACACACTGATATACAATACTGTCATATAAATATTGTTATATTTTTACTTTGTTCAATACATTTGACATGTATTGTAATGCTATGAATGTAAGTTATAGACCAAAACAACATTTTATATTTGTGTATGAATCCTGATTGGTTCTGTATTACTTGAAAAGTGATTTCAAACTTTGTTTGACAACTCTATTATACATACAGTCATGCAAAAGTTTGGAGGCTACTGATCAGATTACATGTTTTGTGGGTTTTTTTTTTTTTTGAGTTTGGAAAAGATCATCTCCTTACACAAAACAAACTTAATTAAATCCACAATTACTGTTTATTTGGGTAATTTTGTATATTGAAATAGTGCAAATGTTATCGCACATTTAGTTTTTAAAATATGGTAAACTCAGCAAAAGCGGCAGGTGCCATAAAGTGCCATTTTTCGGTTTAGTAGAGAATGTGTTGAACAGCCCGTACCCTGCATTTGTATTTTATTTGCTTCCTGAGGCCCACTCATGTTGCTTTAGGCTGCATTTTTACATGACCATTTTCCTCTCTTTATTCCTTATCACTTACTCGAAATTGCTAAATTGCTGTCGGCAATATAGACTATTATAGACTATTGTATGTAAATAGATTGGGTTTTTGTGACGTTACGGACAGTGAAACCAAATGAGCTAGAAACTACAGCGCGGTTCCTGTCTATGCAGTCTGTGGTCTAGGGAGAGAAAGCTATGTTTTATAACGCTAAATGAGGAAAATTCAGTTTTACATTAGTTGATTATAAAATGGTGAGTTTTGTACATGATTGCATGTACTTGTGTAGGAACATGTGACTTACACCATCGCACACCATTGAACTTTTCTATCAAATATATTGTTATCTGCATCTAGTTTGTATTTCTTGCTGTCGTTTGTTTTTGTGGTGCATCTGTGCGTAACGTGAACTCTTGAATGGAAATGACTTTGATGCTGATATGATGCTGAATTATATAATAATACTGTGTATAATCACTATGTGATTTATATCCAAGCTATAGGGATGATATGATGATAACTTTGATGAAGATGCATGTGGTCAGAAATGTACTGTAGGATCAAAAGTTGTTTTAGAATGAAAAATATGAAATCACAAACAACATTCTCAGCAGCAGCTGTAGCGGATAAACAGATAACAGATTAAAGCATGATAACTGATTTTCATAGTTGGGATAGTAAGAAAGTGACTTAATATGTTCCCCTGTTCTCAGGTTCCTTATGGTCCTGGTATGTCTGATATTCAGTGTGCTTTCCACCATCGAGCAGTATGCAGACTTTGCCACAGGGACATTATTCTGGATGGTGAGTGTTAATCGGTTTATTTTCTATTATTTAAAACTTCAAGCATTAAAGGGTGTTTCTTTTTGTAATATTTTAAAGCCTCTACGAAACCTGCGTGATCGCCCTAGTATAGTGCAGTACCGTAGACATCCACTTGATGGCGATAGTACATCTTTGCACAACCGATAGACTTGGGCAGATGCTTTTCTGTTGGATTTTTTTTGTTTTTATTATTTGAGTGCCTGAATTTTTGGAGGTTTAGGATTTTACTCAAGTATAATTGAGATTGAATACTTTCACTCAATTTTATAAATCTCAAAGGCAATGACATTTTTCTCTCTCTTGTATGTTTTTATTTTGTCAGTTAAGTTCCGACATATTTATATTTTTTGAAAACAAAAACACACACACACACACAAAATCTTTGTGACAGTGTCTGTACTTTCTCTTCAGTATAGTTTATGTGCTTTATTCACCTGAATACCAAAATTTTGCTTTTCATATGAATTCCCTGTAGATTAATTCTCTGTATTTTTTATATGTGAACTTCTGTGAATATGGGCAGTAGGAATGTAGGCTGGCAAACCAGTATGTGACAGACAATCATAAATAGCCTGTACACTCCCACATGCTCGGCCATTGTTGCACTTTTAGGCACCGAATGTTAAAAAACGTTGTGAAGTTGTAGTCATTAGGGATAATCGAGCTGTTGGTCTGTTTATTGTAAATAATATTTCATTCACAGAACATCTGAATGTCCCTTTTAGCAGAATTAATCTTGTGTAATCATCTGATCCCTGGTTGATGAAACTGATATTTCCACAGACTTGACATGTGTGGCCTACATGGTGTATTTGCTCAGAACACCTCATATGGTGTATGTGTGTGCGATGACACTACAGCTGAGAGTGTAGTATTACAGCTTTGTCTGTATCACCAGTCTGTGTAAGCAAGCTCTTCTCTGGCCACCCACGTAACTTCACTGCTCATATCGCCTCAGGGGTCAGAGTGGCAATCAGGGTCAATTCATTATGAATCAGAGGTCAGAGCAGAAGGCTAAATAAGTGTTTTCTGTCTTAGAGAGGTCAGACTGAATTCCTCCTCATGGGACCTGTGCTCATCCTAGACAGAGTTTAGGCCTTGGAACAGTCTTGCGTTCACTGTTCCTTCAGCCATGCTGTTTACACGCACACACACACACACACATAAATACAATGGTCATGTTTCCCTGTCTTTAGGAGATTGTGTTGGTGGTGTTTTTTGGTACGGAGTATGTGGTGCGGCTGTGGTCTGCAGGCTGCAGGAGCAAATATGTGGGCATCAAAGGCAGACTGCGCTTCATCAGAAAACCCATCTCTATCATAGGTACACATCTACACAGTTTAGTCACAAAATACCTCTTACTCCGTAAACCACACATCTGGAAATACTTCAAAGTTTTGCGCATGTAGTTTGTATTTCTGATATGTTAAACAGATGATTTTCTTTCTCTATGATTCATTAAATTAAAATAACTAGAGATGAGCAATATGGCAGAAATATAATGATACCTCAATAGAACTAAACAAACAAAACTATGTATGTGACTACGATGTTTTTTCCCTGGGGCAGATCTGATAGTGGTGGTTGCTTCAGTCGTAGTGCTGAGTGTGGGCTCCAATGGGCAAGTTTTTGCAACCTCTGCCATCAGGTATCACTGTAGTAAGATGATTACATCCAACAAATCAATGTTTAAACAGAATATACTTTTAGGTCACGCATGCACTATATGATCAAAAGTATTGACCATCACTGGAACTTTAATGGCATTGTGTTCAAATCTGTACACTATAATATATAGTTGGTCCCCACTCTTGGTGGTTCTACTCTTCTTGGAAGGCTTTCCACAAGATTTTGGAGTTTCTGTGGGAATTCATGTCCATTCATTCTGTAGAATATTTCTGAGGTCAGACACTGATGCTGGGCGAGGAGACCTGACTCACAAGCTCCGTTCCAGTTCATCCTAAAGGTGCTGGATGAGGTTAAGGTCAGGGCTCTGTGCCCCCAGTCCAGTTCTCCCACACGGAACTGCTTCAACCATGTCTTTATGGAGCTTGCTTTGTGCGCTGGACCGCAGTCATGCTGGAATAGAAAAGATTATTCCCCAAACTGTGTCCACAAAGTTGCCCTTCACAGGATGTAAAGGGCCTGACCCTGAAAAAGAAGTGTGTCCCAATACTTTTGTGCATATAGTGTATGATTTTTAGTTTATATTTATTCAAGAAACTTAACTGCAATGATTAGTGTTTTGTGTTAAACTGCTCTCTGGTAAATGTACAGTATGTAAACCTGAATGTTTAGCCTTGAATGGCTGACAGTGTCTTTTGATTTCAGAGGAATCCGCTTCCTTCAGATCCTGCGCATGCTCCATGTGGATCGGCAGGGAGGCACATGGAGGCTTCTGGGTTCTGTAGTCTTTATTCATCGACAGGTAAGCCGTGTCTGCCTAAAACTGTGATGCTGATTATTATTTTTGTAAGTGCATTGCTGGTTTTTAGTGTTCTACTAGATTCTGGGAGGAATGTATGCTTTAAATAATAACCAGCTCTGTTCAAAGTCAATCATCTGCAGTCTGGTAGTGCTTCCTTGAGCCGCTCTGCCAGCTCAGCCATTTCCACCAGATTAACTAAACTGCTCAGCCACGTTTGCTCAGTGGGCTTTACTGGGCTTCTCTGCCAACTCCTCAGAACCACACAAAATCAGAGCCTGACATAGAATACCAGTGAAAAGACAAAACAATAAAATCTTATTCAACAAATATGATGTGCAACAGTGTGCTGTGACTGTTCTAGTGCTGATATACTGTAAAATAGTCCATGCCGAAGTAGTCTCGCGTAGCCAGACCTTCAGACTGATGGCTGAAGGTCTGGAATTCATAGCCACTTTCTTTGGCCAAGGCCCGCCCATAAGGCTGTTTGACTGACAATAAGGCCGTTTGACTGACCAATCACAGTTCGTTTCGTTTAGCGTCACGTTTCGGGGCGTGGAAATGTCCCCGCATCAACAGACCGACGTACAACAGGTCAGTCAGCATAGAAAATTAAAGGAGAAGAAAGGAAAAGTAATCAGGGCCTTAACCTTGTTCCAGTGATCAGGGGCATAATATTCTTTTCTGAGGGATCCACACACATACATTCATATGCCAGTGGAATAGATCTACATTCCTCTCTCCAGTTTTCTGCTGTGAATATATGAATTTTTAAGACCTTGAAGAATGTGAGATTATTGAGGTCCATAAGCTTAATAGCCTTCTATCTCTATAGACTGTATTTCTATACACGGTCTGTATTATTAATGGGTCCTATATTACACAGTAAAGCTTTCTGATATTAAAAGTGCTATGCCTAAATCTACAGTATGTGAAGCATAACTTATGAACCAATCTAATATTGTTTATGAAACAGATTGAAAGATCTAGAATCTAGTTTCTCTCATAAATGTCTGGATTAGTTTAGAATCTTTAATAATATTATAACCGTTTTTTCCTCTCTGTACCAGGAGCTGATAACAACACTGTATATTGGATTCCTGGGTCTGATCTTCTCCTCATACTTTGTGTATCTTGCGGAGAAAGATGCGGTTGATGAGGAGGGCAAGACAGGCTTCTCAAGTTACGCTGATGCACTGTGGTGGGGTGTCGTAAGTCCCTTACAAATGATCTAATTTACAAAAAGCACAGAGTACACAAAGCAGAGAAGATATTTGACAGGTAAATCTGATTGATATTTATTTATATTTTACGTCACTGTCATATTACTCAATTTTGCTCAGTTTGGCAAATAAAAAACCTGCCATTTTTCAAAACAAAAGTAGCCAATCATAGGGGCTACTCTGCAGGGTTTTAAGTGACGCATAATTCCACCTTTTAGACTTTTGTCAGTAGACTGTGTAATGGTTAGAATGTGCACCCTCTAGTCAAACCACTAATTGAAATATTCAGCTACTGTTAGAACAGAGTAGCTGAAAGGTTCAATAGATATCCTTGTTTATCAGCATTGCAAAGTTACAGCAACACAGAAGGAGTGAGCTGCAGTACGCCTTAATCCAAGACCATTCAATCAAATGGCCTTTTGAATCCATCTCAGATGAAGTTTCCAGTCTAGTTAATTAACAAGTTGAATTTAATGTGAAGGGTAATGAGAAAGCAATCATAGACTTGCTCTGGGGATAGGTGCTGTACAAAAGCCATGGAAATAGTCTCCTTTCACTTCTTTTCACTTCGCCTGCTGTCCCCCTGAAAGCCCTCTCTCTTGTCCACACTCTGAGGCGTCAGCGTCTTTAATTAAAACTTTAATTGCGGGGTTTCTACCTTTTTGTGGTAAGGGTCAGAAAGCGTCAGGCTTCCTGTTGCTCTGTGTAATGGAGGACAAAAGCTGTTGTTTGTGTGGAAGAGGTAGCTAGCAGAAGCCCTCGACAGGGGGATTTGATCCCTTTTGTTTTTTTTCCCTGAAAACTGTAAACTTGAGCATGAGGAGAGGGCAGGGGCAAACTTGCTGAAGGAGAGGGGGACAAAGAGAGGATGGTAGAGTGGGAGGGAATGGAGGGGAGGAGGGAAAGCAAGAGACAGAGAGATGGAGGAAAGGAGGGAATAAGAGGTGGGACAAAGTGGGGGACATACGGGCAAAAGTCACTGGGATGGCAATGTTTTACAGTATTTCAAGATCTGTGGTTGTATCAAGTAGGGGTCACATGAAAATAGTTTTGTTAGGGTAGTTATATGTGATCTGTCCTTGATACAAGGACACTGGGTAAAAGAAACACACTGAGATGTTTTTGGAACAGTTCGGTTTTCAAGGTTGCTGCAATAATGATTTCAATCCCTTTAAATATTTAGACCTGCCAGGGGTCTCTGTGTGGCCTACACCTCAATTCCTAACTGTATAACTTACATATTAACTCCCAAAAATTTTTGGTTCATACTGAAGAACTAGGGGTCAAAGCAGGGGTCACTAGATCCAATTCAGCCGGAGGTTTTCATTTCAAGTCAAGCAGAAGCGAGCCAAGATTCCACTTGTTAATAAACTTGGCCTTGGTTGGTTACAGTGAAAACATGCAGCCCAGTCCTTTGCAGATAAGGCAGGTGACCTCTAGGTTAAAATCACACTTCATAAGTGACTAATATTCACCTTATATTACCTACTTTTTCTTTGAGGTACAACAATGGAAAAGAGGAAGAACAACCTCTTGGGACATATTTTAGTAAATATTTTATAGCGTGTCTACAGAGACTGTAAGAGAAAAGAGAAAAGTATATGCTAGTGTGGTGCTGTTCTCTGTAGGGAGCTGCAGGTGCAGAGAAGAGTACGCCAGCCCCATGAATCATGCCTCTCTTTCTCAGAATAAACATATGCCAACTCGTTAACTACTTGCTCCTTCCTCGAGCCACGCCCATTGCTCTTTCATAAAGAGAGAAGAGTTGGCAGAGAACACAGGAGAAAAGTGAGGGGAAAGGGAGAGGCAGTGGCTGAGGGTGGGAGTTAAAGTAAGGGAAAAGGGAAAGTGTGGACAATAAGTTCAAAGAAAATGAGCAGGCGTTTTATAGAGAAGCTGAAAACGTACTGGAAAATAAGAAATGTGTTACAGAGAAGAGCAGAGGCCATTGGGCGAGTTCACTACAGGAACAAGATGATTGAGAAATATACTAAAAAGATGTAGAGCTGTTTATACTTATCAGAGGTTGAGCCTGAGGAGACATACCCACACACACATACATACTGAGCCGCAAGGCAGAGGGCTCGCTCGTCTCTCTCTGTCTTGCTCTTTCTCTCTCTCTCTCTCTCTCTCTCTCTCTCACACACACACACACACATACACACACACATAGCAGACTGTACACCCAAAGGCGACACTGCAATGTCAGATTAGTCTTGGCCACACACGTAGACCATTGGCTCCTCTCAGTAATGCAATGAATCATACACATTGACTTCATGGTCTGAGTAAATTGCATATCTGGGGATTCTGCAGCTTGGGATACCGTAGCGCCACACACACACACACACAAAATCCTCCGTCTCACAAGGAGCCTGGGGCACCACCCTCAGCAGTTTGGAGCTGGTCTTCTAACTTGAACCAGAGTGGCCAATTGCGCACCCATGTCATGGCCAGCATTGTGTGCGAGCTTTGAAAGCTGGGATTAAACTCTCCTTGCCACTCTTCACCCCAAAAGCCCATGTGAAGAACCTCGGCCTCCTTCAGCCTCTATTGTAGTGATTGTAAAAGAAAAGCCTCAGACACACTCGCTGTGAGCCGAGGGCTCTCTCAGTGTGTCAGAGTTGGCTCTTCTTTCAGGCCATGGGTCTAGAGGTATTTGTTTTCCTGTGTTTGCTGAATTCCCGCACTTTATAATAGATTAGGGGAAAGGATAGTGTGTGTGTGTGTGTGTGTGTGTGTGTGTGTGTGTGTGTGTGTGTGTGTGTGTGTGTGTGTGTGTGGGTGTGTGT